>JAJGOT010001257.1:0-38763 GCA_022457155.1 Cladopsammia gracilis
TACACCAACCACGGTAAATGGCATTTCCCATGGTAGACCATCCCGCGGTGCATTACACTTGGGTTTAGTATACCGTGTTAACCAGCGGTTACACGCGATTTGTGATTTGCCTGGGTAAAAACATGTCACGCAATTCAGTGAAACACTTTTCCTTTGCGGTTACGTGTTGATGTCAAACGGAGCATCGTCAAGGACGGCGGAGCGTATTTTCAAAATTGGGGGGGAGGGGAGCTAAAGCCCCCCCGGCTCCGCTGTCCCTGATCGTGATTGCCTCTTGTACCTTGGGCATCAAATTTAAACACCATTGCAACTTACTACCTTATGTGTCTTGGGCGCTTCGTGTGAATTTTTTTTATGTATTTTCGCGGAATTTCCCACTATGTTCTGGAATTTCTCCGCAGACGCTGGTCCACAGAAAACGAGGACTGTACCTTTCCTTTTCTGCGGTTTATTACGACTCTTCAACGTTACACATCAGTCGTACAATCTGCGTTCACAATCTTACAATCACAATCTTTCTACAATCTAGTACAATCTTGTACAATCTCGTACAATCTGCCAAAATCTCGAACAATCTGCCTAAAAGTTACAATCTTCAACATGTTTATTCATGTTATGCAGATATACGCCATTGCTACGCCTTATTTATGTAAATCCGACTACATACACAATTGTTTCTTTACATTTTGCATGATTCATTTCCTAAGGCGTGGGTAAACGATTGTATTATTCCGTGTCTAAACGAATATTACTGTTTACAAATCTGTCTTTACATTACTTTACGTCACAAACAGTTCCTTTTACACCCAAAATCTGTTGCAAGGACTGTCATCACCATATGATTCACTAAAACAGACTATGTTTAAATCACGCAATTTATAGTAAGAAATTATTACAACATGTATGCATGGATATTTACCACGGGAAATTTACTTCGGGAAATGTCAAAACCACTTGTATAACGGTTTTACAGTTGTTATCATTAATAGTGCTAGCCCCTGAAGAAGCTTTGTTTCGCAAAGCGAAATATTGGGCACTATTATATTCCACGTGACCCGTGAACATTTGAACTAATTATATTCCACGTGACCCTATGAACATTTTTCAATTTAACAATAAATACTACCTCCAAACACACGGCACAGCTATGGGAACACGCATCAATGACGCATGGCACCATCATACGCTAATCTATTCCTCGCCAAGTTTGAGGCTGACGCACTGAAGCGAAAAGAAAATGAGGCTAGGTATGATAGGTACCAAGCAAGGTTAACAGGGAAAATAGGTTAAAAATGGAAGGCCTCAGAATAATTAGGCTGATATAGGAACCTGTTAGCTTCTCAATTGGCTCATATTAAATATACTGTAGAATTTTTTATCAAATTAAAAACCCCTATTTGAGGATTCATCCAAACAACAAATCTACTTTCAAATTGCGTTTAATACAAAGGCCCTAAATGTACAACTTTTCTAAACGATCTTGAAATTTCTTTTAGTACGTTTTTGTTTGGTCTTAATTATAAGTTTGTCAGTATATGTAAATACTTCCCGCCAAATTCTTATGTTGGACAAAGACTTTTCCTTTCAATTGGTGGCTCCTAAATTTGTCGCTGCCATTAAACGGACTTATATGAGGCTTAATGATAAAATTGTTTTTGTAAATTCTATCATTATTGCAGCCGAAAAGGGCACATCGATCACCCTTGCCCATACTAAGCTAGAAATCCTTCGGAACTTACAGCGTAAAAAGACTCGCTCAGAACGCCGCCATCTTGGATAAGTCCTTGCCTCCTGGCCACCCCATAATGCACTGTGATTCAAAATGGCCACCGTATCGTCGAAGAGGTCTAAAATGGTAGAGGGTCAAGCCCAAATTATACCGTCCAGGAGGACGTCGGACACCTTATTGAGACTTATATAACGGAGTAACTGGTTAGCTTTCGGTTGAGGTTTGGAGTAGCAGTTTATATTGTTAAATTTAGGACTAAGCAACCCGAGAAGCTGGGTGGTACAGTGGTTTCAATAAGGTGTCCGACGTCCTTCTGGACGGTATGATTTAGGCACAACCATGGTAGAGTCTACCTTCTATAGCTCAGAAGGAGGTCGGACACTTATTGAGAATTATATAACTTAAAGGGAGGGTTTCACGATTTGGCGCATGTGCGAGCTATGACGTAATCCATTTAATTTCTTTGTTTAGACCAATCGGAAGCGAGTAGATAACTCCAGCGAGAAATTTGCCCGTGAAAATGTCGCGGTCAGTCAGTTGAAAGAATGGATGATTATGCATACCCATGTGGGCCATGAAAGCCACCAGATCAGCTAGAGCGTAGAATAAATCCTTCGGGTCAAAGGTTTTATTCAGTGTTGACTTTGTCGGTGTTATTCGTTGAAATTTACTGTAAATTTTGGTCATCCTTCGTTTTGTTTGGACTAATTATAGTATGTGAAGTAAATATGAGTGGTTTCTTAATCGATAAAATGGGTAAGAAAGCGAATACAGCATTTTAATCTGTGCACATGCGCCGAACCGTGAAACCATCCCTTTAATTATTTTCAATAAATTTTTAAGAGTAAAAAAGAAATTCTAAAATCCCCACTCAGGTTTGAACCTGTTACCTCAGCTAGGCTCAGACTTACATAGCCTACCATACCACAGTACCACCTAGCTTCTCAGGTTGTTTAGGCCTAAATTTAACTATATAAACTGCTAACCCCAACCTCAACTGAAAGCTGACCAGTTACTCCGTTATATAAGTCTCAATAAGGTGTCCGACCTCCTTCTGAGCTATGGAATCTAGACTCCCGTCTAAAATATTACAACACAAGATTCTGAAAAACCCAGCCGGGAGAATTAATAAATTGTATTATATTGTAGGGGAAGCCTTTATGAAAAATTGCTCTCAACAATGATTTAGCAACAAGACATACAATTGATAAATAATTTTATATTCTAATACGCTCCCCCGCTCAACCGAATATAAATCATTTACCAGGTAATAAGCAACCACTTATGGGGTGTGTCAACACGAGCCGTGTACGGGCCTCTTTATTATGTCCTCCATGTCAATTAAATTACAAGATATATGTCAATAACCAATGTGGCGCAAAATAATAACAGAGCAGTAACTGTAATGTCTAGCATGAAGATTACGATCCCAACATAATCTAGTATAATGTGAAAAAACAAAACAAAACATGGCAAGCCAGGTATAGAAAAAATAAACCTCCTGAATGCTAATATAGCCATTGGGTATTTAATTTAGAGGCGAACAGAGTGCGGTCGTATGACTCGAATGAATACAAATGAAGGCCTCACCGTATATATACCCGACACCCCGCTAATGAAGCATTGTGACAAAGTGTCACAAACGCCCAAAAATGAGGTTACGTAACCCATGATAAATACATTTATATTCTAATACGCTCCCCCACTCAACCGAATATAAATCATTTACCATGTAATAAGCAACCACTTATGGGGTGTGTCAACACGAGCCGTGTACGGGCGAACTAAAAGAACGGGAAGTAAATTAAATACCCAATGACAATGAAACCGACAACAAAGCAAGAGTATTATCCTTTATGTAGCCATCCTTAGCCTTGTCTGATTTCCAACGTCCGTGTCTCTTAAACAAACGATCAGAAATCTGGGCATTTGCCGCGGCGGAGGCGCCTCCAGCTCTAAGGCTGTGAAGCCCATAATCTTGTTTGGAGAGGCCAACGGCCTCAAAAGCGGAAAGCACTATCTCGCGCGCCCTAGAGTAGGACAATGGGGCAGACCCACGAAAACGATAAGATCCATTGCTGCTGCAGAAAACAAGTGGACGGAAAATGAAAACTTCACTGTCTTCTGAAAAAGAAGCAACTGAAAAATAACGAAGGGTTAACATAACAGGACAAGTAGGCTTTAGGGTTTTAGCAATGACAACCCAAGCTCCATCCCTATAAATGTCCGTCTTGCTACGCTGAACAAAAATTCTCATGAAAGAATCTTCAAATAGAAAATCACACCTGCGCAATTGAACTAACTCGTTGAAACGGAAAAATCCCGCATAACCCAAAACACACAAACTGAGCAAACGTAAATCAGATAAACTAGCGGAAGCGGAGCCATAATGCGCAAACAAGCGCTGAACAACTTCAGGAGTAATTGGTTCTTTCTTCCTAATCGGAACTTTTCGAATCGAAGCCTTTTGGCAGATTCCAATAATGGAATAACAACAGGTGAATTACATGGGTCGGGATGACCTGCTAAGTCATGAAACCACCTAAGCCCGTAATGGACTTGGTCAATAATGTTACAAGAAACCGATTCTTGTATCAAACTAAGAAAAAATAAAGAAACATAAACGCTAGAAGCGGGAAAAATTTCAATCTCCTTGAAATGTGAAGCCCATTTTCTCCATGCATTAAAACCTCTTTCATACTTCTTAGCTGTACTTCAGGGAGCTCCTGAGCTAATACCTTGAGGCGGCTGTCTTCAACATGTTGAAAACCAGGCTGTAAAGCCCCTCTGACAAAATCTATGGGAACAACGTTAGCATTGCAAAAATAAATATCATAACAAACGTGAAACTAATTTACAACGCAAAAAACAACCCTGTACAACCCTGTACAACCCTGTACAAATCTGCACAACGCCACTAGGCGAGAATCAAGCCACTCGGCAAACTAGTTTCATTCGAAACACAGTCAAGGAACAAGCAGACGAAACTTCTTGAACTCACGAACATAACCACTGACCAGTGCGAACGTCACTGCAGTCTAAAACCACTCGGCATAAAAGAAAAAACGCCATGCCTAAGAACTGTGGCCCCTAGCGTCAATTCTGACAGCTAGAACCGCACTATTGAACTTATCAGAGCCTATGAGCGAATCCTTATAACACCCAAGAGCAAATATCCCCGAAGGATCTGGGAAGTAAATGGACCCAACAACGTATGGTTGAAAATCAAGCGAGCTCGCAAATAGAAAAGGCCAAAAAACGTTAGACGGCCAATAAGGGACCACTAAAGTCCCAAAGGCGCTACATGAAACAAGATGTTGGATCACCCTTGTGATACAATGTACTGGCGGAACGAGCCAATTATTCTCTGCCGTCCAAGAGACTGAAAAAGCGTCAACAGCTTCTGAGCCTGATAAACAAAACCTAGAATTGAATCTAGGGAGATGGGCATTGGACGCGTTCGCAAACCTATCAACGGTATGGGGACCCCAGATAGAATCTAAATGGGCAAAAAACCCCTGGGTAGTATACCAGTCGTCGTAATCGGTAATGTTGCTAATTTCATCAGCACAAACATTAAGCTCTCTGGGAACCCATTGAGGAACAAGACGAACATTAAAAATCCTACAGAAATCAAAAATCTCAAGCGCAATAGTATGCAATTCTGCTTTAGGACTCCCTATGTCAACTATACGGACCGCCCCTTGATTGTCAGAGTGCCATTTAACGGACTTGCCCTGAACTGAATCCTTAAACGATGTCAAAGCAAAAAACACGGCTTTAAGTTCGCTCCATTTAGAGCTCTTCATAGCCTCACATGGACTCCACATACGGTGGCATACTTGGCTAGTACCGACAAGGTAAGCGCCACAGGCTACGTTACTAGCATCTGAAAAACAAAGCAAACAAGGCGCCTGATAAGGCACTATAAGTCTAGAATTAAGGCTCGCGATATTGTTTTTCCAGAAAAATATTTCCGAAAGACAATCGTTATGAAGCCCGATATTGAACCGAGAATCCCACGAAGACCTGGAGTCTATGACCTTGTACAAAAAACGGGTCTTAAGACGAGTCAAATTACCCAAGATTGGTGACATTGACATAACATGGCCTGCGATCGAAGGCGCAATCCCGAGCAGTGACGTACGGAGCCGATTGAAGGAATTTCTCTAAAAAACCAATAAAATTGGAAATACGCCTATCAGAGATAGAAAACGAACCAGAAACAAGATTCCAGTTCAAACCCAACCAAACAAGTGACTGCGTAGGTTCCCAAGTAGACTTAGCGGAATTAGCGACAAAACCTGCATAACCCAGCGATGTCCGAACGAGCAATGAATGATCCTTAGCAATTCGCAATGAATCACCCTCACCACACCCGTCGTCGAGAACACGACTATTTTGATGCCACTAAGTCTCCAAAACTTAACAAGCGGCCTGAGACATTTGGTAAAAATGTACGGGGCGGAACTAAGGCCGAAAGGGAGAACTGTGAAACAAAAATATCTGACAGTTCCAGAAAAATTCCAGGAAAACCCCAAAAAAGTTTGATGATCTGGAAAAATATCAAAATGATGATAGCCAGACTTGAGATCAAAACTGAAAAGGAAACCACCCTTGTTTACATATGATAACAAGACCCTCCAATCTTCGCTCTTAAACTTCTGCTTCCAAATAGACTGGTTGACATGCCTCAAATCGAGAATAAGCCTTTTCTTGCCTGACGATTGAATCGACACAGAAAGCGGGTTAACAACGCGTGGGACAAAGGGTACCTCAACCACCGAGTGATTGCAAACTAATTCAGATATAGCCGACTCGACAAACAACGCATTGTCCAAAGCTGACCTATTGTTACGAAAAAGCGCCCTGCTAGGGGTACTGAGAAAAGGGATGCGATATCCGAACTTGATAGTATCAGTAACAAAGCTATTGGCGCGAATAGAATACCAATAATGGAGCGCGGCCTTAAGCCTGCCTTTCAGTACAGGCAAAACAGAGTTCTGTTCATACTCGAATAGATTTCGATCGTAATCGAAATCGACTAAAGAACTAGAGTCTCTTTCTCTGAAAAACTCTAAGCTGGAAAAATCCATAATCACAAAATAAATACTTAACTTTTACTCCAAGTTTTTGGGAAGGTTTTTATTTACCTCCAAGGTTTGAGGAGAAACCGGAATTCAACTGGCTGGAACTTGAAGGTCTGGGTTGGGAATGTCTAGGACACTCGGATCTCCAATGACCTTGCCGACCACAAGCGAAGCAGAAATCGCCAGGCTTTGCTTTACTAGCGGATGCAAAGGAACGAGAAGCGGAAGCAAAATTGAACTGACGCTGGCCAGCAAAAAAAGTGGTGGTTGCAGATGGTTGACTCTGCCTGGCTGCGGACTTCGTTTTCTGCTGCTGCCGATCTTTTCGTTTGCGAAGGGCCCTCTGCTCTGCGCGTCGAATTCGCTTTTCGTCCTCCGATCCGCTAGCCAATTCGTCAGATAAATATTCGTTGACCAAGTCCCAACCGGCAGCGGATTTATCGGCCAATCTGACAAGTTTGTTGCGTTTCTTTATGTCAGCGTCTAGCTCTTCTAGATAAGAGCGGGCGACTTCAAATTTCCTTTTAGCGAGAGCGGTGGAAGCCGATTGAACCTTCTCTGCAAGGCCGGAATTGAAATAGAACTGCCTTTTGTTCCCCTCAAACTTGAAGGATATTTTGGATTCCTCTTTCAACTTCTTAGCAATAGAATCACTGTTGCTTAAGGAATCTTCCTGGATGTCGTGCTTCAACGCGGTCAATTTCTTGTCGAAATAATCCTTAAAGAGAGAAAACGTCGATGCTAAGTCAGGAGACTGTTGTAGCGGAGACGAAGAAGGCGGAATAGGAGTCCGTTGTGAAGAGTCGTCGAAAGGAACCTCAAGATTTGATTCTACGCCGTTTCCAGTGTCGGACATAATTTAGAGGCGAACAGAGTGCGGTCGTATGACTCGAATGAATACAAATGAAGGCCTCACCGTATATATACCCGACACCCCGCTAATGAAGCATTGTGACAAAGTGTCACAAACGCCCAAAAATGAGGTTACGTAACCCATGATAAATACATTTATAATTTTGCCTTATTTCGTTTTCATATAATCTATATCAGATCGATGTAAACTGTATTAACAAACAATTTATGCAAAATGCTTATAAAACACAACACGCAAACCTTCCATTTCGTTTGCAGAAAAAGTTATAACTATTTTAAATCATAATTTCTTCTGATATTTGTCGATAATACTTATCACCTAGGGCTTAAAAAATTCGGCTCCATTTATTACCCTTTGTTGTTCACCTTATTTTATTTAGAAACTGAAAAACCTCTTCTATTGGTGATGTCAATTATCTCGACGAGGGTCTGAGTGCAATAGCAGGTGGCTACAGTAAATGTCTGTTCATCGCGAGTTTTCGGGGCAAAAATGAATAACAAACGGGCCAATATCCCATTCGGACAGATAATATTATTTTTCCAAATGCAAAAATTAAAAATGAGAGAAAATAGTGTAAGACTTTTGCGATAATAAATAGTTTAAAATCTTTCCTAAACGTTATTGAAAATTCAAATTCTCTAAGCTTCAAAGTGATCGAAATTTCTCGAGGAATGTTTCGGCTTCTTTCTTCCAACGTTTCTTATTTGTGGACAATCTGCCGGACTAGGGCTAACCCTGCCTTCTAGGGCTAACTAACCACCTTCTAGGGCTAACAAATTACAGTATTTAGCACCTTCTTCTCTTCCCTTTTTAAAAGCAATAACCTAAGATATCAATGATCGAAAAGGGCGCAAAAGAAAACAGTCGGCTATGTCATAATAAATTACGGTTTTTAACGATTTAACGCAAATTTACTGTTTCCTGTTCCAGACAAACATTCTATTTTTAGATGCCAAAAGTTAAAATGTTGTGTATAGTTTCTTTCCCCTTGGGATAATCGCCAAACCCTTCTTTTCGACTTTTCCACTGGTATGGACCGTTATTTTTCGGTTTCTGTTCACAAAACATTTTTTGTCATGTTTTTTAAAATGACACCAAATCCTCATTATGCTTCCCTTTTTTAAAGTTCCGAACAGGTGAACGAACGATAATAAGTTAATGCTTTTGCAACGGTGTCGATGGAAGTCAGCCAAACAAATACCACTGAACCTCGGCTTTTTATATTTGGAGGTTACAACTCCAAAGTTTAAAGTGGCTGAACACAATTTGCGTGCGCCCTTCAATTTCAGATGCTTACGTGAGTCAGCACGTGCAGAGCTTGTTTTGAGAAAAACAAACCACAAAACACAAATTACGGAAGATCCCTCTGTCAAAATTACGTAAGACCAGTGTTAACACGCGAATATTTTTACGAGGTTACTGGAGACAAATGATGGACAAAATCTAACGACTAGATTTTCTGAAAATAAACGAAAACAAACATTGCAGGCTGATTTACAATCCACCTTGTTGCCATGGCAACACCCTAAAAGCTCGACAAAAATATCAAAATATAAAACGTGTTGCCTCGCCAATTTTGGGTGCCCAGACGTTAGTGGTTTTAAAATGACAATGAATTCAGCCACCTTAAGGTTTTTAATTAATGAATGATGTTTTTGGCAGTTAACGTATTCTTTTCTTTAGGGCCGCAATATCAGCGTATAAATACTAGTGCTAACCACAATACGTTTTCAAATGACAATGCCAAGAAAATATTTGTCAGGGGTGGAACTGACGTTTGATGAGTTCATTTGGCTGCAATGGGGGCTGCAATTGGCTAGAACTTAATCAGTCGGTCGCCTGCCTCTAATTAATTGTTTTCGAGCCGGACTCTACCTATAACTTCAGACAAGACAAATTAAAACGTTGTCTTTCAGAGCTCGTTGAATTCACATCTCTCGCCCATACGGTAGGCAATTCAACAAATATACTCAATTCAGCCAGCATGTTTTCTCAATTCATCTGCCGGTTTTTCTTCTTCGTGTTGTCTTCGGTGGTAACTGAAGCAGCCAATGCACAAGGTTAGTCTTCTTTAAGCTTATCATTGCTCTTCGTGCATTTCACAGCCAAAAAAAACAACTAGGTAAATTTTTGTTATAAACTGTCTATACGTGCTACAAAACAACATATGATGCCCGATTTAGGGTGTCAGCTCCATTGTACATTGTACACTTCCATTGTATTAGGCTAAATTATGTATTCTAATATATTCTATGGTATTGTATTCTATTGTATTGTCGTTCTTTTGTGTTCTTATATTCTATTGTTTTAACAATAGCATAAGTGTTTCCCCTAAATCGCGCATGGTATACAAAACAAAGCTAACTTAAATATGACGAATAATTCAATAAACATTAGATTTTAACTTCAGTTGTGAGTTAGTCTTTAAAAATTCAGATTATATTTGAGCCGCAGAGGGATGTAGGAGATTAGGAGAATGAAGCACCTCGGAACGCCTGAGAATTAGTCCAGGGCTTGCCGGAATGTTATTAATTAGCGGCGACAGCTGAGGGTTTTTCTATTTCTTCTGCATGATCTGTATGTATCTATAAGAGCCCTTAAAACTATAAAATGTGTGGATGATCTGCATGTCTTTCCTCTCTAAATATCATGAATTTATATTTTCAAGAATTCCCCCTTTTTTAAGTTTCAATAAGTAGCATTTCATTTTTCCTGAATATTGCCTGCTACATTTTCATTCAGTCATATTTTAAAAGCTTAGCGCGGAATTATTGTGTTTAACTATCATGTTTGGAGCCGTCATTTTATCCTTAACGCGTTTAAGGTGGCTGAACACAGTTTCACTGTACCTATGCGTCATTCATTGTCATTTTAAAACTACTAACGTCTGGGTGCCGAAAATTGGTAACAAACTATATATTTTGATATTTTTGTTGAGCTTTTAGGGTGTTGCCATGGCAACACGGTGGATTGTAAATCAGCCTGCAATATTTGGTTTCGTTTATTTTCAGAAAATCTAGTCGTTAGATTTTGTCCATCATTTGTCTCCAGTAAACTCGTAAAAATATTCGCATGTTAACACTGGTCTCATGTAATTTTAACAGAGGGATCTTCCGTAATTTGTCGTTTAATATGTTTGCGTTTTGTAAAAATCTCCTTTGTTAGATTTCAAATTTCTAGTGGCACGCAAGTTCGGCATATTCGGAACTATTATTGTGCCAAATTTCGTGAAATTCTAACTAGTGGTTCCGAAGAAATCAGCACATTTCCGAAGAAAGTCGCTAAAATATCCAGTCACAATTTTTCGGTCAACTGCGCATGCGTTGCATTTGGCTGGGTTCTCGATCCAAAGACAAAACGACCAAAAAGGCAGTGTATTTCTTCAATGGTTCTATAAATTATCTATTGATTCAACAAACATTTTTACGAACAACAAATTGTTTGATTTTAAGTCGAAAAACAACACTTTCGCGATCCACGCTGAGCAAAAAAAAATGATCGCTGAATAGGCGCCACGTTTGTTTTTCTCAAAACTCTGCACGTGCTAACTCACGTAAGCAGCTGAAATTGAAGAGCGCATGCAAACTGTGTTCAGCCACCTTAAAGTTAAATTGTTCTCACCGCAGAAGTTCAAACTTTTTATCAACCAGGTCTTCGTCGAGAAGATTTCATGAGAGAAAACTCCCATTATTTGAATGTGCCTAGAGTTGGAATATACACAGTGTACGACGTCTTTGACTGTACCTTCAATTGCCTCAACAAGCCTTCGTGTTTGTCTCTGAACCTCGCCGCCTCCAAAGGAGCAGATGGAAAGCTGTGGTGCGAGTTGTTGTCTTCAGATAAATACAGCAACCCGAAGGAGTACAAAGCCAACGAGAGCTCGCATCACTTTTCCATCAAGGTGGGACTGATCTTTATAGCGTTTTTTGGAAAACGTAATATTTCAGCCCCAAAAACATCACCGGAACCCGATGGATCGAATTAACAATTTTTAAAATTTAACTGAACTTTTAGCTTCGCCACATAAGCAAACAGTTCCGTGTTTGCAACAACGTTTAGCCGTTAATTCATGCACCGCGGATCTGACATTTCTATGAATTGTCTGCTATAGGACTGATCATGGGGATTGAAAACTAGAGTTAATTTTTTTATTCATAGCCACGTCACTAAAATTTGTCAAAGGGATTTTCGTAAAGCCAGCCGAGTACCTTGAAAAGTCGGCGAGCTAGGGATATATTAAAAGTTTCCCTTTTCTGCTGAAAATTTTCCGCCCCTAAAATTTCCAGCAAACAAAGATCACATGGCCTCCTTCAATAATAAAACGGAAAACGACAAGTTCATTTCCCTAATTTATATCGATCGTTGGCCGGGAGCGATTCAGTGCGCGGGGACCATGCCAACTGTTCACTACTTCTATTGTCTGTCTCTTTGCACTCAACATGCTTACGCGGAAAAAAGTTTTCCTGAGAACGTTTAAGTCTGGTCATTGCTGATAAAATTTCCTTTCCCATTTCAGACCCCATGTATGTCCTCTCCGTGCCAAAACGGGGGAACTTGTGTGCCGAACTACAAATATCCGCACTCGTTCGGCTGCCGCTGTTATGAGGGTTTCCTTGGAGAACATTGCGAGATAGGTAAATAACTATTTCTACTGAAAACTACCGTTTATACACGTAATGGAAAATTGGGCTGGCATCTAGGCAATATTCCTAGCTTCCATTCGCTTAATAAAGAAAACTCCCTCTAAACGGAGAAACTCGATGTAAGCAGAAGATTAAACAAATGTCAGTGTGGCCGTCTTGGCGATCATAATGTTGGTTATCCTTAGGTTTCTGTTAAAAAGATTTCTACTTTTCACTTCACGTCTATTTGAGATAAAACAAACTGGCGATTTCTAACTGAGTTAATTTTATCTCTTGTTCAGCTTTAAAGTCGTCATGCAAAGACCTGTACGATCTTAATGTTAACAAGCACAAGTAAGTAGCATTACCACTCGTCTTACTATTTTTTCGCTGAATATCGAATGTTTAAGTTTAAAATATCTTTTGAAATTTACGGAAGGCGGTTTGCATGATAGCGAATGCTGCGTTTATTTGGAAAATTTTAAATTGGATTTAAAAAGCGGATAATCTGGATTTTTCCTTTTTAAACCGGAATAAATGAACTAAAAATGAATGAAATTTTCGACGGACAAACTCATGCTCTTTAGTAGTCCATGGTCCGCGCTAGGTCGCCGCAAGTAACTCATGATAAAATGAAAAATATGATTTTTTTATTGGCTATTGGCATTCTCGAACACAAAGACAGAAAACGAAACCGAACGATGATTTCCATGCCAAAACATTCCAATTATTTCCCCAGAGTTCCTCTCGGCGACAGAGCGCTGACCAAGAACCCTGAGGACTGTGGGTATAATGTAGAGCAGTACAATCTTGTCCCCAGGACCTTCTCCGCTTTCAAAATGGCGGTGAAAGGAGAAGGCCATGGGGACTAAAAGGCAGTACGTCAGTAAATATAAATGTTGAGTCACGTAGCACTGGTGATACAAGCAAGGAATCAGAGAATTAACTCTGTGTGTAAATTGTAGTGCTAAGGTAAACCCATAAATTTCCCTGTACTGAGCGTTAGCCCTAGTAAGGAAATGAGGGACCACACGAGGGAAAGAAAAAAATCTTTGACCTTGGTGGGATTCGAACCTTGCTTGTATCATCAGTGCTACGTGGCTCAACATTTATTCGTACACTTCACATTCTCATTGCCACGAATTACCACCTTATTACCCACGATCTGCTCCCGTATGGCCTCGTGGTTCGAGCGGTAGAGCAACGGAAGATCTAATCCGGAGGTCGTGGGTTCGAATCCCACCGAGGTCAAAGATTTTTTTCTTTCCCTCGTGTGGTCCCTCATTTCCTTACTAGGGCTAACGCTCAGTACAGGGAAATTTATGGGTTTACCTTAGCACTACAATTTACACACAGAGTTCATTCTCTGATTCCTCGTCAGTAAATATGTCGAGGACAGTGTTCATATTACTTCGAGTTACCGCTGGCTATGCGTATTCTTTTCGAAAGGCGTAGCGTAGGATCTGAATATGATCCTAGAATCTTTCTCGTAAATCATTGGATTTCTCGTAAATCTTTTTTACGTAAATCTTTGGATTTACGTAAACTGTATGATTTTCTTCGACAGTTGGTGCGGAATTCAAAAACTTCAAATTGTATTTTTGTGCAGGTTGAACGTAAGTCAGGTTGTTACCCTTCTCTTTGACTCAAAACCAACTTCCGTTCTCTGTCGCTTGGGAGATTTTGGATGTGGAGATGGGGGGTGGACGCCTGTCATGAAGATCGACGGCAACAAGGTATGACATTTATCGGGTATGTTGTCTCTAAGTTTGCAATGGTTTCAAGAAAAAAAGGGGTCTCCACGCAGCACATTTGATCGACTCTACGTATCGATAATTTCTTATCGAAAATATATTCCTAAAGCTCAATTGAACAATTAAGTGTAATTGAACTTCAATATATATTGTTATATCAAGCATTCAATTCATAAATCGTATTAAATTATTTTTTTATCGAAAAAACTTTTGATTAATTAAGCGAAACAAAAAATTTCAGAAGGAATGTCTCTAGTAGTTGGAAAACGTAGTTTTCGTGTGAAATTCCCCGCATCTGAGGTGACTGTATTCACATCAGGGAAATATGAGGCAATGCATCAAGTAATAAAAATATATGCACGCAATACATTAAAATTCACTCCCTAGCCCACCATAACCTGTTTTTGCAACTCACAGCTATTTTTGTATTTTCAATTCTTCATAGCAAACCTTTCACTTTAGTTCCACTCGGTGGAGCAACAAGGAAACCTTCAACGTTGTTGGAGGGGAGACTGGGTTCGACTCGCAAGAGGCAAAGCTTCCATCGTACTGGAACACATCCTTCTCCAAGATCTGCCTTGGTATGAAGATCAGTCAGCAGATCAACTTTGCTGTCATTGCCAAGCAAGCAAACTCTTTACACTCTCTGATCGCTGACAGGCAATACCGCGCCACCTCACTGGGTCGCAATGCATGGAAGTCGCTGATTGGTTCACAGTTCCATTGCAGACCAACTGTAGCAAGGAAGGATTCAATGCTGTGTGTGATTCGAGTGATTTAGCTAAAGCAAGAATCGGTATCCTTGGTAACGAGCAGAATGATTGTGTTAGATGTGACTCCAGAATCGGGTTTGGTACTGGCGGAAAACACGATAACAACAATACTTGTGGAAACGAGGCAGACGGACGATACAAACCCGATAACAATGGCACTCATATCAGGGGGATGGGATACATCTTCGTGCAGTGAAGCTGCAATTTAAGTTCACAGCAACAATGGCCATGAAAAAGCAACATAGAAAATTTAGTTTCTACAATAAGTCAAGCAGGGCATCAAGTGACAAATTAAATGTCACTCAGAAAATAGGAATGTCATTGACCAAACTGATAGGAAAAAGATAGGAATTCTCACCCCAAAATAGGAAGCTTTCTTTGAATTCTATCCTCTTAACACGCCCAACAACTTACCAACCCACTTCAAAATGGCAGCTGCACATGTATGCTCATGAACTTCCCACAATCCCTTGCACGCTGCCTAAAGCACGGAGCAAGATTGGCACGAGTTTCAGAAGAAATGCATTCAAATAGGCTACAAACTGTTTTTTTTTTTTTTCATACAAAGGTTTCAGTTTTTCGTACAATTTTATTGATACATTTTTTAAAATGTTTCCGTACACCAAGCAAAACCTTAAAAAAATTGGGAATTTCTTGAAAAAATAAGAGAAAATAGGAAGTAGGCCAAAAACTAGGGAAAAATAGGAACTTGACGCCCTGTAAGTGTTTTAAAATCAGATAAGGGTTGTAAAACTAAGATTAATAAAAACTTGCGTGTAAGGTGAACACGAGTCCATTACGTGGGTAATCTTTTCTTTCCTTCATATTTTAGTATTGGACCACGTGACCTGTAACACATGGCGAAAATTAGGTGCGGTTACACCAACCACGGTAAATGGCATTTCCCATGGTAGACCATCCCGCGGTGCATCACACTTGGGTTTAGTATACCGTGTTAACCAGCGGTTACACGCGATTTGTGATTTGCCTGGGTAAAAACATGTCACGCAATTCAGTGAAACACTTTTCCTTTGCGGTTACTTGTTGATGTCAAACGGAGCATCGTCAAAGACGGCGGAGCGTATTTTCAAAATTGTCCCTCCCCCCCCCCCCCCCCGCCCCCGAGCCCCCCGGCTCCGCCGTCCCTGATCGTGATTGGCTCTTGTACCTTGGGCATCAAATTAAACACCATTGCAACTTACCACCTTAAATGTCTTGGGCGCGTCGTGTGAATTTTTTTTATGTATTTTCGCGGAATTTCCCACTATGTTCTGGAATTTCTCCGCAGACGCTGGTCCACAGAAAACGAGGACTGTACCTTTCCTTTTCTGCGGTATATTACGACTCTTCAACGTTACACATCAGTCGTACAATCTGCGTTCACAATCTTACAATCACAATCTTTCTACAATCTGGTACAATCTTGTACAATCTGGTACAATCTGCCAAAATCTCGAACAATCTGCCTAAAAGTTACAATCTTCAACATATTTATTCATGCTATGCAGATATACGCCATTGCTACGCCTTATTTATGTAAATCCGACTACATTCTACAGTAGTTAAGATACACAATTGTTTCTTTACATTTTGCATGATTCATTTCCTAACGCGTGGGTAAACGATTGAATTATTCCGTGTCTGAACGAATATTACTGTTTACAAATCTGTCTTTACATTACTTTACGTCACAAACAGTTCCTTAAATACACCCAAAATCTGTTGCAAGGACTGTCATCACCATATGATTCACTAAAACAGACTATGTTTAAATCACGCAATTTATAGTAAGAAATCATTACAACATGTATGCATGGATATTTACCACGGGAAATTTACTTCGGGAAATGTCAAAACCACTCGTATAACGGTTTTACAGTTGTTATCATTAATAGTGCTAGCCCCTGAAGAAGCTTTGTTTTGCAAAGCGAAATATTGGGCACTATTATATTCCACGTGACCCGTGAACATTTGAACTAATTATATTCCACGTGACCCTATGAACATTTTTCAATTGAACATGGGAACATGCATCAATGACGCATGGCATCATCATACGCTAATCTATTCCTCGCCAAGTTTGAGGCTGACGCACTGAAGCGAAAAGAAAATGAGGCTAGGTATGATAGGTACCAAGCAAGGTTAATAGGGAAAATAGGTTAAAAATGGAAGGCCTCAGAATAATTAGACTGATATAGGAACCTGTTAGCTTCTCAATTGGCTCATATTAAATATACTGTAGAATTTTTTATCAAATTAAAAACCCCTATTTGAGGATTCATCCAAACAACAAATCTACTTTCAAATTGCGTTTAATACAAAGGCCCTAAATGTACAACTTTTCTAAACGATCTTGAAATTTCTTTTTGTACGTTTTTGTTTGGTCTTAATTATAAGTTTGTCAGTATATCTAAATACTTCCCGCCAAATTCTTATGTTGGACAAAGACTTTTCCTTTCAATTGGTGGCTCCTAAATTTGTCGCTGCCATTAAACGGACTTATATGAGGCTTAATGATAAAATTGTTTTTGTAAATTCTGTCATTATTGCAGCCGAAAAGGGCACATCGATCACCCTTGCCCATACTAAGCTAGAAATCCTTCGGAACTTACAGCGTAAAAAGACTCGCTCAGAACGCCGCCATCTTGGATAAGTCCTTTCCCTCTGGCCACCCCATAATGCACTGTGATTCAAAATGGCCGCCGTATCGTCGAAGTGGTCTAAAATGGTAGAGGGTCAAGCCCAAATTATACCGTCCATGAGGACGTCGGACACCTTATTGAGACTTATATAACAGAGTAACTGGTTAGCTTTCGGTTGAGGTTTGGAGTAGCAGTTTATATTGTTAAATTTAGGACTAAGCAACCCGAGAAGCTAGGTGGTACAGTGGTTTCAATAAGGTGTCCGACGTCCTTCTGGACGGTATGATTTAGGCACAACCATGGTAGAGTCTACCTTCTACAGCTCAGAAGGAGGTCGGACACTTATTGAGAATTATATAACTTAAAGGGAGGGTTTCACGATTTGGCGCATGTGCGAGCTATGACGTAATCCATTTAATTTCTTTGTTTAGACCAATCGGAAGCGAGTAGATAACTCCAACGAGAAATTTGCCCGTGAAAATGTCGCAGTCAGTCAGTTGAAAGAATGGATGATTATGCATACCCATGTGGGCCATGAAAGCCACCAGAGCGTAGAATAAATCCTTCGGGTCAAAGGTTTTATTCAGTGTTGACTTTGTCGGTGTTATTCGTTGAAATTTACTGTAAATTTTGGTCACCCTTCGCTTTGTTTGGACTAATTATAGTATGTGAAGTAAATATGAGTGGTTTCTTAAACGATAAAATGGGTAAGAAAGCGATAAAGCATTTTAATCTGTGCATATGCGCCGAACCGTGAAACCATCCAAGAATTTTATTTTCAATAAATTTTTATGAGTAAAAAAGAAAATCCAAAATCCTCACTCAGGATTGAACCTGTTACCTCAGCTAGGCTCAAACTTACATAGCCTACCATACCACAGTACCACCTAGCTTCTCAGGTTGTTTAGGCCTAAATTTAACTATATAAACTGCTAACCCCAACCTCAACTGAAAGTTGACCAGTTACTCCGTTATATAAGTCTCAATAAGGTGTCCGACCTCCTTCTGAGCTATGGAATCTAGACTCCCGTCTAACATATTACAACACAAGATTCCGAAAAACCCAGCTGGGAGAACTAATAAATTGTATTATATTATAAGGAAAGCCTTTATGAAAAATTGCTCTCAACAATGATTTAGCAACAAGACACAATTGATAAAAATTGATTAAAATTTTGCCACGTGAGCCTCATTTCGTTTTCATATAATCTATATCAGATCGATGTAAACTGTATTAACAAACAATTTATGCAAAATGCTTATAAAACACAACACGCAAACATTCCATTTCGTTTACAGAAAAAGTTATAACTATTTTAAATCACAATTTCTTCTGATATTTGTCGATAATACTTATCACCTAGGGCTTAAAAAATTCGGCTCCATTTATTACCCTTTGTTGTTCATCTTAATTTTTTTATTTAGAAACTGAAAAACCTCTACTATTGGTGATGCCAATTATCTCGACGAGGGTCTGGGTGCAATAGCAGGTGGCTACAGTAAATGTCTGTTCACCGCGAGTTTTCGGGGCAAAAATGAATAACAAACGGGTCAGTATCCCATTCGAACAGATAATATTATTTTTCCGAATGCAAAAATTAAAAAAGAGAGAAAATAGTGTAAGACTTTTGCGATAATAAATAGTTTAAAATCTTTCCTAAACGTTATTGAAAATTAAAATTCTCTAAGCTTCAAAGTGATTGAAATTTCTCGAGGAATGTTTCGGCTTCTTTCTTCCAACGTTTCTTATTTGTGGACAATCTGCCGGACTAGGGCTAACCCTGCCTTCTAGGGCTCACTAACTGCCTTCTAGGGCTAACAAATTACAGTATTTAGCACCTTCTTCTCTTCCCTTTTTAATAGCATTAACCTAAGATATCAATGATCGAAAAGGGCGCAAAAGAAAACAGTCGGCTATGTCATAATAAATTGCGGTTTTTAACGATTTAACGCAAATTTACTATTTCCTGTTCCAGACAAACATTCTATTTTTAGATGCCAAAAGTTAAAATGTTGTGTATAGTTTCTTTCCCCTTGGGATAATCGCCAAACCCTTCTTTTCGACTTTTCCACTGGTATGGACCGTTATTTTTCGGTTTCTGTTCACAAAACATTTTTGTCATGTTTTTTAAAATGACACCAAATCCTCATTATGCTTCCCTTTATTAAAGTTCCGAACAGGTGAACGAACGATAATAAGTTAATGCTTTTGCAACGGTGTCGATGGAAGTCAGCCAAACAAATACCACTGAACCTCGGCTTTTTATATTTGGAGGTTACAACTCCAAAGTTTAAAGTGGCTGAACACAATTTGCGTGCGCCCTTCAATTTCAGATGCTTACGTGAGTCAGCACGTGCAGAGCTTGTTTTGAGAAAAACAAACCACAAAACACAAATTACGGAAGATCCCTCTGTCAAAATTACATAAGACTAGTGTTAACACGCGAATATTTTTACGAGGTTACTGGAGACAAATGATGGAAAAAATCTAACGACTAGATTTTCTGAAAATAACACGCGAATATTTTTACGAGGTTACTGGAGACAAATGATGGACAAAATCTAACGACTAGATTTTCTGAAAATAAACGAAAACAAACATTGCAGGCTGATTTACAATCCACCTTGTTGCCATGGCAACACCCTAAAAGCTCGACAAAAATATCAAAATATAAAACTTGTTGCTTAATCTTATGCCTCGCCAATTTTGGGTGCCCAGACGTTAGTGGTTTTAAAATGACAATGAATTCAGCCACCTTAAGGTTTTTAATTAATGAATGATGTTTTTGGCAGTTAACGTATTCTTTTCTTTAGGGCCGCAATATCAGCGTATAAATACTAGTGCTAACCACAATACGTTTTCAAATGACAATGCCAAGAAAATGTTTGTCAGGGGTGGAACTGACGTTTGATGAGTTCATTTGGCTGCAATGGGGGCTGCAATTGGCTAGAACTTAATCAGTCGGTCGCCTGCCTCTAATTAATTGTTTTCGAGCCGGACTCTACCTATTACTTCAGACAAGACAAATTAAAACGTTGTCTTTCAGAGCTCGTTGAATTCACACCTTTCTTCCACACGGTAGGCAATTCAACAAATATACTCAATTCAGCCAGCATGTTTTCTCAATTCATCTGCTGGTTTTTCTTCTTCGTGTTGTCTTCGGTGGTACCTGAAGCAGCCAATGCACAAGGTTAGTCTTCTTTAAGCTTATCATTGCTCTTCGTGCATTTCACAGCCAAAAAAAAACAACTAGGTAAATTTTTGTTATAAACTGTCTATACGTGCTACAAAACAAAGCTAGCTTAAATATGACGAATAATTCAATAAACATTAGATTTTAACTTCAGTTGTGAGTTAGTCTTTAAAAATTCAGATTATATTTGAGCCGCAGAGGGATGTAAGAGATTAGGAGACTGAAGCACCTCGGAACGCCTGAGAATTAGTCCAGAGCTTGCCGGAATGTTATTAATTAGCGGCAACAGCTGAGGGTTTTTCTATTTTTTCTGATCTGTATGTATCTATAAGAGCCCATGAATTTATATTTTCAAGAATTCCCCCTTTTTTAAGTTTCAATAAGTAGCATTTTCATTTTTCCTGAATATTGCCTGCTACATTTTCATACAGTCATATTTTAAAAGCTTAGCGCGGAATTATTGTGTTTAACTATCATGTTTGGAGCCGTCATTTTATCCTTAACGCGTTTAAGGTGGCTGAACACAGTTTCACTGTACCTATGCGTCATTCATTGTCATTTTAAAACTACTAACGTCTGGGTGCCGAAAATTGGTAACAAGCTATATATTTTCATATTTTTGTTGAGCTTTTAGGGTGTTGCCATGGCAACACGGTGGATTGTAAATCACCCTGCAATATTTGGTTTCGTTTATTTTCAGAAAATCTAGTCGTTAGATTTTGTCCATCATTTGTCTCCAGTAAACTCGTAAAAATATTCGCATGTTAACAATGGTCTCATGTAATTTTAACAGAGGGATCTTCCGTAATTTGTCGTTTAATATGTTTGCGTTTTGTAAAAATCTCCTTTGTTAGATTTCAAATTTCTGGTGGCACGCAAGTTCGGCATATTCGGAACTATTATTGTGCCAAATTTCGTGAAATTCTAACTAGTGGTTCCGAAGAAATCAGCACATTTCCGAAGAAAGTCGCTAAAATATCCAGTCACAATTTTTCGGTCAACTGCGCATGCGTTGCATTTGGCTGGGTTCTCGATCCAAAGACAAAACGACCAAAAAGGCAGTGTATTTCTTCAATGGTTCTATAAATTATCTATTGATTCAACAAACATTTTTACGAACAACAAATTGTTTGATTTTAAGTCGAAAAACAACACTTTCGCGATCCACGCTGAGCAAAATAAAATGATCGCTGAATAGGCGCCACGTTTGTTTTTCTCAAAACTCTGCACGTGCTAACTCACGTAAGCAGCTGAAATTGAAGAGCGCATGCAAACTGTGTTCAGCCACCTTAAAGTTAAATTGTTCTCACCGCAGAAGTTCAAACTTTTTATCAACCAGGTCTTCGTCGAGAAGATTTCATGAGAGAAAACTCCCATTATTTGAATGTGCCTAGAGTTGGAATATACACAGAGTACGACGTCTTTGACTGTACCTTCAATTGCCTCAACAAGCCTTCGTGTTTGTCTCTGAACCTCGCCGCCTCCAAAGGAGCAGATGGAAAGCTGTGGTGCGAGTTGTTGTCTTCAGATAAATACAGCAACCCGAAGGAGTACAAAGCCAACGAGAGCTCGCATCGCTTTTCCATCAAGGTGGGACTGATCTTTAAAGCGTTTTTTGGAAAACGCAATATTTCAGCCCCAAAAACATCACCGGAACCCGATGGATCGAATTAACAATTTTTAAAATTTAACTGAACTTTTAGCTTCGCCACATAAGCAAACAGTTCCGTGTTTGCAACAACGTTTAGCCGTTAATTCATGCACCGCGGATCTGACATTTCTATGAATTGTCTGCTATAGGACTGATCATGGGGATTGAAAACTAGAGTTAATTTTTTTATTCATAGCCACGTCACTAAAATTTGTCAAAGGGATTTTCGTAAAGCCAGCCGAGTACCTTGAAAAGTCGGCGAGCTAGGGATATATTAAAAGTTTCCCTTTTCTGCTGAAAATTTTCCGCCCCTAAAATTTCCAGCAAACAAAGATCACATGGCCTCCTTCAATAATAAAACGGAAAACGACAAGTTCATTTCCCTAATTTATATCGATCGTTGGCCGGGAGCGATTCAGTGCGCGGGGACCATGCCAACTGTTCACTACTTCTATTGTCTGTCTCTTTGCACTCAACATGCTTACGCGGAAAAAAGTTTTCCTGAGAACGTTTAAGTCTGGTCATTGCTGATAAAATTTCCTTTCCCATTTCAGACCCCATGTATGTCCTCTCCGTGCCAAAACGGGGGAACTTGTGTGGCGAACTACAAATATCCGCACTCGTTCGGCTGCCGCTGTTATGAGGGTTTCCTTGGAGAACATTGCGAGATAGGTAAATAACTATTTCTACTGAAAACTACCGTTTATACACGTAATGGAAAATTGGGCTGGCATCTAGGCAATATTCCTAGCTTCCATTCGCTTAATAAAGAAAACTCCCTCTAAACGGAGAAACTCGATGTAAGCAGAAGATTAAACAAATGTCAGTGTGGCCGTCTTGGCGATCATAATGTTGGTTATCCTTAGGTTTCTGTTAAAAAGATTTCTACTTTTCACTTCACGTCTATTTGAGATAAAACAAACTGGCGATTTCTAACTGAGTTAATTTTATCTCTTGTTCAGCTTTAAAGTCGTCATGCAAAGACCTGTACGATCTTAATGTTAACAAGCACAAGTAAGTAGCATTACCACTCGTCTTACTATTTTTTCGCTGAATATCGAATGTTTAAGTTTAAAATATCTTTTGAAATTTACGGAAGGCGGTTTGCATGATAGCGAATGCTGCGTTTATTTGGAAAATTTTAAATTGGATTTTAAAAGCGGATAATCTGGATTTTTCGTTTTTAAACCAGAATAAATGAACTAAAAATGAATGAAATTTTCGACGGACAAACTCGTGCTCTTTAGTAGTCCATCGTCAGCACTAGGTCGCCGCGAGTAACTCATGATAAAATGAAAAATATGATTTTTTTTTTATTGGCTATTGGCATTCTCGAACACAAAGACAGAAAACGAAACCGAACGATGATTTCCATGCCAAAACATTCCAATAATTTCCCCACAGTTCCTCTCGGCGACAGAGCGCTGACCAAGAACCCTGAGGACTGTGGGTACAATGTAGAGCAGTACAATCTTGTCCCCAGGACCTTCTCCGCTTTCAAAAATGGCGGTGAAAGGAGAAGGCCCTGGGGACTAGAAGGCAGTACGTCAGTAAATATAAATGTTGAGTCACGTAGCACTGGTGATACAAGCAAGGAATCAGAGAATTAACTCTGTGTGTAAATTGTAGTGCTAAGGTAAACCCATAAATTTCCCTGTACTGAGCGCTAACCCTAGTAAGGAAATGAGGGACCACACGAGGGAAAGAAAAAAATCTTTGACCTCGGTGGGATTCGAACCTTGCTTGTATCACCAGTGCTACGTGGCTCAACATTTATTTGTACCCTTCACATTCTCATTGCCATGAATTGCCACCTTATTACCCACGATCTGCTCCCGTATGGCCTCGTGGCTCAAGCGGTAGAGCAACGGAAGATCTAATCCGGAGGTCGTGGGTTCGAATCCCACCGAGATCAAAGATTTTTTTCTTTCCCTCGTGTGGTCCCTCATTTCTTTACTAGGGCTAACGCTCAGTACAGGGAAATTTATGGGTTTACCTTAGCACTACAATTTACACACAGAGTTCATTCTCTGATTCCTCGTCAGTAAATATGTCGAGGACAGTGTTCATATTACTTCGAGTTACCGCTGGCTATGCGTATTCTTTTCGAAAGGCGTAGCGTAGGATCTGAATATGATCCTAGAATCTTTCTCGTAAATCTTTTTTACGTAAATCTTTGGATTTACGTAAACTGTATGGTTTTCTTCGA
This sequence comes from Cladopsammia gracilis, assembly GCA_022457155.1. Lineage (NCBI taxonomy): Eukaryota > Metazoa > Cnidaria > Anthozoa > Scleractinia > Dendrophylliidae > Cladopsammia > Cladopsammia gracilis. Next base: position 24,539 of record JAJGOT010001257.1, read on the forward strand.
CAGTTGGTGCGGAATTCAAAAACTTCAAATTGTATTTTTGTGCAGGTTGAACGTGAGTCAAGTTGTTACCCTTCTCTTTGACTCAAAACCAACTTCCGTTCTCTGTCGCTTGGGAGATTTTGGATATGGAGATGGGGGGTGGACGCCTGTCATGAAGATCGACGGCAACAAGGTATGACATTTATCGGGTATGTTGTCTCTAAGTTTGCAATGGTTTCGAGAATAAAAGGGGTCTCCACGTAGCACATTTGATCGACTTTACGTATCGATAATTTCTTATCGAAAATATATTCCTAAAGCTTAATTGAACAATTAAGTGTAATTGAACTTCAATATATATTGTTATATCAAGCATTCAATTCATCAATCGTATTAAATTATTTTTTTTATAGAAAAAACTTTTGATTAATTAAGCGAAACAAAAAATTTCAGAAGGAATGTCTCTAGTAGTTGGAAAACGTAGTTTTCGTGTGAAATTCCCCGCATCTGAGGTGACTGTATTCACATCAGGGAAATATGAGGCAATGCATCAAGTAATAAAAATATATGCACGCAATACATTAAAATTCACTCCCTAGCCCACCATAACCTGTTTTTGCAACTCACAGCTATTTTTGTATTTTCAATTCTTCATAGCAAACCTTTCACTTTAGTTCCACTCGGTGGAGCAACAAGGAGACCTTCAACGTTGTTGGAGGGGAGACTGGGTTCGACTCGCAAGAGGCAAAGCTTCCATCGTACTGGAACACATCCTTCTCCAAGATCTGCCTTGGTATGAAGGTCAATCAGCAGATCAACTTTGCTGTCATTGCCAAGCAAGCAAACTCTTTACACTCTCTCATCGCTGACAGGCAATACCGCGCCACCTCACTGGGTCGCAATGCATGGAAGTCGCTGATTGGTTCACAGGCCTCATTGCAGACAAACTGTAGCAGGGAAGGATTCAATGCTGTGTGTGATTCGAGTGATTTAGCTAAAGCAAGAATCGGTATCCTTGGCAACGAGCAGAATGATTGTGTTAGCTGTGACTCCAGAATCGGGTTTGGTACTGGCGGAAAACCCGATAACAACAATACTTGTGGAAACGAGGCAGACGGACGATACAAACCCGATAACAATGGCACTAATATCAGGGGGATGGGATACATCTTCGTGCAGTGAAGCTGCAATTTAAGTTCACAGCAACAATGGCCATGAAAAAGCTACATAGAAAATTTAGTTTCTACAATAAGTCAAGCAGGACATCAAGTGACAAATGTCACTCACAAAATAGTAATGTCATTGGCCAAACTGATAGGAAAAAGATAGGAATTCTCACCCCAAAATAGGAAGCTTTCTTTTAATTCTATCCTCTTAACACGCCCAACAACTTACCAACCCACTTCAAAATGGCAGCTGCACATGTATGCTCATGAACTTCCCACAATCCCTTGCACGCTGCCAAAAGCACGGAGCAAGATTGGCACGAGTTTCAGAAGAAATGCATTCAAACAGGCTACAAACTGTTTTTTTTTTTTTTTCATACAAAGGTTTCAGTTTTTCGTACAATTTTATTGATACATTTTTTTAAAATGTTTCCGTACACCAAGTAAAACCTTAAAAAAATGGGAATTTCTTGAAAAAATAAGAGAAAATAGGAAGTAGGCCAAAAACTAGGGAAAAATAGGAACTTGACGCCCTGTAAGTGTTTTAAAATCAGATAAGGGTTGTAAAACTAAGATTAATAAAAACTTGCGTGTAAGGTGAACACGAGTCCATTACGTGGGTAATCTTTTCTTTCCTTCATATTTTAGTATTGGACCACGTGACCTGTAACACATGGCGAAAATTAGGTGCGGTTACACCAACCACGGTAAATGGCATTTCCCATGGTAGACCATCCCGCGGTGCATCACACTTGGGTTTAGTATACCGTGTTAACCAGCGGTTACACGCGATTTGTGATTTGCCTGGGTAAAAACATGTCGCGCAATTCAGTGAAACACTTTCCTTTGCGGTTACTTGTTGATGTCAAACGGAGCATCGTCAAGGACGGCGGAGCGTATTTTCAAAATTGCCCCTCCCCCCCCCCCCCCCCCCTCCGAGCCCCCCGGCTCCGCTGTCCCTGATCGTGATTGCCTCTTGTACCTTGGGCATCTAATTAAACACCATTGGGCGCGTCGTGTGAATTTTTTTTATGTATTTTCGCGGAATTTCCCACTATGTTCTGGAATTTCTCCGCAGACGCTGGTCCACAGAAAACGAGGACTGTACCTTTCCTTTTCTGCGGTTTATTACGACTCTTCAACGTTACACATCAGTCGTACAATCTGCGTTCACAATCTTACAATCACAATCTTTCTACAATCTAGTGCAATCTTGTACAATCTCGTACAATCTGCCAAAATCTCGAACAATCTGCCTAAAAGTTACAATCTTCAACGTGTTTATTCATGTTATGCAGATATACGCCATTGCTACGCCTTATTTATGTAAATCCGACTACATTCTATAGTAGTTAAGATACACAATTGTTTCTTTACATTTTGCATGATTCATTTCCTAAGGCGTGGGTAAACGATTGTATTATTCCGTGTCTGAACGAATATTACTGTTTACAAATCTGTCTTTACGTTACTTTACGTCACAAACAGTTCCTTAAATACACCCAAAATCTGTTGCAAGGACTGTCATCACCATATGATTCACTAAAACAGACTATGTTTAAATCACGCAATTTATAGTAAGAAATTATTACAACATGTATGCATGGATATTTACCACGGGAAATTTACTTCGGGAAATGTCAAAACCACTTGTATAACGGTTTTACAGTTGTTATCATTAATAGTGCTAGCCCCTGAAGAAGCTTTGTTTTGCAAAGCGAAATATTGGGCACTATTATATTCCACGTGACCCGTGAACATTTGAACTAATTATATTCCACGTGACCCTATGAACATTTTTCAATTTAACAATAAATACTACCTCCACACACACGGCACAGCTATGGGAACACGCATCAATGACGTTTGGCACCATCATACGCTAATCTATTCCTCGCCAAGTTTGAGGCTGACGCAGTGAAACGAAAAGAAAATGAGGCTAGGTATGATAGGTACCAAGCAAGGTTAACAGGGAAAATAGGTTAAAAATGGAAGGCCTCAGAATAATTAGACTGATATAGGAACCTGTTAGCTTCTCAATTGGCTCATATTAAATATACTGTAGAATTTTTTATCAAATTAAAAACCCCTATTTGAGGATTCATCCAAACAACAAATCTACTTTCAAATTGCGTTTAATACAAAGGCCCTAAATGTACAACTTTTCTAAACGATCTTGAAATTTCTTTTAGTACGTTTTTGTTTGGTCTTAATTATAAGTTTGTCAGTATATGTAAATACTTCCCGCCAAATTCTTATGTTGGACAAAGACTTTTCCTTTCAATTGGTGGCTCCTAAATTTGTCGCTGCCATTAAACGTACTTATATGAGGCTTAATGATCAAATTATTTTTGTAAATTCTGTCATTATTGCAGCCGAAAAGGGCACATCGATCACCCTTGCCCATACTAAGCTAGAAATCCTTCAGAACTTTATACAGCGTAAAAAGACTCGCTCAGAACGCCGCCATCTTGGATAAGTCCTTGCCCCCTGGCCACCCCATAATGCACTATGATTCAAAATGGCCGCCGTATCGTCGAAGTGGTCTAAAATGGTAGAGGGTCAAGCCCAAATCATACCGTCCAGAAGGACGTCGGACACCTTATTGAGACATATATAACGGAGTAACTGGTTAGCTTTCGGTTGAGGTTAGGGGTAGCAGTTTATATTGTTAAATTTAGGACTAAGCAACCCGAGAAGCTAGGTGGTACAGTGGTTTCAATAAGGTGTCCGACGTCCTTCTGGACGGTATGATTTAGGCACAACCATGGTAGAGTCTACCTTCTACAGCTCAGAAGGAGGTCGGACACTTCTCGAGAATTATATAACTTAAAGGGAGGGTTTCACGATTTGGCGCATGTGCGTAAGCCATTTAATTTCTTTGTTTAGACCAATCGGAAGCGAGTAGATAACTCCAGCGAGAAATTTGCCCGTGAAAATGTCGCGGTCAGTCAGTTGAAAGAATGGATGATTATGCATACCCATGTGGGCCATGAAAGCCACCAGAGCGTAGAATAAATCCTTCGGGTCAAAGGTTTTATTCAGTGTTGACTTTGTTGGTGTTATTCGTTGAAATTTACTGTAAATTTTGGTCATCCTTCGCTTTGTTTGGACTAATTATAGTATGTAAAGTAAATATGAGTGGTTTCTTAATCGATAAAATGGGTAAGAAAGCGAATAAAGCATTTTAATCTCTGCACATGCGCCGAACCGTGAAACCATCTGCTTTAATGTCGACACTCAGATAAGAATTTTATTTTCAATAGATTTTTATGAGTAAAAAAGAAAATCTAAAATTCCCACTCAGGATTGAACCTGTTACCTCAGCTAGGCTCAGACTTACATAGCCTACCATACCACAGTACCACCTAGCTTCTCAGGTTGTTTAGGCCTAAATTTAACTATATAAACTGCTAACCCCAACCTCAACTGAAAGCTGACCAGTTACTCCGTTATATAAGTCTCAATAAGGTGTCCGACCTCCTTCTGCGCTATGGAATCTAGACTCCCGTCTAAAATATTACAACACAAGATTCTGAAAAACCCAGTCGGGAGAATTAATAAATTGTATTATATTGTAAGGGAAGCCTTTATGAAAAATTGCTCTCAACAATGATTTAGCAACAAGACATACAATTGATAAATAATTTTAAAATTTTGCCGCGTGAGCCTTATTTCGTTTTCATATAATCTATATCAGATCGATGTAAACTGTATAAGCGAGTTCGGAGTTTGAAGAATAGGTTCAGTGGGCATGCGTTTTTATCCCGAGATTATTCTCTTCTTTTGTTATTTAAAATAGTTGAATTTGAATTATATTGTATTTTTTGATTAACGCTTGTTTTTATCCCGACGCGCGCACATGTTTTTAGAAATCCGAATTAGCTTATTAACAAACAATTTATGCAAAATGCTTATAAAACACAACACGCAAACATTCCATTTCCTTTACAGAAAAAGTTATAACTATTTTAAATCATAATTTCTTTGATAATTTGTCGATAATACTTATCACCTAGGGCTTAAAAAATTCGGCTCCATTTATTACCCTTTGTTGTTCACCTTATTTTATTTAGAAACTGAAAAACCTCTTCTATTGGTGATGCCAATTATCTCGACGAGGGTCTGAGTGCAATAGCAGGTGGCTACAGTAAATGTCTGTTCACCGCGAGTTTTCGGGGCAAAATGAATAACAAACGGGCGGGTATCCCACTCGGACAGATAATATTATTTTTCCGAATGCAAAAATAAAAAAAGAGAGAAAATAGTGTAAGACTTTTGCGCAAATAAATAGTTTAAAATCTTTCCTAAACGTTATTGAAAATTCAAATTCTCTAAGCTTCAAAGTGATCGAAATTTCACGAGGAATGTTTCGGCTTCTTTCTTCCAACGTTTGTTATTTGTGGACAATCTGCCGGACTAGGGTTAACACTGCCTTCTAGGGCTAACAAATTACAGTATTTAGCACCTTCTTCTCTTCCCTTTTTAATAGCAATAACCTAAGATATCAATGATCGAAAAGGGCGCAAAAGAAAACAGTCAGCTATCAGTGTCATAATAAATTACGGTTTTTAACGACTTAACGCAAATTTACTATTTCCTGTTCCAGACAAACATTCTATTTTAGATGCCAAAAGTTAAAATGTTGTGTATAGTTTCTTTCCCCCTGGGATAATCGCCAAACCCTTCTTTTCAACTTTTCCACTGGCATGGACCGTTATTTTTCGGTTTCTGTTCACAAAACATTTTTGTTTTGTTTTTTAAAATGACACCAAATCCCTATGATTCTTCCCCTTTAAATTCCGAACAGGTGAACGAACGATAATAAGTTAATGCTTTTGCAACGGTGTCGATGGAAGTCAGCCAAACAAATATCAACCTCGGCCTGTTATATTTGGAGGTTACAACTCCAAAGTTTAAAGTGGCTGAACACAGCTTGCGTGCGCCCTTCAATTTCAGCTGCTTACGTGAGTCAGCACTTGCAGAGTTTTGAGAAAAACAAACCACAAACCACAAATTACGGAAGATCCCTCTGTCAAAATTACATGAGACCAGTGTTAACATGCGAATATTTTTACGAGTTTACTGGAGACAAATGATGGACAAAATCTAACGATTAGATTTTCTGAAAATAAACGAAAACAAACATTGCAGGCTGATTTACAATCCACCTTGTTGCCATGGCAACACCCTAAAAGCTCGACAAAAATATCAAAATATAAAACTTGCCTCGCCAATTTTGGGTGCCCAGACGTTAGTGATTTTAAAATGACAATGAATTCAGCCACCTTAAGGTTTTTAATTAATGAATGATGTTTTTGGCAGTTAACGTATTCTTTTCTTTAGGGCCGCAATATCAGCGTATAAATACTAGTGCTAACCACAATACGTTTTCAAATGACAATGCCAAGAAAATGTTTGTCAGGGGTGGAACTGACGTTTGATGAGTTCATTTGGCTGCAATGGGGGCTGCAATTGGCTAGAACTTAATCAGTCGGTCGCCTGCCTCTAATTAATTGTTTTCGAGCCGGACTCTACCTATTACTTCAGACAAGACAAATTAAAACGTTGTCTTTCAGAGCTCGTTGAATTCACACCTTTCTTCCACACGGTAGGCAATTCAACAAATATACTCAATTCAGCCAGCATGTTTTCTCAATTCATCTGCTGGTTTTTCTTCTTCGTGTTGTCTTCGGTGGTAACTGAAGCAGCCAATGCACAAGGTTAGTCTTCTTTAAGCTTATTATTGCTTTTCGTGCATTTCACAGCCAAAAAAATACAACTAGGTAAATTTTTGTTATAAACTGTCTATACGTGCTACAAAACAAAGCTAGCTTAAATATGACGAATAATTCAATAAACATTAGATTTTAACTTCAGTTGTGAGTTAGTCTTTAAAAATTCAGATTATATTTGAGCCGCAGAGGGATGTAGGAGATTAGGAGAATGAAGCACCTCGGAACGCCTGAGAATTAGTCCAGAGCTTGCCGGAATGTTATAAATTAGCGGCGACAGCTGAGGGTTTTTCTATTTTTTCTGATCTGTATGTATCTATAAGAGCCCTTAAAACTATAAAATGTGTGGATGATCTGCATGTCTTTCCTCTCTAAATATCATGAATTTATATTTTCAAGAATTCCCCCTTTTTTAAGTTTCAATAAGTAGCATTTTCATTTTTCCTGAATATTGCCTGCTACATTTTCATTCAGTCATATTTTAAAAGCCTAGCGCGGAATTATTGTGTTTAACTATCATGTTTGGAGCCGTCATTTTATCCTTAACGCGTTTAAGGTGGCTGAACACAGTTTCACTGTACCTATGCGTCATTCATTGTCATTTTAAAACTACTAACGTCTGGGTGCCGAAAATTGGTAACAAGCTATGTATTTTGATATTTTTGTTGAGCTTTTAGGGTGTTGCCATGGCAACACGGTGGATTGTAAATCAGCCTGCAATATTTGGTTTCGTTTTATTAATTTTCAGAAAATCTAGTCGTTAGACTTTGTCCATCATTTGTCTCCAGTAAACTCGTAAAAATATTCGCATGTTAACACTGGTCTCATGTAATTTTAACAGAGGGATCTTCCGTAATTTGTCGTTTAATATGTTTGCGTTTTGTAAAAATCTCCTTTGTTAGATTTCAAATTTCTAGTGGCAGGTAAGTTCGGCATACTAGGAACTATTATTGTGCCAAATTTCGTGAAATTCTAACTAGTGATTCCGAAGAAATCAGCACATTTCCGAAGAAAGTCGCTAAAATATCCAGTCAAAATTTTTTGGTCAACTGCGCATGCGTTGCATTTGACTGGGTTCTCGATCCAAAGACAAAACGACCAAAAAAAGCAGTGTATTTCTTCAATGGTTCTATAAATTATCTATTGATTCAACAAACATTTTTACGAACAACAAATTGTTTGATTTGAAGTCGAAAAACAACACTTTCGCGATCCACGCTGAGCAAAATAAAATGATCGCTGAACAGGCGCCACGTTTGTTTTTCTCAAAACTCTGCAGCCTAGTCCCTAGGCGTTATCTCTTGCCCCGTTGTCCGCGCGAAGTCTGGGATGAGGTGGCGATGTCTGGTGGCGAAGTCCGGGATGAGTCTCGGCGAGGCTCTCTCGGTGACGTCACGGCTCAAAGTAGGATCCAGGTTTGACCGAGCCGAGAACGCCTAGGGACTAGGCTGAAAACTCTGCACGCGCTGACTCACGTAAGCAGCTGAAATTGAAGAGCGCGTGCAAACTGTGTTCAGCCACCTTAAAGTTAAATTATTCTCACCGCAGAAGTTCAAACTTTTTATCAACCAGGTCTTCGTCGAGAAGATTTCATGAGAGAAAACTCCCATTATTTGAATGTGCCTAGAGTTGGAATATACACAGTGTACGACGTCTTTGACTGTACCTTCAATTGCCTCAACAAGCCTTCGTGTTTGTCTCTGAACCTCGCCGCCTCCAAAGGAGCAGATGGAAAGCTGTGGTGCGAGTTGTTGTCTTCAGATAAATACAGCAACCCCAAGGAGTACAAAGCCAACGAGAGCTCGCATCACTTTTCCATCAAGGTGGGACTAATCTTTAAAGCGTTGGAAAACGTAATATTTCGGCCCCAAAAACATCACCGGCACCCGATGGATCGAATTAATAATTTTTAAAATTTAACTGAACTTTTAGCTTCGCCACATAGGCAAGCAGTTCCGTGTTTGCAACAACGTTTAGCCGTTAATTCATGCACCGCGGATCTGACATTTCGATGAATTGTCTGCTTTTATAGGTCGGGATTGAAAACTAGAGTTAATTTTTTTATTCATAGCCACCTCACTAAAATTTGTCAAAGGGATTTTTGTAAAGCCAGCCGAGTACTTTGAAAAGTCGGCGAGCTAGGGATATATTAAAAGTTTCCCTTTTCTGCTGAAAATTTTCCGCCCCTAAAATTTCCAGCAAACAAAGATCACATGGCCTCCTTCAATAATAAAACGGAAAACGACAAGTTCATTTCCCTAATTTATATCGATCGTTGGCCGGGAGCGATTCAGTGCGCGGGGACCATGCCAACTGTTCACTACTTCTATTGTCTGTCTCTTTGCACTCAACATGCTTACGCGGAAAAAAGTTTTCCTGAGAACGTTTAAGTCTGGTCATTGCTGATAAAATTTCCTTTCCCATTTCAGACCCCATGTATGTCCTCTCCGTGCCAAAACGGGGGAACTTGTGTGGCGAACTACAAGTATCCGCACTCGTTCGGCTGCCGCTGTTATGAGGGCTTCCTTGGAGAACATTGCGAGATAGGTAAATAACTATTTCTACTGAAAACTACCGTTTATACACGTAATGGAAAATTGGGCTGGCATCTAGCCAATATTCCTAGCTTCCATTCGCTTAATAAAGAAAACTCCCTATAAACGGAGAAACTCGATGTAAACAGAAGATTAAACAAATGTCAGTGTGGCCGTCTTGGTGATCATGATGTTGGTTATCCTTAGGTTTCTGTTAAAAAGATTTCTACATTTCACTTCACGTCTGTTTGAGATAAAACAAACTGGCGACTTCTAACTGAGTTAATTTTATCTCTTGTTCAGCTTTAAAGTCGTCATGCAAAGACCTGTATGATCTTAATGTTAACAAGCACAAGTAAGTAGCATTACCACTCGTCTTACTATTTTTTCGCTGAATATCAAATGTTTAAGTTTAAAATATCTTTTGAAATTTACGGAAGGCGGTTTGCATGATAGCGAATGCTGCGTTTATTTGGAAAATTTTAAATTGGATTTAAAAAGCGGATAATCTGGATTTTTCCTTTTTAAACCGGAATAAATGAACTAAAAATGAATGAAATTTTCGACGGACAAACTCATGCTCTTTAGTAGTCCATGGTCAGCACTAGGTCGCCGCGAGTAACTCATGATAAAATGAAAAATATGATTTTTTTATTGGCTATTGGCATTCTCGAACACAAAGACAGAAAACGAAACCGAACGATGATTTCCATGCCTAAACATTCCAATAATTTCGCCAGAGTTCCTCTTGGCGACAGAGCGCTGACCAAGAACCCTGAGGACTGTGGGTATAATGTAGAGCAGTACAATCATGTCCCCAGGACCTTGTTCAAGCCACAAATGTAATAATTGACCACAAATGTAATAAAGCCCTCAAATGTAATAAGGATTGACCACAAATGTAATAAAGCCCTCAAATGTAATAAGGACTGACCACAAATGTAATAAAGCCCTCAAATGTAATACGAATTGACCACAAATGTAATAATGGTTTTTCCGTGCGTTCTTCAGTTTGCACGACAGGGTTACCAGCCTTAAGTTGTGAGGACCAGGATTTCGCTAGTCATTCATTATCTTTCTGGAACAACCAAACTTGGACAAACTGAAGTTGTCTATGTAGTGTGTTGGACGTCATCTGTCATTCACAATCCTTATTACATTTGAGGGCTTTATTGCATTTGTGGTCAATTATTACATTTGTGGCTTCATATTGAAGCCACAAATGTAATAATTGACCACAAATGCAATAAAGCCCTCAGATGTAATAAGGATTGACCACAAATGCAATAAAGCCCTTTACTGATTCGCCTTAAGGAAATACTTGTTCGCGGTTGGAATTGTTAGTTCAAGCTTCTGATTGCAGGCATTACCGTATGTGGGACTCGTATCATTTGTGTGCGATTTGAACAATTAAACTTTGAACTTTATATAAATTACTTTTAAGTGGCATACCCTTCGGTCGCACTAAGTTTTCTCTCTGTGAGTTGATTGTCACGAAACCTGTTGTACACCGGTATCCTGTCTATGCGTGTAGTTTATACTGTTTCATATAAAGGTACTGCTACTGGGTGATGTTACGGAGATTTTATTTGCCTCTGAAATGGTAGAGTAGCCAGCTGAAAGTAGTACGCAGTTTATTTTACAAAAAATTTACAAAGTCTGGTTGCGAGGCGCTCTTCAGTATTGTAGTTGTTACTTCGGGATTGAACAATTGACCGATGACGTGGTATATGTGAATAAACGTTTCTTAATTTAACTTGACAGATATTCACTCCGAACATTACTTCGTTTACATTTTATAACTGGGCCTTGGTTCCGTACTAAAAAATGTTTAGTTGAGATAATAGCAACTTCAGGTTTGGTCACGTGAATGACAGATGATGTCCAACACACTACATAGACAACTTCAGTTTGTCCAAGTTTGGTTGTCCGAGAAAGATATGCATGACTGGCAAAATCCTGGTCCTCACAACTTAGGGCTGGTAACCCTGCTGTGCAAACTGAAGAACGCACGGTACAATCCATTATACATTTGTGGTCAATTCGTATTACATTTGAGGGCTTTTTTACATTTGTGGTCAATCCTTATTACATTTGAGGGCTTTATTACATTTGTGGTCAATCCTTATTACATTTGAGGGCTTTATTACATTTGTGGTCAATCCTTATTACATTTGAGGGATTTATTACATTTGTGGTCAATTATTACATTTGTGGCTTCAACAGACCTTCTCCGCTTTCAAAATGGCGGTGAAAGGAGAAGGCCCTGGGGACTAGGAGGCAGTACGTCAGTAAATATAAATGTTGAGTCACGTAGCACTGGTGATACAAGCAAGGAATCAGAGAATTAACTGTGTGTGTAAATTGTAGTGCTAAGGTAAACCCATAAATTTCCCTGTACTGAGCGTTAACCCTAGTAAGGAAATGAGGGACCACACGAGGGAAAGAAAAAAATCTTTGACCTCGGTGGGATTCGAACCTTACTTGTATCACCAGTGCTTCGTGGCTCAACATTTATTTGTACACTTCACATTCTCATTGCCACGAATTACCACCTTATTACCCACGATCTGCTCCCGTATGGCCTCGTGGCTCAACCGGTAGAGCAACGGAAGATCTAATCCGGAGGTTGTGGGTTCGAATCCCACCGAGATCAAAGATTTTTTTCTTTTTCTCGTGTGGTCCCTCATTTCCTTACTAGGGCTAACGCTCAGTACAGGGAAATTTATGGGTTTACCTTAGCACTACAATTTACACACAGAGTTCATTCTCTGATTCCTCGTCAGTAAATATGTCGAGGACAGTGTTCATATTACTTCGAGTTACCGCTGGCTATGCGTATTCTTTTCGAAAGGCGTAGCGTAGGATCTGAATATGATCCTAGAATCTTTCTCGTAAATCATTGGATTTCTCGTAAATCTTTTTTACGTAAATCTTTGGATTTACGTAAACTGTATGGTTTTCTTCGACAGTTGGTGCGGAATTCAAAAACTTCAAATTGTATTTTTGTGCAGGTTGAACGTGAGTCAAGTTGTTACCCTTCTCTTTGACTCAAAACCAACTTCCGTTCTCTGTCGCTTGGGAGATTTTGGATGTGGAGATGGGGGGTGGACGCCTGTCATGAAGATCGACGGCAACAAGGTATGACATTTATCGGGTATGTTGTCTCTAAGTTTGCAATGGTTTCGAGAATAAAAGGGGTCTCCACGTAGCACATTTGATCGACTTTACGTATCGATAATTTCTTATCGAAAATATATTCCTAAAGCTTAATTGAACAATTAAGTGTAATTGAACTTCAATATATATTGTTATATCAAGCATTCAATTCATCAATCGTATTAAATTATTTTTTTTATAGAAAAAACTTTTGATTAATTAAGCGAAACAAAAAATTTCAGAAGGAATGTCTCTAGTAGTTGGAAAACGTAGTTTTCGTGTGAAATTCCCCGCATCTGAGGTGACTGTATTCACATCAGGGAAATATGAGGCAATGCATCAAGTAATAAAAATATATGCACGCAATACATTAAAATTCACTCCCTAGCCCACCATAACCTGTTTTTGCAACTCACAGCTATTTTTGTATTTTCAATTCTTCATAGCAAACCTTTCACTTTAGTTCCACTCGGTGGAGCAACAAGGAAACCTTCAACGTTGTTGGAGGGGAGACTGGGTTCGACTCGCAAGAGGCAAAGCTTCCATCGTACTGGAACACATCCTTCTCCAAGATCTGCCTTGGTATGAAGATCAATCAGCAGATCAACTTTGCTGTCATTGCCAAGCAAGCAAACTCTTTACACTCTCTCATCGCTGACAGGCAATACCGCGCCACCTCACTGGGTCGCAAAGCATGGAAGTCGCTGATTGGTTCACAGGCCTCATTGCAGACAAACTGTAGCAGGGAAGGATTCAATGCTGTGTGTGATTCGAGTGATTTAGCTAAAGCAAGAATCGGTATCCTTGGCAACGAGCAGAATGATTGTGTTAGCTGTGACTCCAGAATCGGGTTTGGTACTGGCGGAAAACCCGATAACAACAATACTTGTGGAAACGAGGCAGACGGACGATACAAACCCGATAACAATGGCACTAATATCAGGGGGATGGGATACATCTTCGTGCAGTGAAGCTGCAATTTAAGTTCACAGCAACAATGGCCATGAAAAAGCTACATAGAAAATTTAGTTTCTACAATAAGTCAAGCAGGACATCAAGTGACAAATGTCACTCAGAAAATAGTAATGTCATTGGCCAAACTGATAGGAAAAAGATAGGAATTCTCACCCCAAAATAGGAAGCTTTCTTTTAATTCTATCCTCTTAACACGCCCAACAACTTACCAACCCACTTCAAAATGGCAGCTGCACATGTATGCTCATGAACTTCCCACAATCCCTTGCACGCTGCCAAAAGCACGGAGCAAGATTGGCACGAGTTTCAGAAGAAGTGCATTCAAACAGGCTACAAACTGTTTTTTTTTTTTTTCATACAAAGGTTTCAGTTTTTCGTACAATTTTATTGATACATCTTTTTAAAATGTTTCCGTACACCAAGTAAAACCTTAAAAAAATGGGAATTTCTTGAAAAAATAAGAGAAAATAGGAAGTAGGCCAAAAACTAGGAAAAAAATAGGAACTTGACGCCCTGTAAGTGTTTTAAAATCAGATAAGGGTTGTAAAACTAAGATTAATAAAAACTTGCGTGTAAGGTGAACACGAGTCCATTACGTCATGGATAATCTTTTCTTTCCTTCATATTTTAGTATTGGACCACGTGACCCGTAACACATGGCGAAAATTAGGTGCGGT
>JAJGOT010000283.1:0-152500 GCA_022457155.1 Cladopsammia gracilis
CTAGGAGCCAACAAATATCTCCTAAGTTATGACAAACAAACCGTTTAGCTTTCTATCTTACAAAACATTGACTAAGCAAATGGAATGAAGTAAAGCAGCTCCAAATAGACTGAGCCGTCATAACGTACGCATTCTAGTTTCAGATAAATGTCCCGATTGACACTGCCTCTCCAGCAAACAAAGGCAACTTTGATTTCCAGCTAAACTGTAATCCACTTCAATACTTGCAATCCTGCGCTTTATCTCTAATCTACTACTTTTGGTTTGTACTATAGAATCTTTTTGCTGAGTTAATTAAACGATCGTCCGTTACATAATTACATTTAAAAAGCAAAAGACCACCATCATTACGTAGGAGATAAAACAAGTAGAAATTCCGCGTACTTTCGTTATCGCTGAAAATACGTTTCACCCAAGCTAATCGTACAGCTTTGACCAAGCTTTCAATATCTGTCATTTTAATGCCACCGTCTTCATAACTGTTTATTGAAGAGAGCCTTGTTACTTTATCCTTTCATTCCATAAAAAGGAGAAAATCAAACTGTCTACTTGTTTGATGATTTTACTTGGAAGTGAAAGAACCGAAGATATAAAAACTAGTTTCGGAAGAAGTAATGATTTGATTATAGTTACTTAATCATAAATGGACAGTTCTCTAGATGACCATATATTTGTCAGCTGCTTTATGCTGTCAACCTTCTCTTGAAAGTTTTTTTCGTAAAATAATGATAGGTCATATGTGACAAAGGTTTCTAAAGCTTTAATGGGTTCACTTGGCCATTTAATACCTAACGGTTTTTCGTCTTTTCTTTTAAGCGAACCAATCCACACTCCTTCTGTTTTAGAACTATTTATCTCCAACCCACACAAGTTCTTAAATACTTCTAGTTCTTCAAATAGCGTTTTTGCAGAATTTTCATCAGACAGGGTTGCTGTGGTATCGTATGCGTATTTTAATTCCTTTGATATCAACATTTTGACGAATGGAGATTGCCTACAACTCAATGAAAATCAAGATACCTGGAATATTCTTACTGTCTGTAAATTCCATTATATCGAAAAATTGATCGAATAGTCTCACCAATATAGCGATCTTCAACATAACCTGTTTGATTATGATGTATGATATTCGGTAAAACTTTCTTTAATCTTAAAGCAATCACTTTTGAAATTATTTTTGCATCCACGTTAATAAGAGAGATTGGCCTCCAATTTTCAATGAGAGTTCGATATTTATGTTGCTTTTCTATAAGAGTTATAATTGCTTTTCTTTGAGAGCTAGACATTTCGCCGTGGTTGAAACACTCCCTCGCACATTCCATAAATGAATCATAAATTAATTCTCAGCAACTTTTGTAAAGTTCTATTAGTATTCCATCATTACCAGGAGATTTGTTACTCTCAAAACTGTTTAGAATGGCTGTAATTTCTTCAACAGATATTTCTCCTTCACAAGATTGTTTTTGTTCTTCTGATAATCTTTCTATATTCAAATTATTAAAAAATTCGTTTCCATTTTCTTTATCCTCATCTGTTACGTTTGATTGGTAAAAGCTATGGTAAAACCGTTTTTATTCGTTCAGTATCCCAAAAGGATCAGATGTAATGGCACCACTTATTAATAGTTTTCTTATATGTTTTTTGACGTGATTACCCTTCTCTAAATTTAGAAAGTATTTTGTACTTCTCTCGCCATGCTCGTGCCATCGTGCCCTTGCGCGAATAGTTACACACCCCTTGGTTTTTCTTCATACTAACTTTCTAGAGTTTCTTTTGCTTCATTTAGAGTATTTAGGTTAGAGTCGGAAGGGTCCTGTTCGAATTTTTTAGTTGCTTCCTCGTATACTTGTTGTAAGTTTTTTTCCATTGCAGATCTTCCTTTGGCTTTCTTTTTCAAGAACGAAACACCATGGTTCCGAATATTATACTTAATCCAATCCCAGATGCACCTTTTGTCTGATAAATTCTCGCTTCCTATTGTTTTCCAAAGTGGAATATTTTGTTTTAACTCTCCCAGATAATTCGGATCTTCAAGAAGAGAGACGTTCATTTTCCAGATGCCGGGCCCCTTTAAGGTTTGATTAGAGTCGGTTCAATTCAACTCAATTGCTGCATGATTAGTTTTCATAGCTGGAATGATCGGTTGTATTTACAAAATCCTTTAAGTTGTTTGATATCAGCCAGTAATCTAAACGACACAAAATTGGTGGAGATTTTTGGCTCCAACTGTAACTTCTAGATTGCGGATTTTTAATTCTCCAAACGTCAACAAGGCCCAATTCATTTTGGAAACATTCAATATTGTTTATAACAATTTTTCTAGGTACCATAACGCCACCTTAAAATCACCTTCAATGATTATATTTTCTTCACCATCTAAGTCTTCAAAAAGCGGAAAAAAAAACTGACCTCAAATCATCGCCAAAAAGCGAAAACAGTGCATTTCTACGAAAACGCACAAAACGCACATTTGGGGCCGTGCGGAGCAAGTTTTGGCAAAATCTTACTTCCGAGCACACCAGATCTGAAAATCGTCGCACTGGCCTCAAATCATCGCCAAAACGCGAAAAGAGTGCATTTCTATGAAAAATGCACAAAACGCACGTTTGGGGTCGTGCGGAGCAAGTTTAGGCAAAATCTCACTTTTTAGCATACCAGGTCTCAAAATCGTCGTACTCGCCTCAAGTCAACGCAAAAAGCGAAAAAAGTGCATTTCTATGAAAAATGCACAAAACGTACGTTTCGGGCCGTGCGGAGCAACTTTTGGCAAAATCTCACTTTTCAGCTCACCAGATCTCAAAATCGTCGTACTGAACTCAAATCATCGCAAAAAAGCGAAAACAGTGCATTTCTATGAAAAATGCACAAAACGTACGTAACGGGCCGTGGGGAGCAAGTTTTGGCAAAATCTCACTTTTGAGCACACCGGATCTCAAACTTGTCGCACTGGCCTCAAATCATCGCCATAAACCGAAAACAGTGCATTTCTACGAAAAATGTACAAAACGTTCGTTTCGGGCCGTGCGGAGCAAGTTTTGGCAAAATCTTACTTTTGAGCACACCAGATCTCAAAATCGTCGCATTGGCCTCAAATCATCGCCAAAACGCGAAAACAGTGCATTTGTATGAAAAATGCACAAAACGTACGTTTCGGGCCGTGCGGAGCAAGTTTTCACAAAATCTCACTTTTTTAGCAAACAGATCTCAAAATCGTCGTACTGGCCTCAAATCATCACCAAAAAGAGAAAACAGTGCATTTCTATGAAAATTGCACAAAACGAACGTTTGGGGCCGTGCGGAGCAAGTTTTAGCAAAATCTTACTTCTGAGCACACCAGATCTCAAAATCGTCATACTGACTTCAAATCATCGCCAAAAAGCGAAAACAGTGCATTATGTATTATCTGTAAAGGTAGTGTACTCTATTATTTTCAAAGAAGACGGAATTGCCCGCCTAAGACCTGTCCATGTAAGAAAATTAGCTTTCTCAACTATGTTATTAATTACATTAAAGGATTCTATATTGTCGAGATTGAACAAGAGATCTTTAATGATACGTATCCCCGAGTCATAAGATTTATAAAAAATTGGTTTTCCATCTATTGTTATATCTTTGTTATTACAAATTATACAGAGCCGTTCTTTATTAGCTAAAAAGAGATTTCGAAATTCTAACCAACATTCTGAAAGTTCTCTGTAGAAAACTGAGTTAATTAAAAGATCGTTCATTGCATAATTACATTTAAAAAGCAAAAGACCACCAACATTACGTAGGAGATGTAACAAGTAGAATTTCCACGTACTTTCGTTATCGCTGAAAATACGTTTTAGCCAAGCTAATCGTACAGCTTTGACCAAGCTTTCAATATCTGTCATTTTAATGCCACCGTCTTCATAACTGTTTATTGAAGAGAGCCTTGTTACTTTATCTTTTCCATTCAATAAAAAGGAGAAAATCAAACTGTCTACTTGTTTGATGATTTTACTTGGAAGTGAAAGAACCGAAGATATAAAAACTAGTTTTGGAAGAAGTAATGATTTGGTTATGGTTACTTTACCATAAATGGACAGTTCTCTAGATGACCATATATTTGTCAGCTGCTTTATGCTGTCAACCTTCTTTTGAAAGTTTTTTTCGTAAAATAATGATAGGTCATATGTAAAAAAGGTTCCTAAAGCTTTAATGGCTTCACTTGGCCATTTAATACCAAACGGTTTTTCTTCTTTTCTTTTAAGCGAACCAATCCACATTCCTTCTGTTTTAGAACTATTTATCTCCAACCCACACAAGTTCTTAAATACTTCTAGTTCTTCAAATAGCGTTTTTGCAGAATTTTTATCAGACAGGGTTGCTGTGGTATCTATCGTCTGCGTATTGCAATAGCTTGGCTTCATAATTTCCTATTTTAATTCCTTTGATATCAACATTTTGACGATTGGAGATTGCCAAGCTTTCAACAGCTAAGATAAAGAGGTAGGGGGACAAAGGATCACCCTGCCTCACACCACGTTCTAAAGTAAAATAGTCTGATGCCATTCCATTATTTATTACACAGCTTTGAATATTTGTATAAAACATTTTGACCCAATTTATGAAATTGGGGCCAAAATTAAAGGCCTCAAGGCAACTGAAAAGATACTGCCATTCTTAAGAGTCGAAAGCTTTTTTAAAGTCAATGAAAATCAAGATACCTGGAATATTCTTACTGTCTGTAAATTCTATTATATCGAAAATTGATCGAATAGTCTCACCAATATAGCGATCTTCAACATAACCTGTTTGATTATGATGTATGATATTCGGTAAACCTTTCTTTAATCTTAAAGCAATCACTTTTGAAATTATTTTTGCATCCACGTTAATAAGAGAGATTGGCCTCCAATTTTCAATGAGAGTTCGATATTTATGTTGCTTTTCTATAAGAGTTATAATTGCTTTTCATTGAGAGCTAGACATTTCGCCGTGGTTGAAACACTCCCTCGCACATTCCATAAATGGATCATAAATTAATTCTCAGCAACTTTTGTAAACTTCTATTAGTATTCCATCATTACCAGAAGATTTGTTACTCTCAAAACTGTTAAGAATGGCTGCAAATTCTTCAACAAATATTTCTCCTTCACAAGATTGTTTATGTTCTTCTGATAATCTTGGTATATTCAAATTATTAAAAAATTCGTTTCCATTTTCTTTATCCTCATCTGTTACGTTTGATTGGTAAAAGCTATGGTAAAATCGTTTTTATTCGTTCAGTATCCCAAAAGGATCAGATGTAATGGCACCATTTATTAATAGTTTTCTTATATGTTTTTTGACGTGATTACCCTTCTCTAAATTTAGAAAGTATTTTGTACTTCTCTCGCCATGCTTGTGCCATCGTGCCCTTGCGCGAATAATTACACACCCCTTGGTTTTTCCTCATAATAACTTTTTAGAGTTTCTTTTGCTTCATTTAGAGTATTTAGGTTAGAGTGGGAAGGATCCTGTTCAAATTTTTTAGTTGCTTCCTCGTATACTTGTTGTAAGTTTTTTTCCATCGCAGATCTTCCTTTGGCTTTCTTTTTCAAGAACGAAACACCATGGTTCCGAATATTATACTTAATCCAATCCCAGATGCACCTTTTGTCTGATAAATTCTCGCTTCCTCTTGTTTTCCAAAGTGGAATATTTTGTTTTAACTCTCCCAGATAATTCGGATCTTCAAGAAGAGAGACGTTCATTTTCCAGATGCCGGGCCCCTTTAAGGTTTGATTGGAGTCGGTTCAATTCAACTCAATTGCTGCATGATTAGTTTTCATAGCTGGAATGATCGGTTGTATTTACAAAATCCTTTAAGTTGTTTGATATCAGCCAGTAATCTAAACGACAGAAAATTGGTGGAGATTTTTGGCTCCAAGTGTAACTTCTAGATTGCGGATTTTTAATTCTCCAAACGTCAACAAGGCCCAATTCATTTTGGAAAAATTCAATATTGTCTATAACCATTTTTCTGGGTACCATAACGCCACCTTTCTTATCCAGCTTAGAGTCAAGAGGACAGTTAAAATCACTTGCAATGATTATATTTCTTCACAATCTGTCTTCAAAAAGCGAAAACAGTGCATTTGTATGAAAACCGCTTAAAATGCACGTTTAGGGCCGTGCGGAGCAAGTTTTCGCAAAATCTCACATTTGAGCACACCGGATCTCAAAATCGTCGCACTGGCCTCAAATCATCGCCAAAAAGCGAAAAAAGTGCATTTCTATGTATGAAAAGTGCACAAAATGAAAAGTTTGGGGCCGCGCGGAGCACTTTTTTAGAAAAAATCTCACTTTTTAGCACACCAGATCTGAAAATCATCCTGCTGGACTCAAATGATCGCCAACTCTGGAAAACAGTGCGATATCTATAAAAAGTGGACAAAACGCACGTTTGGGGCCGTGCAGAGCAAGTTTTGGCAAAATCTTACTTTTCAGCACACCACATTTCAAAATCGTCGTACTGACCTCAAATCATCGCCAAAAAGCGAAAACAGTGCATTACTATAAAAACTGCACAAAACGTACGTTTCGGGCCGTGCAGAGCAAGTTTTGGCAAAATCTCACTTTTGAGCACTCCAGATCTCAAAATCGTCGTACTGGCCTCAAATCATCGCCAAGAAGCGAAAACAGTTTTATTATTATTATTATTATTATTATTATTATTATTATTATTATTATTATAATTTTTTACTTTAATTGCAAAGAACTACTTAAAAAGAAAAAATTACAATATTCTCAGCAACCGCCATAACAGACATACTTACAATTGTCAAGATTTCACAGATTATATACATTACAGCCAAAAACCAGCCGCGCAATTGCTGAATGAGGCTTGTATTAATGCAAGGATTGAAGTGGATTACAGTTTAGCTGGAAATCAAGGTTTTCTTTGTTTGCTGGAGAGGCAGTGTCAATCGTGACATTTATCTGAAACCAGAATGCGTACGTTATAACGGCTCAGTCTATTCTGAGCTGCTTTACTTCATTCCATTTGCTTAGTCAATGTTTTGTAAGATAGAAAGCTAAACGGTTTGCATGTCATAACTTATGAGTAAATTGTTGGCTGCCAGGAGAAAAATTATGGAGCCTCTTCGTCCATGTTTCGTTAATTTTCGATTTTATCCTCGCACTTCGTGAATACTCTTCGTAAATACATATTGATGACAATGTCTCGCCGAAATGGCAATTTGTGGCTTAGCTTATTTCCAGTTTACATCGGCAAATGGCACAAAATATACAATTTGGTTGGATAAAAATATTCCATAGAACAAAATAAAAGTAGTCTTTTAGAGATAAAGCGCAGGATTGCAAGGATTGAAGTGGATTACAGTTTTGCTGGAAATCAAAGTTGCCTTTGTTTGCTGTAGAGGCAGTGTCAATCGTCGCATTTATCGGGTCTTTCTGCATGTACCGGTATCCATGAACCACTCATTGTTTTCTATTGTTTGTGAGGTATTGTATTTTTGGTCTTGTTTTGCATTTGTATTATTGTCGTTCTTTGTTCCTTTTGTTTTACGTAATATGTGACCGGTACATGCAGAATCTTCCCATTTATCTGAAACCAAAATGCGTGCGTTATAACGGCTCAGTTTATTTTGAGCTTCTTTACTTCGTTGCATATGCTAAGTTAATGTTTGTAAAGTGCAAAAATCAATTGTTTGTTTGTCATAACTTATGAGTCATTTGTTGGCTTCTAGGAGAACAATTACGGAGCCTCTTCGTCAATATTTCGGACATTTTTGGTTTTAGCCGTCGCACTTCGTGAATAGTGTTCGTAAATGCATACTGATGAGATTGTCCCACCGAAATGGCAAAATGTCGCTAAGCTTATTTCCACGTTACATCGCCAAATGGCACAAAATATACAACTTAGTTGGATAAAAATATCCTATAGTACAAAATAAAAGTAGACGTTTGGAGACAAAGTGCAGGATTGCAAGGATTGAAGTGGATTACAGTTTAGCTGGAAACCAAAATTGCCTTCGTTTGCTGGAGAGGCAGTGTCAATCGTGACATTTATCTGAAACCAGAATGCGTACGTTATAAGGGCTCGGTCTATTTTGAGCTGCTTTACTTCATTCCATTTGCTTAGTCAATGTTTTGTAAGATAGAAAGCTAAACGGTTTGTTTGTCATAACTTAGGAGATATTTGTTGGCTCCTAGGAGAAAAATTACGGAGCCTCTTCGTCAATATTTCGGGCATTATCGGTTTTAGCCGTCGCACGTCGTGAATACTCTTCGTAAATGCATAGTAATGACACTGTCCCGCCAAAATGTTAAAATGTCGCTTAGCTTATTTCCACGTTATATCGCCAAATGGCCCAAAAAAACAACTTGGTTGGATAAAAATATCTCAAAGTACAAAAGAAAAGAAGTAGTTTATTACTAAATCACAGGATTGCAAGGATTGAAGTGGATTACAGTTTAGCTGGAAATCAAGGTTTTCTTTGTTTGCTGGAGAGGCAGTGTCAATCGTGACATTTATCTGAAACCAGAATGCGTACGTTATAACGGCTCAGTCTATTCTGAGCTGCTTTACTTTATTCCATTTGCTTAGTCAATGTTTTGTAAGATAGAAAGCTAAACGGTTTGCATGTCATAACTTATGAGTAAATTGGTGGCTCCCAGGAGAAAAATTACGGAGCCTCTTCTGCCATTTTTCGTTAATTTTCGGTTTTAGCCTTGCACTTCGTGAATACTCTTTACATCGCCAAATGGCACAAAATATACAACTTGGTTGGATAAAAATATTCTATACTACAAAATAAAAGAAGTCTTTTAGGTCTCAAAAAATATGTTTTTTCCAAGCCATTTTCAATGATGTCATAATGACGTCACAATGAGACATCGACACTGTCAATCTACTAACCTTATAATTTTGTACTATCTGCTAAATTTGAAGTCTAAAGCGGTAATACTTTAGGAGTTATGATGGGGTACGTTTTAAGACATATCAGTGTCCGTACATGAAGCTGGTCATCACAGCAGGGACAAGCCATGAAGCAGTGAGTACACGCTCTTTTGTGCTCCGCATTTGTACTCTATTTAGACCTTTTGAAGACTATGCACGACCAAACCAACTATCAAACTATGATATAAGGACCTAGTGCTACTCTAGGAAACTATTTTCCCAACCGAAAGTGTTTGCTTTTGCGTAGTCAGCAGTTTATCTTTAGATATTTAACCCTCCCCTCAAGAAATCACTTTATGGCTTTTAGAGACAAAGGACGAGGGTTTATCTATACTTTTATGATAGATGTAGTTGATACAGCAGGAAAGGAACACTTTGGTGTAAGTTTTGCGTGAATTCATCATTGTGCTCAGGAGTAATTAATAACTGAATAATTAATTAGCTGCAAATTTCAGCCGTTAATAACATCGTCAGATCTTGCGTCTATGGCAGTGTTTAAATCAATCGAGTTAGATCCCAAAGTGATCTAACCGTGTGGCTAAAGTCAAGGAAACAGCTTCTAAAACGTGCGAGTTATTAACAGTTGAATTTTGTCCAATATGGCGGACCCAAAAGTGCGTCAAAACATGCAAACGAGGCTATAGTTTGAACGTTAATATCTCTGACGGCATTTTATCACACTTCGTCAAATTCGCAAGATATATACAACGACTTTAATAGTATTTGCCAATACACTCGACGTTATTATCGACTCGACGGTTTGTTTCTAGCCTTGTTTACAAGTTTTTCAAACATGGACACGAGGCTACAATTTGATCGTTAATTTCTCTGAGGGGATTACATCAAACAAATTCAAATTTGCAGGATATATATGATGATATGATATGATGTGATGATATGATATGATATGATATGATATGATATAATATGATATATGATATGATATGATATGATATGATATGATATGATATGATATGATATGATATGATATGATATAATATAATATAATATAATATAATATCATGCTTCGATGATCTCTCAGCAATGACAGATTGATGACCAAGCCTCAAGAGCCCTTGACACTGAGACATTTTATGGAATGTACAAGTTAACGCTAGACTGTGCGCCAGAAAAGTTTCACTTAAACGAATATCAAACAGGTGGCGATGCAGATAAGGACATTGAGAGAGACGAGGAAGAGAAGAAGTCCAGGAAAAGAAAAGCCACACCAACAGACAGTGAGAGCGACTACGAACCTGTAAAGAAGGCAAAGGAGAAAACAGCAAGTGCCCTTATAACAGACAGCGAGAGCGATTTCCAAGCGCCCGTAAAGAAAACGAAAACGAAAACAGCAAGTCCCCTGAAGAGCGATGACGAAGCGTCCGTAAAGAAAACGAAAAAGGAAAACAGCAAGTCCCCTGAAGAGCGACAGCGAGCAGAACAAAAGAAGCCATCATAACGAGAGGATGTGTAAAATAACAGGCTGCTGCTCTTACGGCTACAACCTTCAACGTCATGTACAAATGCACGCGAGAAAGGGCGGCATAGAAGAGGAAAACATTGCCCGTTTGATCTACCTCATTTGAGGCCAGTTCGACGATTTTGAGATCTGGTGTGCTCAAAAATGAGATTTTGCCAAAACTTGCTCCGCACGGCGCGAAACGTACGTTTTGTGCATTTTTCATAGAAATGCACTGTTTTCGCTTTTTTGCGATGATTTGAGGTCAGGAATACGATTTTGAGTTCTGGTTAGCTCAAAAGTGAGATTTTGGCAAAACTTGCTCCCCACGGCCCGAAAAGCACGTTTTGTTCATTTTTCATAGAAATGCACTATTTTCGCTTTTTTGCGATGATTTGAGGTCAGGACGACGATTTTGAGATCTGGTGAGCTCAAAAGTGAGATTTTGCCAAAACTTGCTCCGCACGACCCGAAACACACGTTTTGTGCACTTTTCATAGAAATGCACTGTTTTCGCTTTTTTGCGATGATTTGAGGTCAGGACGACGATTTTGAGATCTGGTGAGCTCAAAAATGAGATTTTGCCAAAACTTGCTCCGCACGGCCCGAAACGTACGTTTTGTGCATTTTTCATAGAAATGCACTGTTTTCGCTTTTTTGCGACGTATTGAGGTCAAGAATACGATTTTAAGATCTGGTGAGCTCAAAAGTGAGATTTTGGCAAAACTTGCTCCACACGGCCCGAAACACACGTTTTGTGCACTTTTCATAGAAATGCACTGTTTTCGCTTTTTTGCGATGATTTGAGGTCAGGACGACGATTTTGAGATGTGGTGAGCTCAAAAGTGAGATTTTGCCAAAACTTGCCTTGCACGGCCCGAAAAGCACGTTTTGTGCAGTTTTCATAGAAATGCACTGTTTCGCGTTTTGGCGATGATTTGAGACCAGAACGACGATTTTGAGATCTGGTGAGCTCAAAAGTGAGATTTTGCCAAAACTTGCCTTGCACGGCCCGAAAAGCACGTTTTGTGCACTTTTCATAGAAATGCACTATTTTCGCTTTTTTGCGATGATTTGAGGTCAGGACGACGATTTTGAGATCTGGTGAGCTCAAAAATGAGATTTTGCCAAAACTTGCTCCGCACGGCCCGAAACGTACGTTTTGTTTTTTTTTCATAGAAATGCACTATTTTCGCTTTTTTGCGACGTATTGAGGTCAAGAATACGATTTTGAGATCTGGTGAGCTCAAAAATGAGATTTTGGCAAAACTTGCTCCGCACGGCCCGAAAAGCACGTTTTGTGCTTTTTTCATAGAAATGCACTGTTTCGCGTTTTGGCGATGATTTGAGACCAGAACGACGATTTTAAGATCTCATGAGCTCAAAAGTGAGATTTTGGCAAAACTTGCTCTCTGCACGGCCCGAAACGTACGTTTTGTTCATTTTTCATAGAAATGCACTGTTTTCGCTTTTTGGCGACGTATTGAGGTCAAGAATACGATTTTGAGATCTGGTGTGCTCAAAAATGAGATTTTTGCAAAACTTGCTCCGCACGGCCCGAAAAGCACGTTTTGTGCACTTTTCATAGAAATGCACTATTTTCGCTTTTTTGCGATGATTTAAGGTCAGGACGACGATTTTGAGATCTGGTGAGCTCAAAAGTGAAATTTTGCCAAAACTTGCTCCGCACGGCCCCAAATGTGCGTTTTGTGCATTTTTCACAGAAATGCACTGTTTTCGCTTTTTGGCGATGATTTGAGACCAGTTCGACGATTTTGAGATCTGGCGAGCTCAAAAGTGAGATTTTGCCAAAACTTGCTCCGCACGGCACGAAACGTACGTTTTGTGCATTTTTCATAGCAATGCACTGTTTTCGCTTTTTTGCGATGATTTGAGGTCAGGACGACGATTTTGAGATCTGGTGGGCCCAAAAGTGAGATTTTGCCAAGACTTGCTCCGCACGGCCCCAAAAGTGCGTTTTCTGCATTTTTCATAGAAATGCACTGTTTTCGCTTTTTGGCGATGATTTGAGACCAGTTCGACGGTTTTGAGATCTGGCGAGCTCAAAAGTGAGATTTTGCCAAAACTTGCTCCGCACGGCCCGAAACGCACGTTTTGTGCTTTTTTCATAGAAATGCACTGTTTCGCGTTTTGGCGATGATTTGAGACCAGAACGACGATTTTGAGATCTAGTGAGCTCAAAAGTGAGATTTTCCCCAAACTTGCTCCGCACGGCCCGAAACGTACGTTTTGTGCATTTTTCAGAGAAATGCACTGTTTTCGCTTTTTTGCGATAATTTGATGTCAGGAATACGATTTTGAGCTTTGGTTAACTCAAAAATGAGATTTTGGCAAAACTTGCTCCGCACGGCCCGAAAAGCACGTTTTGTGCACTTTTCATAGAAATGCACTGTTTTCGCTTTTTTGCGATGAGTTGAGGTCAGGACGACGATTTTGAGATATGGTGAGCTCAAAAGTGAGATTTTGCCAAAACCTGCTTCGCATGGCCCGACGTTTTGTGCTTTTTTCATAGAAATGCACTGTTTTGCGTTTTCGCGATGATTTGAGGTCAGTACGACGATTTTGAGATCTGGTGAGCTCAAAAGGGAGATTTTGCCAAAACTTGCTCCGCACGGCCCCAAACCTGCGTTTTGTGCATGTTTCATAGAAATGCACTGTTTTCGCTTTTTGGCGATGACTTGAGGTCAGTTTTTTTTTTCGCTTTTTGAAGAGTTAGATTGTGAAGAAAATATAATCATTGGAGGTGACTTTAACTATCCTCTTGACTCTAAGCTGGATAAGAAAGGCGGCGTTATCGTACCTAGAAAAATGGTTACAGACAATATTGAATGTTTCCAAAATGAATTGGGCCTTGTTGACGTTTGGAGAATTAAAAATCCGCAATCTAGAAGTTACACTTGGAGCCAAAAATCTCCACCAATTTTCTGTCGTTTAGATTACTGGCTGATATCAAACAACTTAAAGGATTTTTTAAATACAACCGATCATTCCAGCTATAAAAACTGATCATGCAGCAATTGAGTTGAATTGAACCGACTCCAATCAAAACTTAAAGGCGCCCAGCATCTGGAAAATGAACGTCTCTCTTCTTAAAGATCCGAATTATCTGGAAGAATTAAAACAAAATATTCCACTTTGGAAAACAACAAGAAGCGAGAATTTATCAGACGAAAGGTGCATCTGGGATTGGATTAAGTATAATATTCTGAACCATGGTATTTTGTTCTTGAAAAAGAAAGCCAAAGAAAGATCTGCAATGGAAAAAAATTACAACAAGTATACGAGGAAGCAACTAAAAAATTCGAACAGGACCCTTCCGACTCTAACCTAAATACTCTAAATGAAGCAAAAGAAACTCTAGAAAGTTAGTATGAGGAAAAACCAAGGGGTGTGTAATTATTCGCGCAAGGGCACGATGGCACGAGATGCGAGAGAAGTACAAAATACTTTCCAAATTTAGAGAAGGGTAATCACGTCAAAAAACATATAAGAAAACTATTAATAAGTGGTGCCATTACATCTGATCCTTTTGGGATACTGAACGAATAAAAACGGTTTTACCATAGCTTTTACCAATCAAACGTAACAGATGAGGATAAAGAAAATGGAAACGAATTTTGTAATAATTTAAATATACAAAAATTATCAGAAGAACAAAAACAATCTTGTGAAGGAGAAATATTTGGGAAGAAATTACAGCCATTCTTAACAGTTTTGAGAGTAACAAATCTCCTGGTAATGATGGAATACTAATAGAATTTTACAAAAGTTGCTGAGAATTAATTTATGATTCATTTATGGAATGTGCGAGGGAGTGTTTCAACCACGGCGAAATGTCTAGCTCTCAAAGAAAAGCAATTATAACTCTTATAGAAAAGCAACATAAATATCGAACTCTCATTGAAAATTGGAGGCCAATCTCTCTTATTAACGTGGATGCAAAAATAATTTCAAAAGTGATTGCTTTAAGATTAAAGAAAGTTTTACCGAATATCATACATCATAATCAAACAGGTTATGTTGAAGATCGATTCGATCGATTTTTCGATATAATGGAATTTACAGACAGTAAGAATATTCCAGGTATCTTGATTTTCATTGAGTTTAAAAAAGCTTATCTTAGCTGTTGAAAGCTTGGCAATCTCCATTCGTCAAAATGTTGATATCAAAGGAATTAAAATACGCATACGATACCACGGCAACCCTGTCTGATGAAAATTCTGCAAAAACGCTATTTGAAGAACTAGAAGTATTTAAGAACTTGTGTGGGTTGGAGATAAATAGTTCTAAAACAGAAGGAGTGTGGATTGGTTCGCTTAAAAGAAAAGACGAAAAACCGTTAGGTATTAAATGGCCAAGTGAACCCATTAAAGCTTTAGAAACCTTTTTTACATATGACCTATCATTATTTTACGAAAAAAGCTTTCAAGAGAAGGTTGACAGCATAAAACAGCTGACAAATATATGGTCATCTTCAGAACTGTCCATTTATGATTAAGTAACTATAATCAAATCATTACTTCTTCCGAAACTAGTTTTTATATCTTCGGTTCTTTCACTTCCAAGTAAAATCATCAAACAAGTAGACAGTTTGATTTTCTCCTTTTTATGGAATGGAAAGGATAAAGTAACAAGGCTCTCTTCAATAAACAGTTATGAAGACGGTGGCATTAAAATGACAGATATTGAAAGCTTGGTCAAAGCTGTACGATTAGCTTGGGTAAAACGTATTTTCAGCGATAACGAAAATACGAGGAAATTCTACTTGTTTTATCTCCTACGTAATGATGGTGGTCTTTTGATTTTTAAATGTAATTATGCAATGGACGATTGTTTAATTAACTCAGCAAAAAGATCCTATAGTACAAAACAAAAGTAATAGATTAGAGATAAAGCACAGGATTACAAGGATTGAAGTGGATTACAGTTTAGCTGGAAATCAAAGTTGCCTTTGTTTGCTGGAGAGGCAGTGTCAATCGGGACATTTATCTGAAACTAGAATGCGTACGTTATGACGGCTCAGTCTATTTGGAGCTGCTTTACTTCATTCCATTTGCTTAGTCAATGTTTTGTAAGATAGAAAGCTAAACGGTTTGTTTGTCATAACTTAGGAGATATTTGTTGGCTCCTAGGAGAAAAATTACGGAGCCTCTTCGTCAATATTTCGGGCATTATCTGTTTCAGCCGTCGCACGTCGTGAATACTCTTCGTAAATGCATAGTAATGACACTGTCCCGCCAAAATGTTAAAATGTCGCTTAGCTTATTTCCACGTTATATCGCCAAATGGCACAAAATAAACAACTTGGTTGGATAAAAATATCTCAAAGTACAAAACAAAAGAAGTAGTTTATTGCTAAATCGCAGGATTGCAAGGATTGAAGTGGATTACAGTTTAGCTGGAAATCAAGGTTTTCTTTGTTTGCTGGAGAGGCAGTGTCAATCGTGACATTTATCTGAAACTAGAATGCGTACGTTATGACGGCTCAGTCTATTTGGAGCTGCTTTACTTCGTTCCATTTGCTTAGTCAATGTTTGTAAGACAAAAAGCTAAAAGCTTTGCTTGTCATAACTTATGGGTCATTTGTTGGCTCCTTGGCGAAAAATTACGGAGCTTCTTCGGCAATTTTTCGTTAATTTTCGGTTTTAGCCTCGCACTTCGTGAATACCCTTCGTAAATGCATACTAATGACACTGTTCCGCCGAAGTGGCGAAATGTCGCTTAACTTATTTCCACGTTATATCGACAAATGGCACAAAATGTACAACTTAGTTGGATAAAAAGATCCTATAGTACAAAACAAATGTAGTCTTTTAGAGATAAAGCGCAGGATTGCAAGGATTGAAGTGGATTACAGATTTGCTGGAAATCAAACTTGCCTTTGTTTGCTGTAGAGGCAGTGTCAATCGTCGCATTTATCGGGTCTTTCTGCATGTACCGGTATCCATGAACCACTCATTGTCTTCTATTGTTTGTGAGGTATTGTATTTTTGGTCTTGTTTTGCATTTGTATTATTGTCGTTCTTTGTTCTTTTTGTTTTACGTAATATGTGACCGGTACATGCAGAATCTACTTATTTATCTGAATCCAAAATGGGTGCGTTATAACGTGCTAGTTTATTTTGAGCTTCTTTACTTCGTTGCATTTGCTAAGTTAATGTTTGTAAGGTGGAAAAATCAATTGTTTGTTTGTCATAACTTATGAGTCATTTGTTGGCTCCTAGGAGAACAATTACGGAGCCTCTTCGTCAATATTTCGGGCATTTTTGGTTTTAGCCGTCGCACTTCGTGAATAGTGTTGGTAAATGCATACTGATGAGATTGTCCCACCAAAATGGCAAAATGTCGCTAAGCTTATTTCCATGTTATATCGCCAAATGGCACAAAATATACAAATTAGTTGAATAAAAAGATCCTATAGTACAAAATGAAAGTAGACGTTCGGAGACAAAGTGCAGGATTGCAAGGATTGAGGTGGATTACAGTTTAGCTGGTAACCAAAATTGCCTTCGTTTGCTGGAGAGGCAGTGTCAATCGTGACATTTATCTGAAACCAGAATGCGTACGTTATAAGGGCTCGGTCTATTTTGAGCTGCTTTACTTCATTCCATTTGCTTAGTCAATGTTTTGTAAGATAGAAAGCTAAACGGTTTGTTTGTCATAACTTAGGAGATATTTGTTGGCTCCTAGGAGAAAAATTACGGAGCCTCTTCGTCAATAT
Source organism: Cladopsammia gracilis (assembly GCA_022457155.1). Classification (NCBI taxonomy): domain Eukaryota; kingdom Metazoa; phylum Cnidaria; class Anthozoa; order Scleractinia; family Dendrophylliidae; genus Cladopsammia; species Cladopsammia gracilis. Next base: position 17,134 of record JAJGOT010000283.1, read on the forward strand.
TTCGGGCATTATCGGTTTTAGCCGTCGCACGTCTTGAATACTCTTCGTAAATGCATAGTAATGACACTGTCCCGCCAAAATGTTAAAATATCGCTTAGCTTATTTCCACGTTATATCGCCAAATGGCACAAAATAAACAACTTGGTTGGATAAAAATATCTCAAAGTACAAAACAAAAGAAGTAGTTTATTGCTAAATCGCAGGATTGCAAGGATTGAAGTGGATTACAGTTTAGCTGGAAATCAAGGTTTTCTTTGTTTGCTGGAGAGGCAGTGTCAATCGTGACATTTATCTGAAACCAGAATGCGTACGTTATAACGGCTCAGTCTATTCTGAGCTGCTTTAGTTCATTCCATTTGCTTAGTCAATGTTTTGTAAGATAGAAAGCTAAACGGTTTGCATGTCATAACTTATGAGTAAATTGTTGGCTGCCAGGAGAAAAATTACGGAGCCTCTTCGTCCATGTTTCGTTAATTTTCGGTTTTGGCCTCGCACTTCGTGAATACTCTTCGTAAATACATATTGATGACAATGTCTCGCCGAAATGGCAATTTGTGGCTTAGCTTATTTCCAGTTTACATCGCCAAATGGCACAAAATTTACAACTTGGTTGGATAAAAATATTCCATAGAACAAAATAAAAGTTTTCTTTTAGAGATAAAGCGCAGGATTGCAAGGATTGAAGTGGATTACAGATTTGCTGGAAATCAAAGTTGCCTTTGTTTGCTGTAGAGGCAGAGTCAATCGTCGCATTTATCTGAAACCAAAATGCGTGCGTTATAACGGCTCAGTTTATTTTGCGATTCTTTACTTCGTTGCATTTGCTAAGTCAATGTTTGTAAGGTGGGAAAAATAAATTGTTTGTTTGTTATAACTTATGAGTCATTTGTTGGCTCCTAGGAGAAAAATTGCGGAGCCTCTTCGTCAATATTTCGGGCATTTTCGGTTTTAGCCATCGCACTTCGTGAATACTCTTCGTAAATGCATACTAATGACACTATTTCGTCGAAATGGCAAAATGTCGCTTAACTTATTTCCACGTTATATCGCAAAATGGCACAAAATATACAATTTTGTTGGATAAAAAGATCCTTTAGTACAAAACAAAAGTAATAGATTAGAGATAAAGCGCAGGATTACAAGGATTGAGGTGGTTTACAGTTTTGCTGGAAATCAAAGTTGCCTTTGTTTGCTGGAGAGGCAGTGTCAATCGGGACATTTATCTGAAACTAGAATGCGTACGTTATGACGGCTCAGTCTATTTGGAGCTGCTTTACCTCGTTCCATTTGCTTAGTCAATGTTTGTAAGATGAAAAGCTAAAAGGTTTGCTTGTCATAACTTATGGGTCATTTGTTGGCTCCTTGGCGAAAAATTACGGAGCCTCTTCGGCAATTTTTCGTTAATTTTCGGTTTTAGCCTCGCACTTCGTGAATACCCTTCGTAAATGCATACTAATGACACTGTTCCGCCGAAGTGGCGAAATGTCGCTTAACTTATTTCCACGTTATATCGACAAATGGCACAAAATGTACAACTTAGTTTGATAAAAAGATCCTATAGTACAAAACAAATGTAGTCTTTTAGAGATAAAGCGCAGGATTGCAAGGATTGAAGTAGATTACAGATTTCCTGAAAATCAAAGTTGCCTTTGTTTGCTGTAGAGGCAGTGTCAATCGTCGCATTTATCGGGTCTTTCTGCATGTACCGGTATCCATGAACCACTCATTGTTTTCTATTGTTTGTGAGGTATTGTATTTTTGGTTTTGTTTTGCATTTGTATTATTGTCGTTCTTTGTTCTTTTCGTTTTACGTAATATGTGACCGGTACATGCAGAATCTACTTATTTATCTGAATCCAAAATGCGTGCGTTATAACGGCTCAGTTTATTTTGAGCTTCTTTACTTCGTTGCATTTGCTAAGTTAATGTTTGTAAGGTGGAAAAATCAATTGTTTGTTTGTCATAACTTATGAGTCATTTGTTGGCTCCAAGGAGAACAATTACGGAACCTCTTCGTCAATATTTCGGGCATTTTTGGTTTTAGCCGTCGCACTTCGTGAATAGTGTTGGTAAATGCATACTGATGAGATTGTCTCACCGAAATGGCAAAATGTCGCTAAGCTTATTTCCACGTTATATCTCCAAATGGCACAAAATATACAACTTAGTTGGATAAAAAGATCCTATAGTACAAAATGAAGTAGACGTTTGGAGACAAAGTGCAGGATTGCAAGGATTGAAGTGGATTACAGTTTAGCTGGAAACCAAAATTGCCTTCGTTTGCTGGAGAGGCAGTGTCAATCGTGACATTTATCTGAAACGAGAATGCGTACGTTATAAGGGCTCGGTCTATTTTGAGCTGCTTTACTTCATTCCATTTGCTTAGTCAATGTTTTGTAAGATAGAAAGCTAAACGGTTTGTTTGTCATAACTTAGGAGATATTTGTTGGCTCCTAGGAGAAAAATTACGGAGCCTCTTCGTCAATATTTCGGGCATTATCGGTTTTAGCCGTCGCACGTCGTGAATACTCTTTGTAAATGCATAGTAATGACACTGTCCCGCCAAAATGTTAAAATGTCGCTTAGCTTCTTTCCACGTTATATCGCGAAATGGCACAAAATAAACAACTTGGTTGGATAAAAATATCTCAAAGCACAAAACAAAAGAAGTAGTTTATTGCTAAATCGCAGGATTCCAAGGATTGAAGTGGATTACAGTTTAGCTGGAAATCAAAGTTGCCTTTGTTTGCTGGAGAGGCAGTGTCAATCGAGACATTTATCTGAAACTAGAATGCGTACGTTATGACGGCTCAGTCTATTTGGAGCTGCTTTACTTCGTTCCATTTGCTTAGTCAATGTTTGTAGGATAAAAAGCTAAAAGGTTTGCTTGTCATAACTTATGGGTCATTTGTTGGCTCCTTGGCGAAAAATTACGAAGCCTCTTCGGCAATTTTTCGTTAATTTTCGGTTTTAGCCTCGCACTTCGTGAATAACCTTCGTAAATGCATACTAATGACACTGTTCCGCCGAAGTGGCGAAATGTCGCTTAACTTATTTCCACGTTATATCGACAAATGGCACAAAATGTACAACTTAGTAGGATAAAAAGATCCTATGGTACAAAATAAAATTAGTAGTTTGCAAATAAAGCGCAGGATTTCAAGGATTCAAGAGGATTACAGTTAAGCTTGAAATGAAAGTTGAATTTGTTTGCTGTAGAGGCGGTGTCAACGTCGCACTTATCTGAAACCAAAATGCGTTTGTTATAACGGCTCTGTCTATATTAAGCTGCTTTACTTCGTTGCATTTGCTAAGTTAATGTTTGTAAAATGGAAAAAATAAATTGTTTGTCATAACTTATGAGTCATTTGTTGGCTCCTGGGAGAAACATTACGGAGCCTCTTCGTCAATATTAATTAGTTATACATATTAAATTAGTTAAACGTAATTTAAATTTTGTTATGTCTTCATATTGAATTGTATTGTTTTTTATGTGTTATTTAATATTTTCAATATTATTGTAGTTTATACCAGATGAAGAGCCACCTTTGTGAAAACGCTGATATTAAACCATTATTTTATTTATTTATTTATTTCGGGCATTTTTGGTTTTAGCCATCGCACTTCGTGAATACTCTTCGTAAATGCATAGTAATGACACTGTCCCGCCAAAATGACAAATTCCCTTAGCTTATTTCCACGTTATATTGCCAAATGGCACAAAATATACAACTTGGTTGGATATTTTGAGATCTGGTGGGCCCAAAAGTGAGATTTTGCCAAAACTTGCTCCGCACGGCCCCAAATGTGCGTTTTCTGCATTTTTCATAGAAATGCACTGTTTTCGCTTTTTGGCGATGATTTGAGACCAGTTCGACGGTTTTGAGATCTGGCGAGCTCAAAAGTGAGATTTTGCCAAAACTTGCTCCGCACGGCCCGAAACGCACGTTTTGTGCTTTTTTCATAGAAATGCACTGTTTCGCGTTTTGGCGATGATTTGAGACCAGAACGACGATTTTGAGATCTAGTGAGCTCAAAAGTGAGATTTTCCCCAAACTTGCTCCGCACGGCCCGAAACGTACGTTTTGTGCATTTTTCAGAGAAATGCACTGTTTTCGCTTTTTTGCGATAATTTGATGTCAGGAATACGATTTTGAGCTTTGGTTAACTCAAAAATGAGATTTTGGCAAAACTTGCTCCGCACGGCCCGAAAAGCACGTTTTGTGCACTTTTCATAGAAATGCACTGTTTTCGCTTTTTTGCGATGAGTTGAGGTCAGGACGACGATTTTGAGATCTGGTGAGCTCAAAAGTGAGATTTTGCCAAAACCTGCTTCGCATGGCCCGAAACGCACGTTTTGTGCTTTTTTCATAGAAACGCACTGTTTTGCGTTTTCGCGATGATTTGAGGTCAGTACGACGATTTTGAGATCTGGTGAGCTCAAAAGGGAGATTTTGCCAAAACTTGCTCCGCACGGCCCCAAACCTGCGTTTTGTGCATGTTTCATAGAAATGCACTGTTTTCGCTTTTTGGCGATGATTTGAGGTCAGTTTTTTTTTTCGCTTTTTGAAGAGTTAGATTGTGAAGAAAATATAATCATTGGAGGTGACTTTAACTATCCTCTTGACTCTAAGCTGGATAAGAAAGGTGGCGTTATCGTACCTAGAAAAATGGTTACAGACAATATTGAATGTTTCCAAAATGAATTGGGCCTTGTTGACGTTTGGAGAATTAAAAATCCGCAATCTAGAAGTTACACTTGGAGCCAAAAATCTCCACCAATTTTCTGTCGTTTAGATTACTGGCTGATATCAAACAACTTACAGGATTTTTTAAATACAACCGATCATTCCAGCTATAAAAACTGATCATGCAGCAATTGAGGTGAATTTAACCGACTCCAATCAAAACTTAAAGGCGCCCAGCATCTGGAAAATGAACGTCTCTCTTCTTAAAGATCCGAATTATCTGGAAGAATTAAAACAAAATATTCCACTTTGGAAAACAACAAGAAGCGAGAATTTATCAGACGAAAGGTGCATCTGGGATTGGATTAAGTATAATATTCGGAACCATGGTATTTTGTTCTTGAAAAAGAAAGCCAAAGAAAGATCTCCAATGGAAAAAAATTACAACAAGTATACGAGGAAGCAACTAAAAAATTCGAACAGGACCCTTCCGACTCTAACCTAAATACTCTAAATGAAGCAAAAGAAACTCTAGAAAGTTGTTATGAGGAGAAACCAAGGGATGTGTAATTATTTGCGCAAGGGCACGATGGCACGAGCATGGCGAGAGAAGTACAAAATACTTTCTAAATTTATGGAAGGTAATCACGTCAAAAAACATATAAGAAAACTATTAATAAGTGGTGCCATTACATCTGATCCTTTTGGGATACTGAACGAATAAAAACGATTTTACCATAGCTTTTACCAATCAAACGTAACAGATGAAGATAAAGAAAATGGAAACGAATTTTTTAATAATTTGAATATACCAAGATTATCAGAAGAACAAAAACAATCTTGTGAAGGAGAAATATTTGTTGAAGAAATTACAGCCATTCTTAATAGTTTTGAGAGTAACAAATGATCCATTTGAGGAATGTGCGAGGGAGTGTTTCAACCACGGCGAAATGTCTAGCTCTCAAAGAAAAGCAATTATAACTCTTATAGAAAAGCAACATAAATATCGATTTCTCATTGAAAATTGGAGGCCAATCTCTCTTATTAACGTGGATGCAAAAATAATTTCAAAAGTGATTGCTTTAAGATTAAAGAAAGTTTTACCGAATATCATACATCATAATCAAACAGGTTATGTTGAAGATCGCTATATTGGTGAGACTATTCGATCAATTTTCGATATAATAGAAGTTACAGACAGTAAGAATATTCCAGGTATCTTGATTTTCATTGACTTTAAAAAAGCTTTCGACTCTTAAGAATGGCATTATCTTTTCAGTTGCCTTGAGGCCTTTAATTTTGGCCCCAATTTCATAAATTGGGTCAAAATGTTTTATACAAATATTCAAAGCTGTGTAATAAATAATGGAATGGCATCAGACTATTTTACTTTAGAACGTGGTGTGAGGCAGGGTGATCCCTTGTCCCCCTACCTCTTTATCTTAGCTGTTGAAAGCTTGGCAATCTCCATTTGTCAAAATGTTGATATCAAAGGAATTGAAATATGAAATTATGAAGCCAAGCTATTGCAATACGCAGACGATAGATACCACAGCAACCCTGTCTGATGAAAATTCTGCAAAAACGCTATTTGAAGAACTAGAAGTATTTAAGAACTTGTGTGGGTTGGAGATAAATAGTTCTAAAACATAAGGAATGTGGATTGGTTCGCTTAAAAGCAAAGAAGAAAAACCGTTTGGTATTAAATGGCCAAGTGAACCCATTAAAGCTTTAGGAACCTTTTTTACATATGACCTATCATTATTTTACGAAAAACACTTTCACGAGAAGGTTGACAGAATAAAGCAGCTGACAAATATATGGTCATCTATAGGACTGTCCATTTATGGTAAAGTAACTATAACCAAATCATTACTTCTTCCAAAACTAGTTTTTATATCTTCGGTTCTTTCACCTCCAAGTAAAATAATCAAACAAGTGACTTGACTTACTTACTTGACTTAATCCTGTTAATTCCCTGGGGAACATAGGGCTGCAACCACACTCTTCCAGCGGACTCGGATCAGGGAAGTCTTCCTCAGTTCGGCCCATGTCGTTCCGGCGGCGTTGATTTCAGCGTGCGTACTCCTCCGCCAGGTCTGTCTTGGCCGGCCCACTTTGCGCTTTCCCTGGGAGTTCCAATCAAGGGACTGCCTGGTGACATTCGCTGTTGGCTTTCGCAAAGTGTGTCCGATCCAAGTCCACTTCCTTTTCTTGATCTCTTGCTCGATGGGGGTCTGCCTTGTGCTCTCCCAGAGGTCCTCGTTGGATATCACCTCTGGCCATCTGATGTTGAGGATGTTACGTAGGCATCTGTTGATGAAGGTTTGCAGCTTGTGAGAGTTCGCCTTTGTAGTGCGCCATGTCTCCGAACCATAAAGTAGAACTGACTTCACGTTGGAGTTGAAGATCCTGATCTTATTGTGTCGGGACAGTGCTGAGGATCTCCAGATTGGGCGCAGAGTGCGAAAGGCATGCCTGGCTTTATTGATGCGGCTCTTGATGTCTTCGTCCGTTCCCCCGTCCTTGCTCACTACACTGCCAAGGTAAACAAATTTGTCAACCTCTTTGATGACTTCCTGGTGTAGTTTGATAGGGGTTTGTTGTCTGTGGTTAATTCTCATGACTTCAGTCTTGCCTGTGTTGATCTTGAGTCCAGTTTTCTCGGCTTCATCCGCAACACTGTCCAGCTTTTCCTGGGCGTCTTGACGTTTATGGGAGAGGAATGCGATGTCTTCAGCGAAATCCAGGTCCTCTAACTGTGTGGTGAAGGTCCACTGGATCCCTGTCCTCCCTGTTGTCGACTGCCGCATGACCCAGTCAATCACCATCAGGAAGATTGTTGGTGAGAGAATGCAGCCCTGCCGGACGCCGGTCTGTACAGTGAATGGTTCTGTCAGTTTCCCGTCGTGGATTACCTGGCAAGTGGCATTTTCATAGAGCTGCCGGATAATGTTGACGAGCTTCGGTGGAAATCCGTAGTGGTGCATCAGCTTCCAAATGACCTCTCTGTCGACGCTGTCGAACGCCTTCTGAAAGTCAATGAAGACGCTGTACAGGGGGTCTGCCACTCCAGAGACTGTTCGATGATGATTCTGATAGTCGCTATAAGGTCAGTGCAGGATCGGTCTTGGCGGAATCCTGCCTGTTCCTCCCGGAGTGTCTTGTCCAATGCCGTCTTCAGCCTCTCCAAGATGATCCTGGTGAGAACCTTTCCCGGTATGGACAGGAGCATGATGCCTCTCCAGTTGTTGCAGGATGAGAGATCCCCCTTCTTAGGTAGTTTCACCAAGTGTCCCTTCTTCCAGTCGTCTGGCACGATCTCACTCTCCCAGATTTTCTTCAGGAGCGGGTGCAGCATGTCGGTGGAGGTCTGGATATCAGCCTTCAGGGCTTCAGGTGGTATGCTGTCAGGGCCTGCTGCTTTGCCGGCTTTGCTTTGACTTGATGGCCTTGATGATCTCGGTTTTGGTTGGGGGGTTGATGTTAATGTCAAGTAGCTGGGTTGCTGGTAAAATGACTGGCATGACTGGTGGTGATGGTCTGTTGAGTGTCACCTGGAAGTGCTCCACCAATCTTGCTCTTTGGTCATCCTCTCTCGTGAGGGTTTCTCCTTTCTTGTCTTTGACCGGTCTGATGGGGTTATTGTTTTTTCCGGAGAGTGTCCTTGTTATTTCGTACAGTCTTTTCATGTTTCGTTTGCCCGCTGCTGTTTCTGCTTCTTCCGTGAGGTCATGGATGAATCTCCTCTTGTCGTTTCTAGCACTTCTCTTGACTTGCCGGCTGATATCCCAGTACTGAGCCTGCAGTTCACGCTTGTGTTCTTGGTCACCTGTCTGGTTGATCAGGTCTTTCAGGCGTTTCCTGTCCGTGATAAGGTCCCAAGTGTCAGATGTTATCCACTCTTTCCGTTTCCTGGTCTTTTTCCCTAGGACTTCGTTGCATGTTGTTGTCCAGGTTTCTCTCAGGTTTTGCCAGTGTTCCTCAATCGTCTCGTCAGGTAATGTGTCGAGAGCGCTGAACCTGTTTCTCAGCTCGCATCTGAAGGCGGTAATCTTTTCGGTTTCTGTCAGACAGTGCACTTTGTACTTATAAGATGGTCTTTCTGCCTGGTCTCTGTAGGCTTTCAGCTTGATCTTAAGCGCTGCGATGACGAGGTGGTGGTCTGAGGCTACATCGGCTCCCCGCATCACTCGAACGTTGAGAAGGCTTCTTCGCCATTTCCTGCCGATGGTAATGTGGTCGATCTGGTTTGCCGTTCTTCCATCCGGCGACGTCCAAGTGGTCTTGCGGATCGTCTTGTGGGGGAAGATGGTGCCTCCAATGACCAGGTCGTTGGAGGTGCAGAATTCAGCAAAGAGCTCTCCGTTCTCATTCTGTACCCCTGTTCCATGCTTGCCCATGATGACTTCTCTGTCCGTGTTGTCGGTTCCCACTTTGGCATTGAGGTCTCCCATGAGGATCTTCAGGTCCCTTCTCGGTGTTTTGTCCAGGACAGCTTGAAGCTGCTCGTAGAAGTCTTCCTTAACCTCTTCATCCGCCGTGTTGGTGGGGGCGTAGCACTGGAGGATGGTGACTTTCCTGCCCTTTGAGTTGAATCTAGCTGTTATAATTCTTGGTGACATTGGTTCCCATGACAGTAGTGCTCGTGTTGCTTCAGGTGTCATCAGCAACCCAACTCCATGCATGTGTGGCTGGCCTTCTTCGTACCCAGAGTAAATGATGGTGTCTCCGGATGTGAGTCGCATGCGGCCTGTTCCTGTCCATCTTGTCTCACTTTGGCCAAGTATCTTCAAGTTGTAGCGGTGCATTTCTTGGCTCACTTGTGCTGTTTTTCCCGTCTCGTATAATGTTCGGATGTTCCAGGTCCCTATCCTGGCTTTGGTCTTGGGTGTCAGAAGAGTTATCGGCGCACTGGTTTCCCGAAGGCTTTCGCCGGGTCGCGTCATGAGCTCTACTGGAGAGGTCTCTTCCTCGACCAAGCCGCTTTGTGGATTTGTGTTTGTAGTTTCTGTAACGTGTGTGTGTTTTTTTTACAGGATTGGGTTGTTGGCCCAATGCCTAACCCCTAAACCTAGAGGGCCGGTGGAATGCTCTTAGTCTGGTCTCTACCCTTTGACCTGTCCGGCTTGAGTGGCCCTACCAGGAGACGAATCTCCCGCCGGCATAGCTCTCGGGGTCATCGAGACACGCAAGCCTCCCAGCCAACGACAAGGCTGCATTCCTATGGGAAGATCAAACAAGTAGACAGCTTGATTTTCTCCTTTTTATGGAATGGAAAGGATAAAGTAACAAGGCTCTCTTTAATAAACAGTTTTGAAGACGGTGGCATTAAAATGACAGATATTGAAAGCTTGGTCAAAGCTCTACGATTAGCTTGGCTAAAACGTATTATCAGCGATAACGAAAGTACGTGGAAAGTAGTATAAAAAAGATTATTCACCGCCAACATCATCATTTCTTACGTTTACCCAAACATAAACCCATGACACAAAGCAATAAACTAAAATGACTGCCAATCGTAACAGCTAAATAATATCATAGCTTATGCGGAAGACGAGGGTAAATTTGGTTCGATGATTTATGCCAATTCAAATTCAAAAAAATAAATTTAAATTGTCATGATATTTTCAGCTTATTCCAAACACGGGGTGAATTTGGTTCGTTGATGTTAATTTTACATTACATGTTAATATCAGCAGAAATAATAATTTATTTCTCAAAATGGTTGTGTGGTTTTTTAGCTTATTTGCTTTGTGTCATGGGTTTATGTTTGGGTAAGCGTAAGAAATGATGATGTTGGCGGTGAATAATCTTTTTTATACTACCGAAAAAGAACCGCTCCACCGTTGAAATTAACTCAATATTTAAAGCGACTTACCCTGTATTTGAAGCGGTTTCGTCGAGTCGTTTCACTTCGTTCATTTCGTTCGCTTTCTGTGAGTTTACGCGAAAATTTCACGGGGTTTTGAGATTTTGTTTTCGCAGAAATACTGGCGAGAAAGGATGAAAGCAGAGAGTGAAATTCACACAAACAAAAGAAAGCAAAACACCTGCTTACACTTTCCACCTGCTTGCATAAAATTAACTATTCTTGTGTTTTGCGCAGACGCGGGCGTAAAAGAGTTACCACATGTGAAAGCGTGGCGGTTTTGATCATTATATAAGAGTTGTTCGAACTATATGGTATATCGGTGGCGGATAGGTTATGAAACAGTTAGAAAAAGCGAGGGCTGACTGTTTGATCCCTATCAATCACCCGGTATATATATCATAGCTAAAAACCCTCGCGGCTATGATATATATACTGCAAGCCTAAGAAAGGGTGTCGGGTTGTTGAGTAGAGCTAAGTCGTGTTCGATGACCGCTTCGAAAGAAGGTTGACAGATGTTGACGGGGAGTTCACGGCAGTAGTGCTGGTTCAGCCTCAAGCCTAAGTGGCAAAAAAAATGAAAAAAAAATGAAAAAATGAAAAAATGAAAAATGAAAAAAAAAAATCTCTCAAGGGAACTGGGTGGGGGAGAAGTGGTGGAAGGAGAGAGTTCCCTTGAGAGATTCTGTTGGCCAACAGTTTTGCTTTTTTATTGATCTGTTATGTTGAGCGGGGAAGAAGAACATAAAATAAAAAAATATTTTATGTTTTCCTGAAAAATGGAACGCATGACAATTAGGAAACTAAGAAAAATTGCCAGGGAAAGATATATCCCCGGCCGCGCTCGCGCTAGAAAAAAGGCTGATTTAATACGTTTAATTACTGCATCTATTGATTCACCCACACCGCCAGAAACTCAACCACCTCCTCCTCCGCAGCCTGGTATATTGAAAACAATTTCCAATACTTTCCGGTCATGGTGGAATTGGTTAAAAGCCGCGCCACAAACTCTGGCGAAAAAGGCTGCTAATATGATCACGGATTTTCAACGCAAAGTTGACAGTTATCAACAACCAATAGGAGTTCACGAAAGTACTTCGGCGTTAGAAAACTTTACCCGTCAATTCATCTTTGACGGTGTGGAAGGACTGACCCCTGGAAGTTATTTTCAGCGAGTTTCTGATAAACTTCTGACTGTTCTCAATGCTAATCGAGACACTAAAATCAAACTGATTCTATCCTGCCGAATGAAACGCCAGAATTTACAAACTGGGGAAATAATTGAGATCGATGCTCCAATCTATTCGGAAGTAGAATTGAATCTCGCAGCGACGGATCTCGCCGCTCTTTTAAATGAAATGATAGCAGACATTCTTGAACGCATTGCCATTTTCCAACTGAAAGGCTCGAATTGGCAATTTGTTCGCGTAAATCATTTGGAATTGCATCTGGTTGAATTCAAACCTCTCGGCGGGAGCACATATATTTCTCTTCCGCCATTTCTTGCTAAGAAGAAGGCCCTCATTAATATGCAAAATACTGATAATCAATGCTTTAAATGGGCTGTAACAAGGGCACTCTTTCCATGTGAAATTCATCCTGAAAGAGTTACAAAAGAATTAAAAGCTGAAGCTGATGATGTCAATTGGGATAAAATTTCATTTCCAACGCCCCTGGAGGAAATAGATCGTTTTGAAAGAAATAATCCCGACATTGCCGTTAATGTTCTCGGGTATGAATCAGTGGTTCATCCCTTGAGAATTTCAAAACATAAAAAAACGTCAACGCCATATAACCCTGCTGCTTTTTGAGAAAAATGAAATCCAACATTATGTTGTTGTTAACAGCCTGAGTCGCCTTCTCTCAGCTCAAGTTAATCATCACGTCGGTCGCAAACTTTTTTGCCTGCATTGTCTCAATCATTTTTATGACGAAGCGCATCTAGCTAAGCATGAAGAATTGTGTTGCAGAACTGAAGCGATAAAAGTCGAAATGCCCGCAAAGGGAGAGATTTTGCAATTTAAAAACCACAACAGATCTATCAAAGTTCCATTTGTGATTTACGCTGATTTTGAAGCATGCACTGAATCGATCAGTGGTTGTTCCCCAGGGAATAATCTCAGTTTCACAAATAAATTTCAAAAACACACGCCATGTGGTTTTTGTTTCAAGGTTGTTGGCATGGATGGGGTTGATTTGAATTTCCCTCCAGTGCTCTTTCGGGTAAAAACAGCGGATGATGACGTTGCACAAATATTTGTGGAGAAGTTAATTGAAACAATTAAACATATTCACAAGAAATTTGACTTCAGAAAGAAGATAATTTTCACCAAGGAAGATAAGAAAGAATATGAAGCAACCACAGTTTGTTGGATATGTCAGGGAGAATTTGACGAAGAATTTGGCGAAGAATCTGATAAAAAGGTGCGGGATCATTGCCACTTCACAGGAAAATATCGTGGCGCAGCCCATAACAGTTGCAATCTGCAGTTTCGGAAACCAAAGTTCACCCCAGTCATTTTTCATAATCTTGAGGGATATGATTCTCATCTCTTCATTAAAAATCTTGGCAAAATACCTGGGGATATTAAATGCATCCCCAACAATGAGGAAAAATATATATCCTTCTCAAAGGCGATCAAGCTTGGAGAATATATTAACAAAAAGGGTAAAACGGTCAACATCACTCATGAAGTGAGATTCATCGATTCTATGAAATTCATGGGTTCTTCCCTGGAGAGTCTGGTAAATAATTTGAAAAAGTTAAACATGGATAAACTGAAACAAACAATCAAAGAATTTAGAGACAAAGCTGAATTCATCGATTCTAAGAAATTCATGGGCTCTTCCCTGGAGAGTCTGATAAATAATTTGAAAAAGTTAAGCATGGATAAACTGAAACAAACAAACAAAGAATTTGGAGACAAAGCTGAGCTTCTTTCCAGAAAAGGAGTCTATCCCTATGATTATATGGATTCCATTGAGAAATTCAAGGAAACACAACTGCCGCCAAAGGAGGCATTCTATTCTCAAATTAATGAATCGGGAATATCCGATGAAGACTATCAACATGCCCAAAATGTTTGGGATAAAATGGGGATAAACAATTTAGGAGAATATCACGATCTCTATTTGAAAACGGATGTGATGCTCCTGGCAGATGTTTTCGAAGAATTCAGAAATGTCTGCCTGAAGAATTATCAACTGGATCCAGCGTGGTATTATACCACCCCTGGTTTGTCATTCGACGCGGGTCTGAAAAAATCAGGGGCCAAGATTGAATTGTTGATTGATCCAGATAAGCTCCTGTTCTACGAGAAGGGAGTCCGTGGTGGAATTTCAATGATCTCAAATCGTCATGGAAAAGCGAACAATCCATATATGGGAGGTCAATATGACCCAACTCACCCCGCGAAATACATTCTCTATCTCGATGCTAACTCCCTTTATTCTTGGGCAATGACTCAACCACTTCCAACGGGAAACTTTCGCTGGATGAAAAATTTCAAGAGATGGCGCCAAATTCCCTGTGTGCTTGAAGTGGATTTGGAATACCCCAAAGAACTCCATGATTTGCATAATGATTATCCATTTGCCCCCGAGAGAGTGATCTGCGAGAATAATGTTGAGAAATTAATCCCCAATCTGCGAGATAAGAAACATTATATTATCCATCACAGAGCACTGAAACAAGCTCTGAAACATGGCTTGAAACTCACTAAGATTCATAGGGGAATATCATTCACTGAAGAACCTTGGCTGAAATCATATATCGAACTCAACATTCGACTCCGTCAAGCAGCGGAGAATGATTTCGAGAAAGACGTTTTCAAACTGATGCCCAACGCAATATTCGGCAAAACAATGGAAAATATCCGCAAGAGAGTTGACATCAGACTTGTCAATGATCGAAAGATTGCGACAAAGCTTGCGGCTAAACCCACCTATCAACATAGCACAATCTTTGACGAGAATCTCATTGCTGTTCATATGAAGCGGAAGAAAATGACATTCAACAAACCAATTTTCTGTGGAATGTCAATTCTTGAAATATCAAAGGAACTGATGTTCAGATTTCACTATGAATATATGAAACCCAAATACGGGGAGAAAGCCAAGCTGTTGTTCACAGATACTGATTCTTTGTGCTATGAAATCGAAACAGCAGACGTCTATCAGGATTTAAAGCCAGATGTAAAAGAGATGTTTGACACCTCCAATTATCTCCCGAGACATACCTCAGGAATGGCAATTATGAACAAAAACGTGAACGGCCTCATGAAAGATGAAGCTGGGGGGAAAATAATTGAAGAATTTGTTGGATTACGCCCTAAATTATACAGTTATAAATTATTTGTAACTGGTGGTGGTGGCAAGAAATGTAAGGGAGTGAAAAAACAAACAATAAAGAAACATATCACCCATGAGGACTTCAAAGAATGCCTTCTCAGCGGGGAAAGCCAAATGAGAACTATGAATCTCATCCGCAGCCATCACCACGAGATGTTCTCAGAAACAGTCAAGAAAACTGCTCTCTCTGCGGATGATGACAAGCGATTTATCCTTCCAGATAAGATTAGCACTCTTGCTTGGGGCCATTGGAGAATTGGAGAAGAAAAAAACTAAATAAAATGATTGATAAAGAAAAACTTTTCACAATCGGAGATAAAGATTTCTTTTCCGTAGAGGAAACGGGAGTCCCACTCAAGGTAATGAAAAATTATGCAACTTGGATTCACCCCAAATTCAAAGAAGCATGTGGTTTGACGGATGAAGACTTGGAATGGTATAAAGGGGTTGAAAATGAAAGAAACTTCCAAAAAGCGGTTGACATGGCCATTGGTTTTCTTCCAGTCCGATCGGAAGAGGATCGCAAGTTCATGGAAAAATGGATTTTCGCGTTTTAATTCATTTTTTTATCTCCTCCCAAAAAATGAATCCCGCGAAAATATCTATCCCCGACTGCTCTCTCGACAACCCCGTGAAAAAATCTTCCGGAAAAATCTCTTTCTGTCTCCTCCCATGCCTTCACAATGACAAATGGCTCAAAGTGAAACTCCAAACCAAATTCAAGATTTTCGCTCATTAAGGTGAATCGTTTTCTCTGGGAATCACTCTTCCGGAAGAAAACATCAAATTTTTCAAAGATTTGGAAAAACATCTCAACTCTGCTGCGATGAAAAAGAAGCAGGCAATCAAAGAGATTTCCCCGTCTTTTGCTCGATTTCAGGAGGGAGATTTCACTCTCGTGAAAATCGACAAATCTGAGCAGGAAAAGATTTATGCCAAGATTTATCCCTCCAAACTCAAGCACACGGATTTCTCTTGTCGATTTTGGGAGTTGTGCGATGATGGGAAGAAAAAACCCATCCGGAAGCAAAAAGAGCTCATTGGCGTTCCTCTCCGGGGGCAAGTTGTGTTTTCAATCAAACACCTTTTCTGCGGAAATCTGAAAGCCATCACATGCATCGTGGATGAAGTTTTGGTGGAGGAAAAGGTGGAAGCTGCTTCAGAATTCGATGAGTTTGAGGACAAGAATGAGGATGAAGATTGAAGTTGGATCTCGCTGAAATCTGGAGGAAACTCCAAATTATTTTTCAGAATCTGATTCTGAAAAATATTTTTGTGATTTTTCAGTGAATTTGGGCAGAACCTTTTTCCTGATTTTTTCAGATTTGCCACGTGTGACAGGTCTGATTTTGCCCCAGAGTTTTTCAGTTCATTTGGGCAGATTTTCTACGTACATTTGCTCCGGAAAATGATTTTGAAAATGAATTTGAAAATGAATTTGAATTTTGAATTCTGGAAAAAAATATCTGCTCCAGAAAAATGAATTTTGAATTCTGGAAAAAATATCTGCTCCAGAAAAATGAATTTTGAATTCTGGAAAAAATATCTGCTCCAGAAAAATGAATTTTGAATTCTGGAAAAAATATCTGCTCCAGAAAAATGAATTTGATTTCTGGAAAAAATATCTGTTCCAGAAAAATGAATTTGATTTCTGGAAAAAATATCTGCTCCAGAAAAATAAATTTTGAATTCTGGAAAAAATATCTGTTCCAGAAAAATGAATTTGAATTCTGGAAAAAATATCTGTTCCAGAAAAATGAATTTGAATTCTGGAAAAAATATCTGTTCCAGAAAAATGAATTTGATTTCTGGAAAAAATATCTGTTCCAGAAAAATGAATTTGAATTTTGAATTTGAATTTTGAATTCTGGAAAAAAATATCTGCTCCAGAAAAATGTATTTTGAATTT
Source organism: Cladopsammia gracilis (assembly GCA_022457155.1). Classification (NCBI taxonomy): domain Eukaryota; kingdom Metazoa; phylum Cnidaria; class Anthozoa; order Scleractinia; family Dendrophylliidae; genus Cladopsammia; species Cladopsammia gracilis. Next base: position 33,953 of record JAJGOT010000283.1, read on the forward strand.
TGAATTTGAATTTGATTTCTGGAAAAAATATCTGCTCCAGAAAAATGTATTTTGAATTTTGAATTTGAATTTGAATTTGAAAATGAATTCCGGAAAATGAATTTTGAAAATCTAACCAATCCGGAAAAATGTCGGGGACAAAATTGAGATGCAAATTCATTTCCTGGGGGAAATGACTTTGAAAATCTGGGAATGACATGAATCTTTTTCCCCGGAGCAGAATTTGACCTCAAAATTCACACAAAATTTGGGGAAAGTTGTCAAGGGGAGAATTCCTTGCAATCCAGGGTCTATTTTGGGCCCTTGTGGGGAAAAAACTGCCCTCTGTGCCCTGCTTTTCTGCTGAACTCAGGAGAAAATGGCAAAAAACCCCACAACTGTCTGTGGGTTTGGCGAAATTCTATTTTCCGGAGAAAAAAAGGCGCGCTATTTCTGACCCCCATCGTTGAACATGTTTGACAAAAAAAAACATTGTTGGGAGTGTTTTTTTATGTTCTTTTTCTCCAGTAAATTCGTTGCATTTTATCCATTCCCAGGTTTTCTCTGGGAAATATTTCTCCAAACGATTTTATAAAATTTCAATCAAAATAAAATCAAAAAATTCTTCCAGAAAATAGTTTTCAGCTTCCCCACCCACGTGATGGGGGAAGTCAACTTTTTTCAGTTCATTTTCCTGCGAAAATGAACTCAAAAATTCAGGAAAGTTTTATTTTGTCCCCTGAATTTTGTCAATTGTGAATTTTTCCCCCTGAATTTGCATTTTATCCCTCTGAATTTGCATTTTGTTCCCCTGAATTCATCAGAATTTGCCCCTCTGAATTTGTCAAGATTTTTCCCCTGAATTCGCCAGAATTTGTCCTCCTGAATTTGCATTTTGTCATTTGCCCCCTGAATTTGTCAAGATTTTCCCCTGAATTCGCCGGAGAATTCAGATTCGTCAAGAAATTCCTGATTTTTTCCTGAGATTTGCGGCGTTGGCATTTCTTCTGAGAATCCACAAAACAAAGTTCCCCAGAAGATTCCGAAAATCATTTATTTTTTCCACCTATCCAAATGTGGGTTTTGATAGATACAGTTTCTAAAGAAAGGCTCAGCGAGCGATTTTCGTCCCAGGCGAAGTTGGCAGAATTCATGAATTTTTCTCCTAAAACTTTGAACAAAGCAATCAATGAAGGAAGAAACAAATTTCAGTTTCGCGGGAGGGAAGTGACAATTGTCGACCAAAAAGTCACTCGTTTTTCAGTTCATGAATCTCCCAGTGATCCTCCGCTGGCGAAATTTGAAACCGAAACCGAAATGGCAGCATGGATCGGAGTCACAAGGCAAGCCGTTTCTTGCGCTTTCAAAAGAACTGGCTGGTGCCAGAGTTGGAAAATCAGGAAAAATGGAAAAGATTATTTCATGAAACGAATTGCTGACAAGGAACCAGTGGGTTCTCTTCCCGAAGCGGTTGGAAAAATCCCGGCCATCGTCCAAAAACCGCATGCGATTCCCGTCAGAGTCACTTCCCCCAGTTCAACCAAGATTTATCCCAATGTTTCGGCGGCAACATCTGAGTTGGGGATAGATGCGAGAACAATTCATGATGCATTGAAAAGCGGGAGAAATTCCTTCACTCGGAGAAGCGATGGGGTCAAATTCCAAGTTGAGAAAGCATCGCTGCAACCGCAGAAGATAAAATCTCTTCCCTGCCCCGAAGATGTGGTGGGACAGAAGGCGCTGGATGATGTGCAGCGAAATTGGGGAATGAAGTTTCAGTGGATGAAAAATCGCTATCCGGGGTGGAATGTGACTTTGACCCCCGACATGGAAAAGTTTCAAACAAAGCGGGTGCTTTTCAACCCCAACACCGGCAGCAATTTTTCCGTGAAAGTCTGGAAGGATTTTATAGATCATTTTGACAAGCGGTATTGGGATTATCCCTATGAAACAGACTTTGTGAAATATTTCGCAGAAGGGGTTTGGAAGTTTTCAGCGAGAATCAGCGAGACTGAATTTGAGCCCTGGTTTTGTTTTGTTTTGCAAGGCCAGGAGAAACCAACCAGGATGGAAACACCTGCCGCGAACCGCGAAAAACATGCACTGGAAGATGAGGAAAAAATGGCGGCTTGGGCAGAGGAAAATGCGAAAGACATGCCCTCTCCTGAGGAAAAGGCGGAAGAGGAATGGGGGAAAAATGAAAAGAAGCGCGTGAAACTCATCGAGAGTGAGCGAAATCCATTCCATCCAGATATTTGGAAGCGTTGCGAAAATGCGCCAATGGATCCAGAATTTACCTTCCTCAGAAATATGCACCAAATTCTTCCCCCGGGATTTCGGGTGAAAGGTTTGGTTGAAAAAGACAACGACAAAATGCAGTTTCTGGTGGCCAGTGAGCATTTTGATAATTGCGTGGCGATGGGACCGACTGCTGCCTCGTTGGAGGTTGGTTTTCCTTTTCCTGCCCCGCCGCGAGAAATCCTGGAAAGCGATCTCTGGATGCCGATCTTTCCCCTGGATGTTAGGGAGTTTGCTGGGGAATGGTATTGGAGAGTTCAGATCGTTCCTAAATGAGCTGTGATTTCATTTCCAGTGGAAATGAAATTAATCAAAGAGAGTGTCATATTCCCTCTCAAATCTCTCCAGATTCAACCCCAAGTCGATCACGATCCCGTCAATCGCTTCCATCGCAGGGAGAAATTCGTCCCTGTCGAATTTTCCTGATCTCAAAGCAAATCTCAACTCAGTCAGAGTTTTTTCATAAGTGGTGAAGGCGAACTTGGCCATGTCAATCTTTGATTTCAGGTTCTTCATCTCGTGAACCGTTTTCACAAGCAATCCCACTCCGGAGATAACTCCCAAAACGATTGGGTTCAAAGTCGCGGCTCCAGCAATCGTGCCGATTGCCACCAATCCAGTGGAAGTCAAATTCAGGGAAAGATTCAACTTCTTGAATCGACTGTAAAGTCGTTTCAGGCACCAAAATCTTTTGTGATAAAATCGGAAGAGTTTTTTGATCTCTTCCAGTTCTTCTTCCCGAATTGCGGGGTTGATGTGATTGAAAGCAAAAATGCTTTGTTTTCGCTCGGCTCGCTTCGCTCGCTTCATTTTTCAGGGAGAAAATCATTTTTCAATCAGAATTGTCGCTTTTGCTCTTTGAATGGCATTTCCATCCGAGAGAGCCAGATAGAAAGCTTCTTCCTGCCCAACATGGAGATTGAAGGTGAACTGCAGTGAACCAAATGAATTGGTGGAAGGTCTGACTGCTTTCCGAGTGATGCGATCTCCTTTAACAACACTTGTCATGATGATGGTTGCTCCACTCACTGGGTTGGAACCGCGTTGAAGAATGAAAACCGTGACATTCAAAATCCGGAAGTCAGATCCAAATTGTTGCCAATAATTTGTTTCATCTTCCGCTTCATTTGGGAAGATCAAACAATCACCGTGTTTTCCTTTCACAAATCTTGCAAAAATGAAGTGTTTTGACGGGCGAAGCGGCAAATTCAACAAGGAGTGCGAATTCAAATCCAAGTCAGTCTCCATGACCATCTTCCCCGCTTGGAAAACGAAAGGGGAATCATAAACGCTGCTTTCAACATCAGGTTGAGAACCAGCAATGCCATATATGATCAACTTTGCGGATCCTTCTGCAGCTGACTCGGCAGTGCCTCGCCATTTCAAATCCAGGAAAATAAATTCAGGTGGGGAAATCCTCCATTTGTGCATGTGGATGATGGATCTGGAATACCCCGAAAACTTCTTAGTTGATTGCTGATTGATATTCAGACTGGCGCTCACAACGTTGACGCTCACGCCATCCATTGACGCGGGGAAGAATTCCACGCACACGGTGTATTCTCCCTCTGGGAGTTTGAACATATTGAATCCAAGTCTCCCAGAGTATTCATTGAAAAGATCTTTTGTGATTTCCAAGTCATAAGCCTTCTTGTTGAAATGATGCGGCGAATCTGGAAAATCACTTATCCCAGTCACTGTCATATGATGTTCAGAGCTGGATTCATCCACATCTTCCATCAGATAGCGGAATGCGTCCTTTGGATGCGAGGTTGACGTGATATGCGATTCATTTACGTATTTTTTGATCTTCTCTTCTAATTCCATCGTGTGGGCTACCACACCTCCTATCTGGTTATCCACATAAGATTTTGACGTGGGTTGTCGCTTCAGAGTTGGCGTTGCAATATTGTTGATTTGTTGCGAGTTCATATCCAGGTTTCCAGTCATTGTCCCGCCTTCCAACGAAAGCTTTTTCGCGGATTGGGCATCCACATATCGCATATTTGCGCCCTGATCGGCAACTTCGGGATCTTTCACGTTAAAAATGGTGTGATTTCCCATATCCAAAGCCGTCTCCATTGGAAACGTCTCTTTGCGGCTGAGAAAGATATTTTTGGCGTCATTATAAGAAACCAGGTTGTTATAATGCGCTCCCAAATCATGCCATGTTTGTTGTTTTGAGTTTTTCACGTTGAAAAGTTCTTTTAAATCAATATCCTTCGTGACTTCATGAGTGTGAGCCGGAGCAGCAGGGTGGAATTTCTTCAGAGTGACCATATTCACCGCTGACAAATCCTGGTTTTCATCCGTGTCCAGATTGACGATCAATTTGCGATTCATTTCTATTTCCCCGGGGTTGATGAGTTTTTGTCCCCTGAGATCAAGATCCCCAGTCATATGGGAAGACCCATCCACCTGGAGAGAATCTGCCCGCAATTGCGTTGCAAGCGTGTCAACTTGGTGTTTGGTAATTGCATCCGAATTCCCCGTTCCTTCAGCGACATTTGTCAGGCGTTTCCTTTGCAGGTCGAAGTCCCCTGCTGGCGTTAGCTTGAAACCAACTCCTGGCAATCCATCTTTTCCATCTCGTCCTCCCTGGGAGGTGCTTGTTTCAGACAGCAATCCATTTGAATAACTCATTTTAAATGCTTTCATCAAAGTTTTTGGCAATGAATTTCCTCGGCTTATCCACATACAGGAAAGAGAACGGATCATGCGTTGCTTTCCGATAATCTTCTTTGCTGACATTGTTCTCCCTGCAGATCGCCGTAATTTCTTTGTTGCTTGGGAATTCGAAGATGCAAAAATGCGAGCAATTCAGACGGATATCTTTTGGTGTTCCGAAATAACTTTGCGAAAGATAAATCACAGAACATTTCTTGTGCCTGCCCTGAATGAAATAATCAATCAATGGCTTTTGGTTTTTTTCGGAACAAAATCATCGAAAACAACCAGCTTTTGATTCTCCCCTGACAATTCAGAAACTGGGATGATTTCATCCGGGGATGCTTCCACAACGTCATACCCAGCTTCTTTGCTGAATGGGCGAAATGTTTTCAGCAGATGTTGATATTTGGTTTGGTCAAGATTTTTCGCATAGAGATAAATTTTATCGTAGAAGAGCAGCGGGCGGAGGATCATATCCAGGAGAACATTTGTTTTCCCCGATCCTGAAGGGCCACAGATCAACATTCTGAAAGTTCGATCCGGCATGAAAGGGTGAAGTTGTTTGAAATTTGTGATTGGATCCTGACAATCATAATTTGGAATCTTCATTTTATTAATGAACATGGCGTTCTTTATCTTGTTCTACATCCCAAATTTGTGTTTCTGGGATATAAAATGAGTTTATTGAAATGGCAAGAAATGGCTAAAAGCAAATCTGCTTTGGGGAACAAAATCAACTTTGTTCACAATGCTATCACCCAGAAAAAGTTGGGTGAAGAAACAAGTCAAATCGGACTTGAAAAAACATTCAAACCCATCACAGCGAAACTGGATGAGGTGATTGAGTCGAATTTGGGGGCGCTTCGGCCACTTCCCCGGAAAAAGAAAAAAGCCAAACTGGCGGAGATTGATTATCTCCCCGAAGTCGACCCATTTGAAGATATGGATGTCGAAGGCCTGTTTGATGAGGCCGTTCCATCCCAACCCAAGAAGCAAATTTCAGCAGCTCCTCCAACATATGAAGAAGTTGTGGAAGAGATGGGGGAAGATCCACCTGAATATGAAGAAGACGACTCTCCCGATTATGCTCTTGCGCCGGGAGATGAAGAGGATGAGGAAGGAGATAAAACCAATCAGATATTGAGAGACCTGGACCTCACGGATTACAATACTGTGGAGAAAACTCTCAGGGAAAATGTTACAACAGCGAGGAAAATCCAGTATCTCGGTGATCTTGTGAACATAGCAAGATTCCGCAGAAATCAGTTGAAAGGTTACAAATCATCCTGGTCCAAAAAATTCCAAAGAGGGGAAATAACGGAAGAGCAAAAGAAGTTGCAACATCAAAGGATAGATCGCGCAGCCCGAGTTCTGACTGAATACATAGATCATTATAAAGAAAACGGGGGAAAGATGATGGAGGAAAAGAAGAAGACGGGTTCGGGGTTGAAAAAAAGAAAAAAAGGTGGATCCATCCGTTTTTTCTCCAACCCCGCAGATCTCCTCCAGAAACTTGAGGTCATTGTTGGCTCCATCCTTGCTGGGAATACGAATTCAGGCATCAGAAATACCGGGGTTGGTATTCTTGATCTTCTCCTGAAAGAAAACGCCATCAACAGATCCCAGCATGAGAAGCTCTTCAGAAAGTATTTCAAACTCTAAAATGGAAATCGAAAGAGAAATTGTCCTGTCATCCTTTTCCGTCAAGACTGGGGGAAACAAACCAGAAAATTTCACAACAAAATTCAATCGGCCCATTGTTTTGGATCCAAATTCCCAATATGTTGTTGGGTTGAACAGAATTATCAATATGAGTTTTACGTGGTATAACATCAATGCGGCATTGAAAAATCAGCTGATCAGATTCAGCTCTGACGGTGGGAAAACATTTTCCGATATCACCTTTCCCGCTGGGGTTTGGGATTATTCCACTTTGAATGCGGCAATTCGAAACGCAACAGGCCCCCTCGCAGGCAGCACCCCAGGAAAGAATAAAAAATTCCCAATCAATCTTGCTTTCTCTCCCACAACTTTCAGAGTAACAATCACGCTGGAAGAAAACTGGCAACTTGATCTCGAGAAATCCAACTTTGGCGAACTCATTGGGTTTGAGAAAAAGATTCTGAAAGATAAAGTCAATGTTGGCCCCAGAGTTCCAAACCTCAGTCAAGATACTGATATGTTGAACGTTCATTGCGATCTCACAAGTGATTCGCTTGTGGATGGGGAAGAGAGTGATATCATCTTCTCCTTTTCAACATCTGTTCTGCAGGCCTCCTATAGTTTCACTCTTGAACCCATGAGAGTGATGTTCAGCCCTGTGAATAAAAACAGAATAAGCTCCATTCGGATTTATATCACCGATGGGAAAAGGCGGATTGTTGATTTGAATGGGGCTGATACAGCGTTCTCTCTTATCTTGAAAAAACAAATAAAATGAAAAGTTATGAATTCTCTCGTTTTTTCCACCCCCAGCTGGGGCGGTTTGTCTTCCGGCATAAAGGAACAGGTGTCATTGTGGACAATATTTTCAAACCAATGAGGAAGGTCGCATCAGTCGTCTTCAATAAATTCGCAAAACCCATTGCAAAAAAAGCATTGGAATCAGGAATTTCTCACGCTGGGGATAAACTCGGCAAAAAAGTAGTTGAAAAATCTGGTGATTTGATCATGAAAAAGCTGGGAAATATGAGAAAGGGGAGCAAAAAACCGCCAGCTCTCGCTTCGCTCAGCTCGACCACAATCAGCCCCTGCGTCAACCTCCGGAGAAAGTTCTGATGCCATATTGAACAGGTTGATCTCTGGGCAGGGAGTCCGAAAAAGAAAAAAATAATATAAAATGGCTTTTCGATCGAATGAATATCTTCAAAGAAATGAATTAGTGCGCTTCCAGCTGGATGACACAATCCGAGCTCCAGCTAATGATCAACATCAACAAAAAAATGGTTATAAATTCACGATTAATGACCGATCCGCATTCTATGATTGGTATAATGCGTATTTCGAGGTGCAATTTCAGCTCCAGAAATTAGCAGATGGAGCGGCATATGACGCTGAAAGAATAACCGTAATCAATGGGGCTCATTCCCTGATTAAACACCTGACGATTAAATCTGCAGGAAAGATTATTTATGATACTGATAATCTGCATAAAGTCTGTTTCACAAAGAATTTGTTAGAATACTCCGATGACTTCAGCAGATCAGTCGCCAAGAACAGTTTCTGGTATTTGGATACTAATGCAACAACCGCTAATACGAATCTTGGATTTGAGGCTCGGCGATTGATTACTCGAGATCTTCAAAACGCTAATACGATCATTCCCCTGAATCGTTTTTCCTTTTTCGAGGAACTGGAAGATAAGATGCTTGTGCCTATGCAGCTGCAATTCGAGTTGACATTGAATGATGATGGGGAACTCATTCATATGGCAAACGGCACTGATGATGGAAGAGTTGTGCTGAATCGATTTTTGCTTTGGGTGCCAAGATTGACTCCCAAAGATTCTCTGTATGACAAATTTGTCAGTTCATTCCTGAAAGAAACGCAATGGAAATATCTGAGGGAAATGTATCAGCAATCAGCTCCTACGCAGTCATCAGGATTTTTCCAGATCTCAGCGAGCATCGACAATGTGAGGCATATTTTTGTCTGGCTGAAAAGAACCGCTGGCGCCCCTGCAGAAGATAACCCCTATCTGATGGACACTTTCAAGCTGAATGCGGCAGATAACGCCTCATCCTTGTTGAACTGCCGGCTGGAATATGGAAACGGAGTTTTCTACCCGGAAACAGAGTACGACAGTGAATCAAAAGTGAGGATTTTCCAGGATGTCATGGCTTATGCAATGAGGAAAAATGACTACAACACTGGAACGCAGCTGAATCTGGCCAATTTCAATTCTCTTTTCCCGTTGATCTATTTCGATCTGACTTATCAAACTGAAAAACCAACAAGAGATCCCAAACAGTTGATATTCAGATATCGATTGAACGCAGATGCAGCTGCAAACTTCAATGTACATGCGATAGTTCTCTATGAAGAAGAAGTGAAAATCGATAAGATTGGAAATGAGCTGGTTATCGTGTGACGTGTGAAGCGAGCGCAGCGAGCACGCGCAGCGGCTGTGAAAAACATATCTTGTCATTTAAAATGACAACATATCACCCATATAAAGTAAATCTGTCGAAAGGGCAAAAAAGCAAGCTTGGAAGAGCATTCCGAACAAAAAGCCCTATCACCCTGAGATTGGGTGGCAAACAAACAAGCGGAAGTGATGAACTGATGCTGACAGCCAATCAAATAAAACGAATCGGCAAAGCCGCATCTCAGGGAAAGGGAGTTGAAATCAAGATATCAAAAACGCAAATCCGAAAAGTGATGAAGCAAGGCGGAAGTCTTTTTTCTGCCATTGTTCCCCTGGCTCGTTCCCTGGCACCCACCCTGGCAAAGACACTTGGGCTGTCAGCATTGGCTGGTTTGGCGAGTGAAGGAGCGAGTCAAGTCGTGAAAAAGATAAGCGGGAAGGGAGCGCAGCGACCTCGACTGAAAGGAGGCGGGCAAACGGGCGGATTTCTCATTCCCCAAGATAAAATTTAAAAACTGATTGACAATAAACATTTGTTGACAAATAAGCAGAAACAGGATATTTTGTCTGCCCTGAAATCAGGAGGACAACTGACGATAAAACCATCAGCAAAACAATCTGGTGGATTGTTGGGAACTGTGCTGGCTTCCATCGGAATTCCACTGACGCTGGACATGGTGAAAAATTTGTTTGGGAAGGGAGCTCCTAGAGTTGGTCGCCCCAAAGGAAAAGGCGCTCCTAGAGTTGGGCGCCCCAAAGGAAAAGGAGCTCCAAGATTGGGAGCCCCTTGGGAACCACCTCCCCCATTCATCGGAACCTGGGGACGAAAAATTGGGATGGGAAAAAAATCCAAAAAAGGAACGGGACTTCTGCTGGGATCGAAAAGTCCATTCAACAATATCCCAGTTCTCGGGGCAATATTGTGAGCGAAACGAAACCCAAATTCGTGAATAAACCACTGACCAACCTTGATCTTCTCCAGTGGATTGATTTTCTGAAAATTCCCAATTTCAAAGGGATTTTCGCCAGGGATGAAGCCATGCCCCGAGAACACAGCCCCTGCATTATCAATCTTGATTCGCTTGAAAATGCCGGAACTCACTGGGTGTGCTGCGCCCCCGGACAGAAATTCACGTGGTATTTCGACTCTTTTGGGATGGGATTTCCCCAGGAATTCAAAAGTTCCAAACCGGTGATTTGGAACAGCAGCCAATATCAAAACATCAACAGCGTTCTTTGCGGGTATTATTGCCTGTATTTCCTCCATCAATGGTCGCAGGGGAAAGATTTCTATGATATTCTCCAGCCTCTCAGTCTGACTGATACGATGGGGAATGAGAAATTCATAAAAGAATATTTCGATTGAAAATGAAATCATATTGCGTGAAGGAAAAAAAACAAACTGAATGCGTGAAACCAACTGGATATATGACTGCAAAAAATGGCAGAAAGATGTGGTTTTGCCATTGCGCTTCCTGCGGAATCAAAAAAACAAGATTTGTGAAAAAATCGGGAAACTGAGTCTGCCCTCACAAGGTGAGGGCATCGGTGAACTTGCGCTGACTGGCGTGGCTCATGCTCTTCCCTGGCTCGGGAACAAAACAGTTGAAATGGGTCGTTATGGAGCTAGTGAATTGTTGCGAAATAAAAACACTCAAAAGAAAGCATTGGATTTTGCGTTGGACAAGATGAAACCATTTCTTGCCAAAACCTCTGCGGATATGATGAATGAGTTGTCCACGGCGATTAGGCCAAACAGAAAATATAAGACAGATCGAGCAGATTTGGATGGGGGTGCTTTAGATGTTCATTCCCTGATTGGGAAGCTGCCAAGACCAAAGAAAGGTTTCACCCTCCCAGGGCATAATTATACAGGCCCTTATAACCCACTCGAAAAACAAGTCAGATTTGATGAAAAGGGAAAAATTCTCGAAATTATGCAGCAACCCACAGGAAAAACAGATGCAGTTGCTATGCAGCACGATGTGGATTATTCAGTCTGCGCGAAGAAAGCGGATCCGCGCAAATGCAAGAACGAAGCAGACAGGAAAATGGTTGCCGCTTTGGATGCCATTCCCTGGAAAGAAAGGCAATGGGGGCATGCTTTGGCGAGAAACACAATTCAAGCAAAACAAAAACTTGGCCTCGGTGCCCCAAAAAACGGGAAAAGATTTTGAGTGAAGGCTGGGCTCAAAATCTGGCAAATGAACTTCACCGGCCAATCAGGCGGCGCTTTCCAAAGAGACGAGTCATAGCATATGGGATTGACAACATCTGGGCGGCTGATCTAGTCGAGATGGGGAAATTTTCGAGGTGGAATAAAGGGATCAGATACCTGCTGATGGTGATCGATGTTTTCTCAAAATTCGGTTGGATTCGTCCCCTGAAAGACAAGCGAGGTCAAACAGTGGCTGATGCTTTCCGAGATATATTTAAAACGAAGCGAAAACCGAAGATGCTTTGGACTGATAAAGGAAGTGAGTTTTTCAACGCAACAATGAAAGATCTGCTTGATAAGAATGGGGTAAAATTGTATACAACGGAAAATGAAGAGAAATCGTCTGTTGTTGAACGCTGGAATCGGACCATGAAGGAGAAACTCTTCCGGTTGTTTTCTGCTAACAATAATACAATTTTCTTTGATAAACTTGATAAATTAGTGGATGAATATAACCGTCGTTTTCATTCGAGCATTCGGATGAGCCCCGCAGAGGCGAGCAAACAGGAAAATGAGAAAAAGGTTTTCGCAAATCTTTTCAGCGATATGATTTATGCAAAACATGCCCCAGCAAAATTCAAAGTCGGCGACAGGGTTAGAATTTCAAAATATAAGCGAAAGATATTTGACAAAGGTTTCACCCCGAACTGGACAGAGGAGATATTTGTGATTGATGAAATATTGAGCACAAATCCTGTAACGTATAAATTAGTTGATCTGCTGGGAGAGAAAATCACTGGATCGTTTTACGAAGCAGAATTGTCGCATACTACGCAAGATGTTTTCCGCATTGAAAAAGTTCTTCGCCGCGATCACAAGAAAAAGAAAGCCTTGGTAAAATGGAAAGGCTATTCCGATAAATTCAATTCTTGGATTCCGCTGAGTGATGTGGAAAAACTTGGCTGAAAAAGTCAATCATTGAAATGACAATTATTTAATGTCTTCTTCTAAAATAATGAATGTCGAACACCGATTTGATTGGAAGGAAAACTACTTTCTAAGAAATATTGGTCTTAGCGAGTTTTATGAGAGTTATCGCTGGGATGAATACCAACTTTCTGAGAATTATGAAAAAACGAAAAAGATTGAAACAGCAACGATGAATCATTTCAACTTAATTCTCCAAAGACAACCAGTGACATCTTATTTGGAAGAAATCAAAAGAACATGCGAGAATCTTCTCACAATCAAAAAATATAAACAAACATGTGAAGATGTGATGCATTTCAGAACTTATCTCGAAAAATAAGTGATGCCCAGAAGACGCGCTAGAATATGAATGTTTGCCATTCATATTCATGATTTCAAATCACCGCTTTCTTTCAATTCCCGGTGGATTTCCCAGAGGAGACAACTTTGCTTTTGGAGTTCCTTTTTGAGAATCTTGTGTTCCTTTTTAAGAATCTTGTGTTCCTCCTGGAGATTGGCAAAAGAATCAAAAAGGTTTTCAATTTGATCTTCTTCCCACTCCTCTTGTTCTGCTTCCTCCATCTCCGAATCAGAGACAATGAATTCCTCGTCAGAGGTTGTTGGGGTTTCATCTTCGCTTCTTGTTTCTTCCTCTGAGCATGTGGAACAATTTTCATGGTCACTGGCTTCGCTTCGCTCAGCTTCATTGAAAATTATTTTTTCAAATGGGTCCATTTTCTTTCCAATGACATTTTTTGAAGATTGTTTGGATTATTTTTTCTTGTTTCGCCCGTCTGGATGGAAGTTTGAGCAGTTTGAAATCATCTTCATTGGGGCTGAAACCGTTCTTCTTCAACAGGGCGAAAAGAATTTGATTGCAATTGAGAAACTTTTTTCTCCTGAGATGAAGGTCATCATATGCCAGTGAAAAATATTTAAAGTCGTCAATGAGGAATTTTTCCAGGTGCTCATAATCATTTCCGTCGTGACCTGTTATATGGTTAAAAATGCCGTGATCGTTGCCATTGACTTTTTTCCACTTGGAAGCTTTGACAAACTCCCTGACTTTTTTTCTTGTGATTTCGTCACGGGGAATTTGGGAGAGAATTTCTTTTTGATAAAATTCGAGATCTTTGAGTGAAATTTGATTTTTCCCCTGATTTTGCCGAATGATTTCTTTGAAATGTTCCAGTCTGGGATTTTTGTGAGATTGCCATGTTGTGAGGGTTTCTCGAATAATTTCAGGAGTGAAATCGATTTCTTCTTCTTCGGAATCAGACATTTTCTTTCCGGGAGAGAATTTTTGTCGTCACCGCTGACAGAATTTGGCAGAGATTTTCCACCACCGCTGCCGGAATTTGGGAGAGATTTTCCACTGCTAGAATTGGGGGAGATTTTCCACTGCTAGAATTGGGGAGAGAGATTTCATCGGTAGTATAAAAAAGATTATTCACCGCCAACATCATCATTTCTTACGTTTACCCAAACATAAACCCATGACACAAAGCAATAAACTAAAATGACTGCCAATCGTAACAGCTAAATAATATCATAGCTTATGCGGAAGACGAGGGTAAATTTGGTTCGATGATTTATGCCAATTCAAATTCAAAAAAATAAATTTAAATTGTCATGATATTTTCAGCTTATTCGAAACACGGGGTGAATTTGGTTCGTTGATGTTAATTTTACATTACATGTTAATATCAGCAGAAATAATAATTTATTTCTCAAAATGGTTGTGTGGTTTTTTAGCTTATTTGCTTTGTGTCATGGGTTTATGTTTGGGTAAGCGTAAGAAATGATGATGTTGGCGGTGAATAATCTTTTTTATACTACTGTGGAAATTCTACTTGTTGCACCTCCTACGTAATGTTGGTGGTCTTTTGCTTTTTAAATGTAATTATCAATTATTCAATTAACTCAGTTTTCTACAGAGAACTTTCAGAATGTTGGTTAGAATTTCGAAATCTCTTTTTAGCTAATAAAAAACGGCTCTGTATAATTTGGAATAACAAAGATATAAGAATAGATGCAAAAACCAGTTTTTTATAAATCTTATTATGACTCGGGGATACGTATCATTAAAGATCTCTTGTTCAATCTCGACAATATAGAATCCTTTAATGTAATTAACAACATAGTTGAGAAAGCTAATTTTCTTACATGGACAGGTCTTAGGCGCGCAATTCCTTCTTCTTTGAAAATAATAGAGTACACTACCTTTACAGATAATACTTATTTTATAAAGGGAAATGAGATTTTTGACATAGTGGAAAGGAAAACGAAAGACTATTATTATTTAATAATATCAAATAAAGCACAATTACCTAGTAATGCAAAGAATTTAAAACATTATTTTGGCTTATCTGACGAAGACTTAAAAATTGCTTACAACCTTCCCCACTTAACAGCACAGGAGCCTTACGTTAAATCCTTTCAATATAAAGTTTTAAATTCAATACTTTACATCAATGCAAAACTTTTTAAAATTGGATATCTCCAGCATGACAAATGTACTTTCTGCAAGACTGAACAGGAAACATTATGTCACTTTCTCTTTTACTGTCGACACTCACATATGTTGTGGAAAAATGTTGAACAGTATTATTTAACAATAACAAAGGAATTTCACGGGTTGCGTTTACGAGAGGTTATAATTGGAATAACGATGTGAAAATGTCCCTTGTTAAATTATCTGATATTAATTGGTAAATTGTATTTATGGGATTGCAGAAAGAAACAGGTACTTCCAAACACAAAAGGTTTCAAAATTAAAAGTAAGAATTAAACACCAAGTTGAAAAATATATTTCCACTAAGAATAATAAACTAGAAACCTTTTATGAAAAATGGCCAAAACACATTTCCCCCTTTTAATTAAGTTCGTGTGTATGCTTTTGTGTGTATGTTCGTGTGTGGTTTTGTTTTATCTTAGGTTGTACTGTAAATAATTGTCAATTTCTCTTTTATCAACATAATTAAGCATTAATACAAGCCTCATTCAGCAATTGCGCGGCTGGTCTTTGGCTGTAATGTATATAATCTGTGAAATCTTGACAATTGTAAGTATGTCTGTTATGGCGGTTGTTGAGAATATTGTAATTTTTTCTTTTTAAGTAGTTCTTTGTAATTAAAGTAAAAAATAATAATAATAATAATAATAATAAAACTGTTTTCGCTTCTTGGCGATGATTTGAGGCCAGTACGACGATTTTGAGATCTGGTGTGCTCAAAAGTAAGATTTTGCCAAAACTTGCTCCGCACGGCCCCAAACTTGCGTTTTGTGCACTTTTCATAGAAATGCACTGTTTTCGCTCTTTTGCGATGATCTGAGGCCAGTACGACGATTTTGAGATCTGGAGTGCTCAAAAGTGAGATTTTGCCAAAACTTGCTCCGCACGGCCCGAAACGTACGTTTTGTGCAGTTTTTATAGTAATGCACTGTTTTCGCTTTTTGGCGATGATTTGAGGTCAGTACGACGATTTTGAAATGTGGTGTGCTGAAAAGTAAGATTTTGCCAAAACTTGCTCTGCACGGCCCCAAACGTGCGTTTTGTGCACTTTTTATAGATATCGCACTGTTTTCCAGAGTTGGCGATCATTTGAGTCCAGCAGGATGATTTTCAGATCTGGTGTGCTAAAAAGTGAGATTTTTTCTGAAACGTGCTCCGCGCGGCCCCAAACTATTCATTTTGTGCACTTTTCGTATATAGAAATGCACTTTTTTCGCTTTTTGGCGATGATTTGAGGCCAGTACGACGATTTTGAGATCCGGTGTGCTCAAATGTGAGATTTTGCGAAAACTTGCTCCGCACAGCCCTAAACGTGCATTTTATGCGGTTTTCATACAAATGCACTGTTTTCGCTTTTTGAAGACAGATTGTGAAGAAATATAATCATTGCAAGTGATTTTAACTGTCCTCTTGACTCTAAGCTGGATAAGAAAGGTGGGGTTATGGTACCCAGAAAAATGGTTATAGACAATATTGAATGTTTCCAAAATGAATTGGGCCTTGTTGACGTTTGGAGAATTAAAAATCCGCAATCTAGAAGTTACACTTGGAGCCAAAAATCTCCACCAATTTTCTGTCGTTTAGATTACTGGCTGATATCAAACAACTTAAAGGATTTTGTAAATACAACCGATCGTTCCAGCTATAAAAACTGATCATGCAGCAATTGAGTTGAATTGAACCGACTCCAATCAAACCTTAAAGGGGCCCGGCATCTGGAAAATGAACGTCTCTCTTCTTGAAGATCCCAATTATCTGGGAGAGTTAAAACAAAATATTCCACTTTGGAAAACAACAGGAAGCGAGAATTTATCAGACAAAAGGTGCATCTGGGATTGGATTAAGTATAATATTCGGAACCATGGTGTTTTGTTCTTGAAAAAGAAAGCCAAAGGAAGATCTGCAATGGAAAAAAACTTACAACAAGTATACGAGGAAGCAACTAAAAAATTCGAACAGGATCCTTCCCACTCTAACCTAAATACTCTAAATAGAGCAAAAGAAACTCTAGAAAGTTATTATGAGGAAAAACCAAGGAGTATGTAATTATTCGCGCAAAGGCACGATGGCACGAGCATGGCGAGAGAAGTACAAAATACTTTCTAAATTTAGAGAAGGGTAATCACGTCAAAAAACATATAAGAAAACTATTAATAAGTGGTGCCATTACATCTGATCCTTTTGGGATACTGAACGAATAAAAACGATTTTACCATAGCTTTTACCAATCAAACGTAACAGATGAGGATAAAGAAAATGGAAACGAATTTTTTAATAATTTGAATATACCAAGATTATCAGAAGAACATAAACAATCTTGTGAAGGAGAAATATTTGTTGAAGAAATTACAGCCATTCTTAACAGTTTTGAGAGTAACAAATCTTCTGGTAATGATGGAATACTAATAGAAGTTTACAAAAGTTGCTGAGAATTAATTTATGATCCATTTATGGAATGTGCAAGGGAGTGTTTCAACCACGGCGAAATGTCTAGCTCTCAAAGAAAAGCAATTATAACTCTTATAGAAAAGCAACATAAATATCGAACTCTCATTGAAAATTGGAGGCCAATCTCTCTTATTAACGTGGATGCAAAAATAATTTCAAAAGTGATTGCTTTAAGATTAAAGAAAGTTTTACCGAATATCATACATCATAATCAAACAGGTTATGTTGAAGATCGCTATATTGGTGAGACTATTCGATCAATTTTCGATATAATAGAATTTACAGACAGTAAGAATATTCCAGGTATCTTGATTTTCATTGACTTTAAAAAAGCTTTCGACTCTTAAGAATGGCATTATCTTTTCAGTTGCCTTGAGGCCTTTAATTTTGGCCCCAATTTCATAAATTGGGTCAAAATGTTTTATACAAATATTCAAAGCTGTGTAATAAATAATGGAATGGCATCAGACTATTTTACTTTAGAACGTGGTGTGAGGCAGGGTGATCCTTTGTCCCCCTACCTCTTTATCTTAGCTGTTGAAAGCTTGGCAATCTCCATTCGTCAAAATGTTGATATCAAAGGAATTAAAATAGGAAATTATGAAGCCAAGCTATTGCAATACGCAGACGATAGATACCACAGCAACCCTGTCTGATGAAAATTCTGCAAAAACGCTATTTGAAGAACTAGAAGTATTTAAGAACTTGTGTGGGTTGGAGATAAATAGTTCTAAAACAGAAGGAGTGTGGATTGGTTCGCTTAAAAGAAAAGACGAAAAACCGTTTGGTATTAAATGGCCAAGTGAACCCATTAAAGCTTTAGAAACCTTTTTTACATATGACCTATCATTATTTTACGAAAAAAACTTTCAAGAGAAGGTTGACAGCATAAAGCAGCTGACAAATATATGGTCATCTAGAGGACTGTCCATTTATGATTAAGTAACTATAATCAAATCATTACTTCTTCCGAAACTAGTTTTTATATCCTCGGTTCTTTCACTTCCAAGTAAAATCATCAAACAAGTAGACAGTTTGATTTTCTCCTTTTTATGGAATGGAAAGGATAAAGTAACAAGGCTCTCTTCAATAAACAGTTATGAAGACGGTGGCATTAAAATGACAGATATTGAAAGCTTGGTCAAAGCTGTACGATTAGCTTGGGTAAAACGTATTTTCAGCGATAACGAAAGTACACGGAAATTCTACTTGTTTTATGGTAAAGTAACCATAATCAAATCATTACTTCTTCCAAAACTAGTTTTTATATCTTCGGTTCTTTCACTTCCAAGTAAAATCATCAAACAAGTAGACAGTTTGATTTTCTCCTTTTTATGGAATGGAAAGGATAAAGTAACAAGGCTCTCTTCAATAAACAGTTATGAAGACGGTGGCATTAAAATGACAGATATTGAAAGCTTGGTCAAAGCTGTACGATTAGCTTGGGTAAAACGTATTTTCAGCGATAACGAAAGAACGCGGAAATTCTACTTGTTTTATCTCCTACGTAATGATGGTGGTCTTTTGATTTTTAAATGCAATTATTCAATGGACGATTGTTTAATTAACTCAGCAAAAAGATCCTATAGTACAAAACAAAAGTAGTAGATTAGAGATAAAGCGCAGGATTGCAAGGATTGAAGTGGATTACAGTTTAGCTGGAAATCAAAGTTGCCTTTGTTTGCTGGAGAGGCAGTGTCAATCGGGACATTTATCTGAAACTAGAATGCGTACGTTATGACGGCTCAGTTTTTTTGGAGCTGCTTTACTTCATTCCATTTGCTTAGTCAATGTTTTGTAAGATAGAAAGCTAAACGATTTGTTTGTCATAACTTAGGAGATATTTGTTGGCTCCTAGGAGAAAAATTACGGAGCCTCTTCGTCAATATTTCGGGCATTCTCGGTTTTAGCCGTCGCACGTCGTGAATACTCTTCGTAAATGCATAGTAATGACACTGTCCCGCCAAAATGTTAAAATGTCGCTTAGCTTATTTCCACGTTATATCGCCAAATGGCACAAAATAAACAACTTGTTTGGATAAAAATATCTCAGAGTACAAAACAAAAGAAGTAGTTGATTGCTAAATCGCAGGATTGCAAGGATTGAAGTGGATTACAGTTTAGCTGGAAATCAAGGTTTTCTTTGTTTGCTGGAGAGGCAGTGTCAATCGGGACATTTATCTGAAACTAGAATGCGTACGTTATGACGGCTCAGTCTATTTGGAGCTGCTTTACTTCGTTCCATTTGCTTAGTCAATGTTTGTAAGATAAAAAGCTAAAAGGTTTGCTTGTCATAACTTATGGGTCATTTGTTGCCTCCTTGGCGAAAAATTACGGAGCCTCTTCGGCAATTTTTCGTTAATTTTCGGTTTTAGCCTCGCACTTCGTGAATACCCTTCGTAAATGCATACTAATGACACTGTTCCGCCGAAGTGGCGAAATGTCGCATAACTTATTTCCACGTTATATCGACAAATGGCACAAAATGTACAACTTAGTTGGATAAAAAGATCCTATAGTACAAAATAAAAGTAGACGTTTGGAGACAAAGTGCAGGATTGCAAGGATTGAAGTGGATTACAGTTTAGCTGGAAACCAAAGTTGCCTTCGTTTGCTGGAGAGGCAGTGTCAATGGTGACATTTATCTGAAACCAAAATGCGTGCGTTATAACGGCTCTGTCTATATTAAGCTGCTTTACTTCGTTGCATTTGCTAAGTTAATGTTGTAAGATGGAAAAAATAAATTGTTTGTTTTTTATAACTTATGAGTCATTTGTTGGCTTCTAGGAGAAAAATTACGGAGCTTCTTCGTCAATATTTCAGGCATTATCGGTTTTAGCCGTCGCACGTCGTGAATACTCTTCGTAAATGCATAGTAATGACATTGTCCCGCCAAAACGACAAACTGTCGCTTAGCTTATTTCCACGTTATATCGCCAAGTGGCACAAAATATGCAACTTGGTTGGATAAAAATATCTCAAAGTACAAAACAAAAGAAGACGTTTATTGCTAAATCGTAGGATTGCAAGGATTGAAGTGGATTACAGTTTAGCTTGATCTTAAAGTTGCCTTTGTTTGCTGGAGAGGCAGTGTCAATCGGGACATTTATCTGAAACCAGAATGCGTAAGTTATAACGGCTCAGTCTATTTGGAGCTGCTTTACTTCGTTCCATTTGTTTAGTCAATGTTTGTAAGATAAAAAGCTAAAAGGTTTGCTTGTCATAACTTATGGGTCATTTGTTGGCTCCTTGGCGAAAACTTACGGAGACTCTTCGGCAATTTTTCGTTAATTTTCGGTTGTAGCCTCGCACCTCATGAATACTCTTCGTAAATGCATATTGATGACAATGTCCCGCCGAAATGGCAACATGTCGCTTAGCTTATTTCCACTTTATATCGCCAAATGGCACAAAATATACAACTTAGTTGGATAAAAACATCCTATGGTACAAAATAAAAGTAGTAGTTTGCAAATAAAGCGCAGGATTTCAAGGATTCAAGAGGATTACAGTTAAGCTTGAAATGAAAGTTGAATTTGTTTGCTGTAGAGGCAGTGTGAACGTCGCACTTATCTGAAACCAAAATGCGTTTGTTATAACGGCTCTGTCTATATTAAGCTGCTTTACTTCGTTGCATTTGCTAAGTTAATGTTTGTAAGATGGAAAAAATAAATTGTTTGTCATAACTTATGAGTCATTTGTTGGCTCCTAGGAGAAAAAGTACGGAGCCTCTTCGTCAATATTTCAAGGATTTTCGGTTTTAGCCATCGCACTTCGTGATTAGTCTTCGTAAATGCATACTGATGAGATTGTCCCACCGAAATGGCAAAATGTCGCTAAGCTTATTTCAACGTTATATCGCCAAACGGCACAAAATTTACAAATTAGTTGGATAAAAAGATCCTATAGTACAAAATAAAAGTGGTAGTTTCGAGATAAAGCGCAGGATTGCAAGGATTCAAGAGAATTACAGTTTAGCTCTAAATGAAAGTTGCCTTTCTTTGCAGGAGAGGCAGTGTCAATCGTGACATTTATCTGAAACCACAATGCGTACGTTATAACGGCTTAGTCTATTTTCAGCTGCTTTACTTCGTTCCATTTGCTTAGTCAATGTTTGTAAGATAGAAAGCTAAAAGGTTTGCTTGTCATAACTTACGAGTCATTTCTTGGCTTCTAGGAGTAAAAGTACGGAGCCTTTCGGCTATTTTTCGGGAATTTTCGGTTTTAGCCTCGCACTTCGTGAATACTCTTCGTAAATGCATAGTAATGACACTGTCCCGCCGCAATGGCAAAGTGTCGCTTAACTTATTTCAACTTTATATCGACAAATGGCACAAAATATACAACTTTGTTGGTTAAAAAGATCCTATGGTACAAAATAAAAATAGAAGATTAGAGATAAAGGGCAGGATTGCAAGGATTGAAGTGGATTACAGTTTAGATGGAAATCAAGGTTTTCTTTGTTTGCTGGAGAGGCAGTGTCAATCAGGACATTTATCTGAAACCAGAATGCGTACGTCATAACGGCTCAGTCTATTTTGAGCTGCTTTACTTCATTCCATTTGCTTAGACAATGTTTTGTAAGATAGAAAGCTAAATTGTTTGTTTGTCATAACTAATGAGTAAATTGTTGGCTGCCAGGAGAAAAATTACGGAGCCTCTTGGTCCATGTTTCGTTAATTTTCGGTTTTAGCCATCGCACTTCGTGAATACTTTTTGTAAATGCATATTGATGACAATGTATCGCCGAAATGGCAATTTGTGGCTTAGCTTATTTCCACTTTACATCGCCAAATGGCACAAAATATACAACTTGGTTGGATAAAAATATTCCATACTACAAAATAAAAGTAGTCTTTTAGAGATAAAGCGCAGGATTGCAAGGATTGAAGTGTATTACAGTTTAGCTTGATATCAAAGTTGCCTTTGTTTGCAGGAGAGGCATTGTCAATCTTGACATTTATCTGAAATCAAAATGCGTGCGTTTTAACGGCTCAGTCTATTTTGGGCCGCTTTACTTTGTTGCATTTGCTTAGCTAATGTTTGTAAGATGGAAAAATTAATTGTTTGTTTGTTATAACTTATGAGCAATTTGTTCGCCCATAAGAGAAAAATTACGGAGCCTCCGGCCATTTTTCGGGAATTTTCGGTTTTAGCCTCGCACTTCGTGAATACTCTTTGTAAATGCATAGTAATGACACTGTTCCGCCGAAGTGGCAAGTTGTGGCTAAGCTTATTTCCACTTTACATCGCCAAATGGCACAAAATATACAACTTGGTTGAATGAAAAGATTCCATACTACAAAATAAAAGTAGTCTTTTAGGTCTCAAAAAATTTTTTTTCCTAGCCATTTTCAAGATGTCATAATGACGTCACAATGAGACATCGACACTGTCAATCTACTAACCTTATAATTTTGTACTATCTGCTAAATTTGAAGTCTAATGCGGGAATACTTTAGGAGTTATGATGGGGTACGTTTTAAGACATATCAGTGTCCTTACATGAAGCTGGTCATCACAGCAGGGACAAGCCATGGAGCAGTGAGTACACGCTCTTTTGTTCTCCGCATTTGTACTCTATTTAGACCTTTTTAAGACTATGCACGGCCAAACCAACTATCAAACTATGATATAAGGACCTATGCTACTCTAGGAAACTATTTTCCCAACCGAAAGTGTTTGCTTTTGCGTAGTCAGCAGTTTATCTTTAGATATTTAACCCTCCCCTCAAGAAATCACTTTATGGCTTTTAGAGACAAAGGACGAGGGTTTATCTATACTTTTATGATAGATGTAGTTGATACAGCAGGAAAGGAACACTTTGGTGTAAGTTTTGCGTGAATTCATCATTGTGCTCAGGAGTAATTAATAACTGAATAATTAATTAGCTGCAAATTTCAGCCGTTAATAACATCGTCAGATCTTGTGTTTATGGCAGTGTTTATATCAATCGAGTTAGATCCCAAAGTGATCTAACCGTGTGGCTAAAGTCAAGGAAACAGCTTCTAAACCGTGCGAGTTATTAACAGTTGAATTTTGTCCAATATGGCGGACCTAAAAGTGCGTCAAACATGCAAACGACGCTATACTTCGAACGTTAATATCTCTGACGGCATTTTATCACACTTCGTCAAATTCGCAGGATATATACAACGACTTTAATAGTATTTGCCAATACACTCGACGTTATTATCGGCTCAACGGTTTGTTTCTAGCCTTGTTTACAAGTTTTTCAAACATGGACACGAGGCTACAATTTGATCGTTAATTTCTCTGAGGGGATTACATCAAACAAATTCAAATTTGCAGGATATATATGATGATATGATATGACATGATGATATGATATGATATGATATGATATGATATGATATGATATGATATGATATGATATGATATGATATGATATGATATGATATGATATGATATGATATGATATGATATGATATGATATGATATAATATCATGCTTATAATGGTGACCAAGCAGCGAAGGATGTCTTGAAGGTAAAAAGACAGAGTACCGTACAACAAGGACAAAGACATTAACTGGAACACGTTTTGCTCCGATTATCGCCACTGTGCAGTTCTTTACCAAGCAGCGGATGCTTTGGGCCTTGAAATGCTACAAAGGTGCGCCTAACGGGCCTTGAATTGCATGTCCTGGATCTCTCAGTAACGAGATATTGATGACCTAGCCTCGAGGGTGGTACAAAGGTGCGCCAAACGGGCCTTGGGGTGCATGTCGATGATCTCTCAGCAATAACAGATTGATGACCAAGCCTCAAGAGCCCTTGACACTGAGACATTTTATGGAATGTACAAGTTAACGCTAGACTGTGCGCCAGAAAAGTTTCACTTAAACGAAGATCAAACAGGTGGCGATGCAGATAAGGACATTGAGAGAGACGAGGAAGAGAAGAAGTCCAGGAAAAGAAAAGCCACACCAACAGACAGTGAGAGCGACTACGAACCTGCAAAGAAGGCAAAGGAGAAAACAGCAAGTGCCCTTACAACAGACAGCGAGAGCGATTTCCAAGCGCCCGTAAAGAAAACGAAAACGAAAACAGCAAGTCCCCTGAAGAGCGATGACGAAGCGCCCGTAAAGAAAACGAAAAAGGAAAACAGCAAGTCCCCTGAGGAGCGACAGCGAGCAGAACAAAAGAAGCCATCATAACGAGAGGATGTGTAAAATAACAGGCTGCTTCTCTTACGGCTACAACCTTCAACGTCATATACAAATGCACGTAAGAAAGGGCGGCATAGAAGAGGAAGACATTCCCCGTTTGATCTAGCTCATTTGAGGCCACTTCGACGATTTTGAGATCTGGTGTGCTCAAAAGTGAGATTTTGCCAAAACTTTCTCCGCATGGCCCCAAACGTGCAATTTGTGCACTTTTAATAGAAATGCACTGTCTTCGCTTTTTGGTCATGATTTCAGCCAATACGACGATTTTGAGATCTGGTAAGCTCAAAAGTAAGATTTTGCCAAAACTTGCTCCGCACGGCCCGAAACGCACGTTTTGTGCACTTTTCATAGAAATGCACTGTTTTCGTTTTTGGCGATGAATTGAGACCAGTTCGACGATTTTGAGATCTGGTTAGCTCAAAAGTGAGATTTTGGCAAAACTTGCTCCGCACGGCCCGAAACGCACGTTTTGTGCTTTTCTCATAGAAATGCACTGTTTCCCGTTTTGGCGATGATTTGAGACCAGAACGACGATTTTGAGATCTACTGAGCTCAAAAGTGAGATTTTGCCGAAACTTGCTCCGCACAGCCCGAAACGTACGTTTTGTTTATTTTTCATAGAAATGCATTATTTTCGCTTTTTTGCGACGAATTGAGGTCAAGAATACGATTTCGTGATCTGGTTAGCTCAAAAATGAGATTTTGGCAAAACTTGCTCCGCGCGGCCCGAAAAGCACGTATTGTGCACTTTTCATAGAAATGCACTATTTTCGCTTTTTTGCGATGATTTGAGGTCAGGACGATGATTTTGAGATCTGGTGAGCTGAAAAGTGAAATTTTGCCAAAACTTGCTCCGCACGGCCCGAAACGCACGTTTTGTGCATTTTTCATAGAAATGCACTGCTTCGCTTTTTGGCGATGATTTGAGGTCAGTACGACGATTTTGAGATCTGGTGAGCTCAAAAGTGAGATTTTGGCAAAACTTGCTCCGCACGGCCCCAAACGTACGTTTCGTACATTTTTCATAGAAATGCACTGTTTTCCCTTTTTTGCGATGATTTGAGGTGAGGACGACGATTTTGAGATCTCGTGAGCTCAAAAGTGAGATTTTGGCAAAACTTGCTCCGCACGGCCCGAAACGCACGTTTTGTGCACTTTTCATAGAATTGCACTGTTTTCATTTTTGGCGATGAATTGAGACCAGTTCGACGATTTTGAGATCTGGTTAGCTCAAAAGTGAGATTTTGGCAAAACTTGCTCCGCACGGCCCGAAACGCACGTTTTGTGCTTTATTCATAGAAATGCACTGTTTCCCGTTTTGGCGATGATTTGAGACCAGAACGACGATTTTGAGATTTAGTGAGCTCAAAAGTGAGATTTTGGCAAAACTTGCTCCGCGCGGCCCGAAACGCACGTTTTGTGCACTTTTCATAGAAATGCACTGTTTTCGTTTTTGGCGATGAATTGAGACCAGTTCGACGATTTCGAGATCTGGTTAGCTCAAAAGTGAGATTTTGGCAAAACTTGCTCCGCACGGCCCGAAACGCACGTTTTGTGCTTTTTTCATAGAAATGCACTGTTTCCCGTTTTGGCGATGATTTGAGACCGGAACGACGATTTTGAGATCTAGTGAGCTCAAAAGTGAGATTTTGCCGAAACTTGCTCGGCACGGCCCGAAACGTACGTTTTGGACATTTTTCATAGAAATGCACTGTTTTCGCTTTTTTGCGATGATTTCAGGTCAGGACGACGATTTTGAGCTCTGGTGAGCTCAAAAGTAAGATTTTGCCAAAACCTGCTCCGCACGGCCCGAAACGCACGTTTTGTGCATTTTTTGTAAAAATGCACTTTTTTATAGAAATGCACTGCTTCGCTTTTTGGCGATGATTTGAGGTCAGTACGACGATTTTGAGATCTGGTGAGCTCAAAAGTGAGATTTTGCCAAAACTTGCTCCGCACGGCCCCAAACGTGCGTTTTGTGCATTTTTCATAGAAATGCACTGTTTTCGCTTTTTGGCGATGATTTGAGACCAGTTCGACGATTTTGAGATCTGGTGAGCTCAAAAGTGAGATTTTGCCAAAACCTTCTCCGCACGTCCCGAAAAGCACGTTTTGTGCACTTTTCATAGAAAAGCACTGCTTCGCTTTTTTGCGATGATTTGAGCTCAGTACGACGATTTTGAGATCTGTTGAGCTTAAAAGTGAGATTTTGCCAAAACTTGCTCCGCACGGCCCGAAACCTGCGTTTTGTGCATTTTTCATAGAAATGCACTGTTTTCGCTTTTTGGCGATGATTTGAGGTCAGTTTATTTTTCGCTTTTTGAAAACTTAGATTGTGAAGAAAATATAATCATTGGAGGTTACTTTAACTATCCTCTTGACTCTAAGCTGGATAAGAAAGGTGGCATTATGGTACCTAGAAAAATGGTTATAGACAATATTGAATGTTTCCAAAATGAATTGGGCCTTGTTGACGTTTGGAGAATTAAAAATCCGCAATCTAGAAGTTACACTTGGAGCCAAAAATCTCCACCAATTTTCTGTCGTTTAGACAACTGGCTGATATCAAACAACTTACAGGATTTTGTAAATACAACCGATCATTCCAGCTATAAAAACTGATCATGCAGCAATTGAGTTGAATTTAACTGACTCCAATCAAAACTTAAAGGGGCCCGGCTTCTGGAAAATGAACGTCTCTCTTCTTGAAGATCCGAATTATCTGGAAGAATTAAAACAAAATATTCCACTTTGGAAAACAACAAGAAGCGAGAATTTATCAGACGAAACGTGCATCTGGGATTGGATTAAGTATAATATTCGGAACCATGGTGTTTTGATCTCGAAAAAGAAAGCCAAAGAAAGATCTGCAATGGAAAAAAAATTACAACAAGTATACGAGGAAGCAACTAAAAAATTCGAACAGGACCCTTCCGACTCTAACCTAAATACTCTAAATGAAGCAAAAGAAACTCTAGAAAGGTATTATGAGGAAAAATCAAGGGATGTGTAATTATTTGCGCAAGGGCACGATGGCACGAGCATGGCGAGAGAAGTACAAAATACTTTCTAAATTTATGGAAGCGTAATCACGTCAAAAAACATATAAGAAAACTATTAATAAGTGGTGCCATTACATCTGATCCTTTTGGGATACTGAATGAATAAAAACGATTTTACCATAGCTTTTACCAATCAAACGTAACAGATGAGGATAAAGAAAATGGAAACGAATTTTTTAATAATTTGAATATACCAAGATTATCAGAAGAACAAAAACAATCTTGTGAAGGAGAAATATTTGTTGAAGAAATTACAGCCATTCTTAACAGTTTTGAGAGTAACAAATCTCCTGGTAATGATGGAATACTAATAGAATTTTACAAAAGTTGCTGAGAATTAATTTATGATCCATTTGAGGAATGTGCGAGGGAGTGTTTCAACCACGGCGAAATGTCTCGCTCTCAAAGAAAAGCAATTATAACTCTTATAGAAAAGCAACATTAATATCGAACTCTCATTGAAAATTGGAGGCCAATCTCTCTTATTAACGTGGATGCAAAAATAATTTCAAAAGTGATTGTGATTGTGATTGTGATTTCTTTACCGAATATCATACATCATAATCAAACAGGTTATGTTGAAGATCGCTATATTGGTGAGACTATTCGATCAATTTTCGAGATAATGGCATTTACAGACAGTAAGAATATTCCAGGTATCTTGATTTTCATTGACTTTAAAAAAGCTTTCGACTCTTAAGAATGGCATTATCTTTTCAGTTGCCTTGAGGCCTTTACTTTTGGCCTCAATTTTATAAATTGGGTCAAAATGTTTTATACAAATATTTAAAGCTGTGTAATAAATAATGGAATGGCATCAGACTATTTTACTTTAGAACGTGGTGTGAGGCAGGGTGATCCCTTGTCCCCCAACCTCTTTATCTTAGCTGTTGAAAGCTTGGCAATCTCCATTCGTCAAAATGTTGATATCAAAGGAATTAAAATAGGAAACTATGAAGCCAAGCTATTGCAATACGCAGACGATAGATACCACAGCAACCCTGTCTGATGAAAATTCTGCAAAAACGCTATTTGAAGAACTAGAAGTATTTAAGAACTTGTGTGGGTTGGAGATAAATAGTTCTAAAACATAAGGAATGTGGATTGGTTCGCTTAAAAGAAAAGAAGAAAAACCGTTTGGTATTAAATGGCCAAGTGAACCCATTAAAGCTTTAGGAACCTTTTTTACATATGACCTATCATTATTTTACGAAAAACACTTTCACGAGAAGCTTGACAGCATAAAGCAGCTGACAAATATGTGGTCATCTATAGGACTGTCCATTTATGGTAAAGTAACTATAATCAAATCATTACTTCTTCCAAAACTAGTTTTTATATCTTCGGTTTTATCACCTCCAAGTAAAATCATCAAACAAGTGACTTGACTTAATCCTCTTAATTCCCTGGGGAACATGGGGCTGCAACCACACTTTTCCAGCGGACTCGGATCAGGGAAGTCTTCCTCAGTTCGGCCCATGTCGTTCCGGCGGCGTTGATTTCAGCGTGCGTACTCCTCCGCCAGGTCTGTCTTGGCCGGCCCACTTTGCGCTTTCCCTGGGGGTTCCAATCAAGGGACTGCCTGGTGACATTCGCTGTTGGCTTTCGCAAAGTGTGTCCGATCCAAGTCCACTTCCTTTTCTTGATCTCTTGCTCGATGGGGGTCTGCCTTGTGCTCTCCCAGAGGTCCTCGTTGGATATCACCTCTGGCCATCTGATGTTGAGGATATTACGTAGGCATCTGTTGATGAAGGTTTGCAGCTTGTGACAGTTCGCCTTTGTAGTGCGCCATGTCTCCGAACCATAAAGTAGAACTGACTTCACGTTGGAGTTGAAGATCCTGATCTTATTGTGTCGGGACAGTGCTGAGGATCTCCAGATTGGGCGCAGAGTGCGAAAGGCATGCCTGGCTTTATTGATGCGGCTCTTGATGTCTTCGTCCGTTCCCCCGTCCTTGCTCACTACACTGCCAAGGTAAACAAATTTGTCAACCTCTTTGATGACTTCCTGGTGTAGTTTGATAGGGGTTTGCCGTCTGTGGTCAATTCTCATGACTTCAGTCTTGCCTGTGTTCATCTTGAGTCCAGTTTTCTCGGCTTCATCCGCAACACTGTCCAGCTTTTCCTGGGCGTCTTGACGTTTATGGGAGAGGAGGGCGATGTCATCAGCGAAATCCAGGTCCTCTAACTGTGTGGTGAAGATCCACTGGATCCCTGTCCTCCCTGTTGTCGACTGCCGCATGACCCAGTCAATCACCATCAGGAAGATTGTTGGTGAGAGAATGCAGCCCTGCCGGACGCCGGTCTGTACAGTGAATGGTTCTGTCAGTTTCCCGTCGTGGATTACCTGGCAAGTGGCATTTTCATAGAGCTGCCGGATGATGTTGACGAGCTTCGGTGGAAATCCGTAGTGGTGCATCAGCTTCCAAATGACCTCTCTGTCGACGCTGTCGAACGCCTTCTGAAAGTCAATGAGGACGCTGTACAGGGGGGTCTGCCACTCCAGAGACTGTTCGATGATGATTCTCATAGTCGCTATAAGGTCAGTGCAGGATCGGTCTTGGCGGAATCCTGCCTGTTCCTCCCGGAGTGTCTTGTCCAATGCCGTCCTCAGCCTCTCCAAGATGATCCTGGTGAGAACCTTTCCCGGTATGGACAGGAGCATGATGCCTCTCCAGTTGTTGCAGGATGAGAGATCCCCTTTCTTAGGTAGTTTCACCAAGTGTCCCTTCTTCCAGTCGTCTGGCACGATCTCACTCTCCCAGATTTTCTTCAGGAGCGGGTGCAGCATGTCGGTGGAGGTCTGGATATCAGCCTTCAGGGCTTCAGGTGGTATGCTGTCAGGGCCTGCTGCTTTGCCGGACTTGAGGGACTTGATGGCCTTGATGATCTCGGTTTTGGTTGGGGGTTGATGTTAATGTCAAGTAGCTGGGTTGCTGGTAAAATGACTGGCATGACTGGTGGTGATGGTCTGTTGAGTGTCTCCTGGAAGTGCTCCACCCATCTTGCTCTTTGGTCATCCTCTCTCGTGAGGGTTTCTCCTTTCTTGTCTTTGACCGGTCTGATGGGGTTATTGTTTTTTCCGGAGAGTGTCCTTGTTATTTCGTACAGTCTTTTCAT
Organism: Cladopsammia gracilis; assembly: GCA_022457155.1. NCBI lineage: Eukaryota > Metazoa > Cnidaria > Anthozoa > Scleractinia > Dendrophylliidae > Cladopsammia > Cladopsammia gracilis. The sequence continues at coordinate 64,449 of JAJGOT010000283.1, forward strand.
GTTTCGTTTGCTCGCTGCTGTTTCTGCTTCTTCCGTGAGGTCATGGATGAATCTCCTCTTGTGTTTTCTTGCACTTCTCTTGACTTGCCGGTTGATATCCCAATACTGAGCCTGCAGTTCACGCTTGTGTTCTTGGTCACCTGTCTGGTTGATCAGGTCTCTCAGGCGTTTCCTGTCCGTGATAAGGTCCCGTGTCAGATGTTATCCACTCTTTCCGTTTCCTGTTCTTTTTCCCTAGGACTTCGTTGCATGTTGTTGTCCAGGTTTCTCTCAGGTTTTGCCAGTGTTCCTCAATCGTCTCGTCAGGTAATGTGTCGAGAGCGCTGAACCTGTTTCTCAGCTCGCATCTGAAGGCGGTAATCTTTTCGGTTTCTGTCAGACAGTGCACTTTGTACTTATAAGATGGTCTTTCTGCCTGGTCTCTGTAGGCTTTCAGCTTGATCTTAAGCGCTGCGATGACGAGGTGGTGGTCTGAGGCTACATCGGCTCCCCGCATCACTCGAACGTTGAGAAGGCTTCTTCGCCATTTCCTGCCGATGGTAATGTGGTCGATCTGGTTTGCTGTTCTTCCATCCGGCGACGTCCAAGTGGTCTTGTGGATCGTCTTGTGGGGGAAGATGGTGCCTCCAATGACCAGGTCGTTGGAGGTGCAGAATTCAGCAAAGAGCTCTCCGTTCTCATTCTGTACCCCTGTTCCATGCTTGCCCATGATGACGTCTCTGTCCGTGTTGTCGGTCCCCACTTTGGCATTGAGGTCTCCCATGAGGATCTTCAGGTCCCTTCTCGGTGTTTTGTCCAGGACAGCTTGAAGCTGCTCGTAGAAGTCTTCCTTAACCTCTTCATCCGCCGTGTTGGTGGGGGCGTAGCACTGGAGGATGGTGACTTTCCTGCCCTTTGAGTTGAATCTAGCTGTTATAATTCTTGGTGACATTGGTTCCCATGACAGTAGTGCTCGTGCTGCTTCAGGTGTCATCAGCAACCCAACTCCATGCATGTGTGGCTGGCCTTCTTCGTACCCAGAGTAAATGATGGTGTCTCCGGATGTGAGTCGCATGCGGCCTGTTCCTGTCCATCTTGTCTCACTTAGGCCAAGTATCTTCAAGTTGTAGCGGTGCATTTCTTGGCTCACTTGTGCCGTTTTTCCCGTCTCGTATAATGTTCGGATGTTCCAGGTCCCTATCCTGGCTTTGGTCTTGGGTGTCAAAAGAGTTATCGGCGCACTGGTTTTCTGAAGGCTTTCGCCAGGTCGCGTCATGAGCTCTACTGGAGAGGTCTCTTCCTCGACCAAGCCGCTTTGTGGATTTGTGGTTGTAGTTTCTGTAACGTGTGTGTTTTTTTTACAGGATTGGGTTGTTGGCCCAATGCCTAACCCCCAAACCTAGAGGGCCGGTGGAATGCTCTTAGTCTGGTCTCTACCCTTTGACCTGTGCGGCTTGGGTGGCCCTACCAGGAGACGAATCTCCCGCCGGCATAGCTCTCGGGGTCATCGAGACACGCAAGCCTCCCAGCCAACAACAAGGCTGCATTCCTATGGGAAGATCAAACAAGTAGACAGCTTGATTTTCTCCTTTTTATGGAATGGAAAGGATGAAGTAACAAGGCTCTCTTCAATAAACAGTTTTGAAGACGGTGGCATTAAAATGACAGATATTGAAAGCTTGGTCAAAGCTGTACGATTAGCTTGGCTAAAACGTATTATCAGAGATAACGAAAGTACGTGGAAATTCTACTTGTTGCACCTCCTACGTAATGTTGGTGGTCTTTTGCTTTTTAAATGTAATTATGCAATGGACTATCTTTCAATTAACTCAGTTTTCTACAGAGAACTTTCAGAATGTTGGTTAGAATTTCGAAATCTCTTTTTAGCTAATAAAAAACGGCTTTGTATAATTTGGAATAACAAAGATATAAGAATAGATGCAAAAACCAGTTTTTTATAAATCTTATTATGACTCGGAGATACGTATCATTAAAGATCTCTTGTTCAATCTCGACAATATAGAATCCTTTGATGTAATTAATAACATAGTTGAGAAAGCTAATTTTCTTACATGGACAGGTCTTAGGCGCGCAATTCCTTCTTCTTTGAAAATAATAGAGTACACTACCTTTACAGATAATACTTATTTTATAAAGGGAAATGAGATTTTTGACATAGTGGAAAGGAAAACGAAAGACTATTATTCTTTAATAATATCAAATAAAGCACAATTACCTAGTAATGCAAAGAATTTAAAACATGATTTTGGCTTATCTGACGAAGACTTAAAAATTGCTTACAACCTTCCCCACTTAACAGCACAGGAGCCTTACGTTAAATCCTTTCAATATAAAGTTTTAAATTCAATACTTTACATCAATGCAAAACTTTTTAAAATTGGATATCTCCAGCATGACAAATGTACTTTCTGCAAGACTGAACAGGAAACATTATGTCACTTTCTCTTTTACTGTCGACACTCACATATGTTGTGGAAAAATGTTGAACAGTATTATTTAACAATAACAAAGGAATTTCACGGGTTGCGTTTACGAGAGGTTATAATTGGAATAACGATGTGAAAATGTCCCTTGTTAAATTATCTGATATTAATTGGTAAATTGTATTTATGGGATTGCAGAAAGAAACAGGTACTTCCAAACACAAAAGGTTTCAAATTTAAAGTAAGAATTAAACACCAAGTTGAAAAATATATTTCCACTAAGAATAATAAACTAGAAACCTTTTATGAAAAATGGCCAAAACACATTTCCCCCTTTTAATTAAGTTCGTGTGTATGCTTTTGTGTGTATGTTCGTGTGTGGTTTTGTTTTATCTTAGGTTGTACTGTAAATAATTGTCAATTTCTCTTTTATCAACGTAATTAAGCATTAATACAAGCCTCACTCAGCAATTGCGCGGCTGTTTTTTGGCTGTAATGTATATAATCTGTGAAATCTTGACAATTGTAAGTACATGTATGTCTGTTATGGCGGTTGTTGAGAATATTGCAATTTTTTCTTTTTAAGTAGTTCTTTGTAATTAAAGTAAAAAATTATAATAATAATAATAATAATAATAATAATAATAATAATAATAATAATAAACTGTTTTCGCTTCTTGGCGATGATTTGAGGCCAGTACGACGATTTTGAGATCTGGTGTGCTCAAAAGTAAGATTTTGCCAAAACTTGCTCCGCACGGCCCCAAACTTGCGTTTTGTGCACTTTTCATAGAAATGCACTGTTTTCGCTCTTTTGCGATGATCTGAAGCCAGTACGACGATTTTGAGATCTGGAGTGCTCAAAAGTGAGAATTTGCCAAAACTTGCTCCGCACGGCCCGAAACGTACGTTTTGTGTAGTTTTTATAGTAATGCACTGTTTTCGTTTTTTGGCGATGATTTGAGGTCAGTACGACGATTTTGAAATGTGGTGTGCTGAAAAGTAAGATTTTGCCAAAACTTGCTCTGCACGGCACCAAACGTGCGTTTTGTGCACTTTTTATAGATATCGCACTGTTTTCCAGAGTTGGCGATCATTTGAGTCCAGCAGGATGATTTTCAGATCTGGTGAGCTAAAAAGTGAGATTTTTTCTAAAACCTGCTCCGCGCGGCCCCAAACTATTCATTTTGTGCACTTTTCGTATATAGAAATGCACTTTTTTCGCCTTTTGGCGATGATTTGAGGTCAGTACGACGATTTTGAGATCCGGTGTGCTCAAATGTGAGATTTTGCGAAAACTTGCTCCGCACGGCCCTAAACGTGCATTTTATGCAGTTTTCATACCAATGCACTGTTTTCGCTTTTTGAAGACAAATTGTGAAGAAATATAATCATTGCAAGTGATTTTAACTGTCCTCTTGACTCTAAGCTCGACAAGAAAGGTGGCGTTATGGTACCCAGAAAAATGGTTATAGACAATATTGAATGTTTCCAAAATGAATTGGGCCTTGTTGACGTTTGGAGAATTAAAAATCCACAATCTAGAATCTAAAAATCTAAAAAATCTCCACCAATTTTCTGTCGTTTAGATTACTGGCTGATATCAAACAAATTAAAGGATTTTGTAAATACAACCGATCATTCCAGCTATAAAAACTGATCATGCAGCAATTGAGTTGAATTGAACCGACTCCAATCAAACCTTAAAGGGGCCCGGCATCTGGAAAATGAACGTCTCTCTTCTTGAAGATCCGAATTATCTGGGAGAGTTAAAACAAAATATTCCACTTTGGAAAACAACAGGAAGCGAGAATTTATCAGACAAAAGGTGCATCTGGGATTGGATTAAGTATAATATTCGGAACCATGGTGTTTTGTTCTTGAGAAAGAAAGCCAAAGAAAGATCTGCAATGGAAAAAAACTTACAACAAGTATACGAGGAAGCAACTAAAAAATTCGAACAGGACCCTTCCGACTCTAACGACGTAACAGATGAGGATAAAGAAAATGGAAACGAATTTTTTAATAATTTGAATATACAAAGATTATCAGAAGAACAAAAACAATCTTGTGAAGGAGAAATATTTGTTGAAGAAATTACAGCCATTCTTAACAGTTTTGAGAGTAACAAATCTCCTGGTAATGATGGAATACTAATAGAATTTTACAAAAGTTGCTGAGAATTAATTTATGATTCATTTATGAAATGTGCGAGGGAGTGTTTCAACCACGGCGAAATGTCTAGCTCTCAAAGAAAAGCAATTATAACTCTTATAGAAAAGCAACATAAAGATCGAACTCTCATTGAAAATTGGAGGCCAATCTCTCTTATTAACGTGGATGCAAAAATAATTTCAAAAGTGATTGCTTTAAGATTAAAGAAAGTTTTACCGAATATCATACATCATAATCAAACAGGTTATGTTGAAGATCGCTATATTGGTGGGACTATTCGATCAATTTTCGATATAATGGAATTTACAGACAGTAAGAATATTCCAGGTATCTTGATTTTCATTGACTTTAAAAAAGCTTTCGACTCTTAAGAATGGCATTATCTTTTCAGTTGCCTTGAGGCCTTTAATTTTGGCCGCAATTTCATAAATTGGGTCAAAATGTTTTATACAAATATTCAAAGCTGTGTAATAAATAATGGAATGGCATCAGACTATTTTACTTCAGAACGTGGTGTGAGGCAGGGTGATCCCTTGTCCCCCTACCTCTTTATCTTAGCTGTTGAAAGCTTGGCAATCTCCATTCGTCAAAATGTTGATATCAAAGGAATTAAAATAGGAAATTATGAAGCCAAGCTATTGCAATACGCAGACGATAGATACTACAGCAACCCTGTCTGATGAAAATTCTGCAAAAACGCTATTTGAAGAACTAGAAGTATTAAAGAACTTGTGTGGGTTGGAGATAAATAGTTCTAAAACAGAAGGAATGTGGATTGGTTCGCTTAAAAGAAAAGAAGAAAAACCGTTTGGTATTAAATGGCCAAGTGAACCCATTAAAGCTTTAGGAACCTTTTTTACATATGACCTATCATTATTTTACGAAAAAAACTTTCAAGAGAAGGTTGACAGCATAAAGCAGCTCACAAATATATGGTCATCAGGAGGACTGTCCATTTATGGTAAAGTAACCATAATCAAATCATTACTTCTTCCAAAACTAGTTTTTATATCTTCGGTTCTTTCACCTCCAAGTAAAATCATCAAACAAGTAGACAGTTTGATTTTCTCCTTTTTATTGAATGGAAAAGATAAAGTAACAAGGCTCTCTTCAAGAAACAGTTATGAAGACGGTGGCATTAAAATGACAGATATTGAAAGCTTGGTCAGTAGTTAAGGACTTGGCGGCACCAGATCAGTTTTGCAAAACTGATCTGATGCCAAGCCAAGTCTTAACTACTTCCCATCTGTTGGATTAAAAAATATAGAAAAATCAAATGAAACTATATGTTAATAAAAACAAAATGGTGCGTTTATTCCATTGCGTGATTCTACATATTAGAATCCTTTGCGTGACACAATTCTCGGAAACACAGGTAGTCGATGATGTCATACAATAGGGGGTTCCCCGATGATATGCTTTATATTCTTCGGTTTGCGCGTAAGTCAGTTTTTTTATCAACTGGTAAACAGGAAGTTGATGATGTTATGGGACTTTCCCTGCTGTCTATTTTTTGTTCTATTGAAATATCGCTAACGCGTTAACCGATTTTTATATGTTCGCTATTTTTGTTTTTTGATAATATGGTCACAACTGCGGTTTTGTTTAAAAAATATAATCTCATATAATAGTATAGAATGAATTGTAATTTGGGAATTCATGACGAATTTAAGAATACAGGAGAGTTAACCTGTCCCTTTTGTGACCAACGATTAGCAGATGTTGTTAGAAATACGGAAGTTGTTGAATCATGTTGTGATAAAAAAGATATGTTTAATGACAATGGAATGAATGTTTGTAAAAATCGTGGTGTTGTTAATGGATATGATTTACAAGCTCCATATATCGATTTCCATGATAACAAATATAAAATGACGAGAAAGAGTGTGTATATAAGAAAATATCATATTTTAAACGTTGTCAATGATATAGCACAACAGAATCATGTACAAATCAGTAATGACAATAGAGAGAAAGTCCTGACAATATTCGCTTTAATTAATGAAGTATTATCGCAGGTTAACAATAAACGTAAACGGATGATTAGTATTAAATTTGTTATCAAGCAATTATCTAGGATGCTTGAGCTTCCATACAAGAGTATTAAAGTAACGAAGTCAATGAAGACATTAAAATTTTATGAGACTTGGTGGGACAACATATATGAATTAATAAAGGATGATGCTGCTAAAATTAGTCATACGTCATACAAAGGGGGTTTTCCCTATGAATGAGTTATTGAACAAAGTTTGTTAGTAAAGTTTATCGTAAAAGTAAAGTTTGTTAGTAAAGTTTACTCGGAAGTGAATTTTTTATGATACTGTTTCTCAAATTTATCGGCAAGAGGACAAAGATCGATGATTATTTCATCTAACTGTCTCATTTCATTTATAAATGCGGTATGGTTAAATTGATTTCCTCTGAGACATGAGCGTAAATCAACTAGTGTTTTTTCATATGTTGTGTATGCGAATTTAGACATTTCTATTTTCCTTTTATAGTTTTTTATTTCACTGTATGTCTTAATCAATAAACCACTACCACTAATTACTCCTAAAATAATAAAGTTTAATGTAATTGAACCAGCTATTGTACCAGTGGCTACTAAAGAAACTGATGTTAAATTAATAGCTAAATTCAGTCTCTTGAAATACTTGAAAGCCCTCTTATAATACCAAAAGCGCTTATGATAAAATTTATACAATGCTTTGATTTCAGATAATTTTTCTGGGCTTATGTTTTTATCAATATGATTGAAATTGAATATTTCTGTTTTATCTGTTTTGGTCATTTATATTATATATTTGGATTATATTTTAGGATTTGAAAGAAGACAATATAATGTACCACTTATTTGGCCCATTATTGGAGATCTTTTTATTTTCTTAGGCAATGAAAGGCAGCAATATGTGTAGCCAGGCCCCTTTTCATAGTCATTGTAAAATCTTCCGAATGCGTCATGGAAAATGGCATGTTTTATTAAAAATTGATAATTGGTATTTAGAGTACAAGAACCCGGTCCTATTAATCCAATGTTAGGGTGTTTTTCTAATATTTGGTTCATTGATATTGACTCATTCAAATAGTTTACATACAAAAATTGATATGTTAAAGCCGATTTTAATATTTCATCTTTAGTATTAGGATGTAGGGTTTTTTGGGCTGTGAAAAATTTATTTCAAAAATTAATTGACTGTGTGAGAATTGCCATTTATATATATATCAATATATTAGATAATTATATATTAAAACTCTTCAAAAAGTGCACTGATATGGCAATCATAAGGTGCAAATGTAATGTCATCATCAAATGATATCAATTTGATTTGTACGTCTGCATCTTCCCTGAAATTGATAACTGATGTTGATATATTGAAAGTGTATAAAATTTTATTTGATGTTTTTTCCCAATTCTGCGGAGCGAACGAAGTGTTATGAATTAATATAAACATTTTTTCATATCCTTCAGGCGGTTTATCGTCCAATATCATCAGCCATAATTTTATAAGTTTCAAATTGATTAATGCAATAAAAGATAATGAACCGTTGAATATGATATCATAACTGTTCTTATTTTTCATATAATTGCCTAAAAATATGAATTTTTGTAACTGTTTGGGTTTTGGTAAACCAATTAGGTTTCTACCATTCATATCAATATCGGTCTCCATAACCATTTTTCCGCCCTCAATTACATAAACAGTATCAAATACACCTGGATCAACACTTGAGACTTGACCTTGAACACCATAAACGATTAGATGTGCTTTTTTTGTATTCCCTTTCGATATACTTCCATGAAGATCTATCATAATATATTCAGGTGGAGATACCTGATACTTATGTAAATGAACAATGCTTTTTGTATATCCTTCAGTGTTGAATATCTTTGTAGTTTGCTGTCCGATATTAAGAACTGATGAGACAACATTGACAGATGTCGAACTAATGTGAGCTTTATCTGGAACGAAAAACTCAATCACCATAGTGTACTCACCTTGAGGAAGTTTGTATGCATTAAAACCTATCCTTGACCTGAACTCATCGTTATTGTCTGTCGTAAGAGTCATATCATAGGCTTTCTTATTGATTTTGTGTGGGCTTGATACAAAATTGATAATTCCATTAACAACAATATTACTCTCCGACGAGCTCTCGTTCACATCTTCCATCAGGTATCTGAAAACGTCTTTTTCTGCAGTAGAGGAAGTTATGTGTGACTTGTTCACATAACTCTTATAATCGTCTGTTATTCGTGTATACAAGTTTGTATTAGAATCATTGAGTTCGGCGTTGAAGAATGAAACATTTACGGCAGCGCTATTATCATTTGGTTTAGGTGTTGCTAAATTAGTAATTTTATAACTTTGCATATCAAGATCGCTGGAAATCGTTTTGTCTAATTTTTCGTTTAAATGTGTATCAACATAACCTTTATTCGTAGCCATATCGCTTACAGTTGGGGTTTGAACATTATATATCACGTGGTTGTTCATATCAATTGAATTCTCCATAGGAAGCATTTCTTTCCGACTCAGAAAAATGTTTTTAGCATCGTCATAACTGATTAAATTCAAATAGTTGGCTCCCAAATCTTTATATGTCTGTTGCTTACTGTTTTTAATATTGTACATCTCCTTCAAATCAATATCTTTGTCACTTCATGTGTATGTGCTGGGGCATCAGGGTGATATTTTTTCAGTTACCATATTCACTGCAGAAAGATCATTATTTTCATCCGTGTTCATATTGGTGATAAGTTTTCGATTCATGTTGATTTCTGAAGGATTAATGATTTTATTTCCTCGCAGATCCAAATCTGCAGTCATATGAGTTGTTCCATCTAACTTTAAATAATGCGTGTCTCCATACTCTTTATTAGCAGCATCTTTTTCTGAAATTGGTGTTTTAAATTTCTTATATTATTGTTTTTCATATCAAGATTTGCTGTAACTAATGGTAAATGCTTACTAACAAATGTATTTCTTACAAAATTGAAATCAACAACATTGTTCAAGCCAGTAACTTGTCCTATATTTACTAATGTTTTACCTTGCATATCATAATTCCCTGAAGATGTTAATTTAAAACCAACGCCAGGTAATCCACGTTGAGGTGTCGCCGTTGATGTTGACGATGGTAAAATTCCATTTGAGTAACTCATATATATGTTATTTATATTATATTTGTTCATCGAAATTTTTGGTTGTGATTTTCCGTGGCTTATCAATATATATAAAGCTATATGGTTCATCAGTTGCTTTATCATATAATTCTTTTGGAATGTTGTTTTCACGGCAAATTAGACTCTTCTCATTGGCACTAGGAAATTCGTAAATAGAGAAATGTGAACAGTTCAATCTTATGTCTTTTGGTGTCTTATGGTAGCTTTGACTCAGATAAATCACACTGCAATTTTTATGTCTCCCACGTATAAAATAGGCGACTAATGGTTTTTGATTTTTTTCACATACAAAATCATCAAAAATAACCAATTTCTGACTTTCACTATCAAGATCATTTACAGGAATAATCTCGTTATTACTTGCTTCAATAACATCATAACCAACTTCATTACTTATCGGTTGGAACATATCCATAAGATTCTGGTACTTTGACTGCTCTAAGTTTTTCGCATACAGGTATATTTTATCAAAGTACAATAAATTATAAATCATATGTAATAGTGTATTTGTTTTACCAGAACCACTAGGTCCACAAATCAGATTTCGAAAACATTTATTTGGCATGAAATCATATAACTGTTTAAAGTTTGAGACAACATCGTCTTCAACGTCATAATTTGGTATTTTCATATGGGTATATTATTTCAATATAACATGGTGTATAACACGGTGTACAACACGGTGTAGATCACGATGTAGAACACGGTGTTAAACGTTATTTTTTATATATAATTTCCCATTTTTATGTAATGTAATAATATAACAATAAATGAGTTTACTTAAGTGGAAAGAACTCGCAAAGAGAAAATCTGAATTAGGTAATAAGATAAATTATGTTCATGATACAATTACAAGACAGGATGTTGGTAAAAAAACAAGCCAAGATACATTGGCAAGGGTATTCAAACCAGTGACTACAAGATTAGATGATGTTATTGATAGGAATATAGATTTCAGGGTACCTCTGAGAAAAATGCGACTACGTAAGAAAGGTGAGCCAGGTATTGACTATATGCCTGATGTTGATCCATATGAAGAAATGGATGTAGAAGGTCTTATTGATTTTGGTGATTATATGCCGCCACAACACAATAAACAGATTGTTCCAAAACCTCCAACATATGAAGAATCTTTAAAAGATATTTTAGAAGGAAATAAGGAGATTTATGTGGATCCTATGTACTTGAAGCCAAAATATGAAACATTGCCCGAATTCCAATATGATACTGATATAATGAAACAACAAGATGACGAAAAAGAAAATATTGATAAGAAATATGATGAATTAATGATGCAATACAATCAAAATAAAGAACAAGAACATACTCTTGAGGAAATTGATGAAATGTTAGAAAATCATGATATTGATGATACGATATTAGATGATATGGGAGTTATGACTTATGAAAATGTGTCAAAAATATTGAATCAAGAACAAATAACAGACAAAAAAGCTAAAAGTTTTCTTACAAATATTGTGAAAGATGCTAAAGCAAAAAGGGCGCAATTAAGTGGCCATAAAGCAACTGTTACAAAACGATTTAAGACGGGGGAATATTCAGAAAAGCAAAGAGATGAATACAATAAAAGAATAGATGACGGGAGACATATTTTAAATGAATACATAAAGCACTATGAGAAAAAATTGCAAACAAAAAAGGTTCCGGGATCAAAGGCAGAGGAAGAAAACAAATAGGTGGAAATATTGTATTTTATAATGATGTAAAGCAGCTTGTTAAAAAATTGGAGTTGATTATTGGTGAAAGATTGGCAGGGAATACCAGCATTGAGATGCGAAATACAGGAGTAGCTATCCTGGATATTTTACTAAAGACTGCAAAAATCAATAGACCACAATATAATAAATTGTTTAGTCAATATTTCAAAATATAATTAATATAACTTTATTATATAAATGGAACGAGAGATAGTATTATCATCTTACAGTGTAAAAAATCAAGGGCATAATAAACCTGAGGATTTTGCAACAAAATTTACTAGACCTATAATTTTAGATCGTAATATGCAATATGTTATTGGTCTTAACGGAATTATCAATATGAGTTTTACATGGTTTAATGTTAATGCTGGATACAACAATCAATTAATCAAATATAGCTCCGACAGTGGTTCAACATTTAACAACATCACCTTTCCAGCCGGAGTATGGAATTATACAGACTTCAATACATATATCAAGGACATAACAAAAACTGGTGATACGTATCCTATCACTCTTGAATTCGATAATACAACATTTAGGACCACGGTTACATTAGCTCAGAATTATCGGCTTGATTTGACACATTCCAATTTTAATGATCTAATCGGTTTCGATAAAATAGTATTAACAAGTGGAACGAATATAGGGCCGAAAGTGCCCAATCTCAGTCAAGACACTGACATACTTAATATTCATTGCGACCTAATTAATGATTCACTCGTCGACGGTCAAGATACCGACATCATTTATTCCTTCTCAACCAGTGTACTCCAACCTAGTTACTCCTTTACCCTCGAACCGCGAAGAGTCACATTTAATCCAGTCAATAAGAATAGTATAAGTAGTATCAGGGTATACATTACTGATGGAAAAAGAAGATTAGTTAACCTAAATGGAGCAGATACATCTTTCTCACTAATTCTGAAAAGTATAGAATAATATAACATAATAGTATAATGAAACCGTATGAATTCAAAAGATTTTACCATCCAAAACTTGGTCAATTTGTATATCAACACAAAGGGTCTGGGCTTATCGTTGATAATATTTTCAAACCATTAAAGAGTGTGGCATCAGCTGTTTTTAAGAAATTTGCTAAGCCAATAGCAAAGAAGGCATTAGAATCGGGGATATCCCATACAGGTGAGCGACTGGGTAAGGCGGTATCACAAAAGTCAGGAGACCTAATAATGAAAAGATTGGCAAATTTGAGAAAAGGAGCTACAAGACAAACGGCAAATGTTCCATCCTTACCCATTAAACAGCAACAGCAAGATGAAAGTACTGATATGATACTCAATAGATTGATATCAGGATCTGGTGTGAAAAGAAGGCGTAGAGTAAGAGTAGTATAGAATCAATAAAATGATTGAAAACATCTATATATTACAAAATTATGGTATATAATTGTAAAATTATGTAACATAATATATGGCTTTTAGAACAAGTGAATTTCTACAAAGATATGAGTTGGTACGATTCCAACTTGATGATGTAATCAGAGCCCCAGCTAACAATCAACACCAAGACAAAAATGGGTATAAATTTACAATTAATGATCGATCGAGCTTTTTCGATTGGTACAATGCTTATTTTGAGGTCCAGCTCCAGGTACAAAAATTGGCTGATGGTACAGCCTATGGTGCAGATCGTATAACAGTTATTAATGGAGCCCATAGTTTGATTAGTCACATGATGATAAAATCAGCAGGAAAGATCGTGTATGATACTGATAATCTCCATAAAGTGACTTATGTCAAGAACCTGCTTGAATATAGTGACGATTTTGCTCGTAGTGTTGCTAAAAACTCTTTATGGTATTTGGACACAGATGACACTACAGCCAATACTAATACAGGGTTTGAGTCAAGACGTCTTTTAACGACAGGTAACCATGATGTCAATGTAGTCATACCTCTTAATCGTTACAGTTTCTTCGAAGAGCTAGAGGGTCGAATGTTAGTCCCAATGCAACTTCGGTTTAATATACAGTTGCAGAATGACAATGAATTAATATTTAAGGCAGGTGCATCAGATGACGGACGAGTTGTTATTGATAGATTACTACTTTGGGTACCAAAATTGACACCTAAGGACAGTCTATATGATAAGTTTGTTAGTTCTTTTTTGAAAGATGATAAATGGACATATCTGAGAGAAATGTATGAGGTATCAGCACCAACACATAGCAGTGGATACTTCCAGATATCATCCAGTATTGATAATGTTAAGGCTATATTTGTATATCTACAAAGAGCTAAAACAAACAATGCAGAGGCGAATCCGTACCTGTTTGACACTTTTAAAGTAAATTCAGGTGATAATGCTTGCAGTCTTACAACATGCAGATTGGAATACGGCAATGGAGTATTCTACCCAGAGACTGAATACGATTCAGAATCAAAAGTAAGGATCTTCAATGATTTAATGTCCTATGGTATGAGAAAGAATGATTACAACAGCGGTACACAGCTTAACCTATCGAATTACAATGGTCTCTATCCACTAATCTATTTCGATCTATCATATCAAACAGAGAAAGTAACAAGAGACCCAAAGCAGTTGATCTTCAGGTATAAACTGAACGCCAATAGTGCTGGAAATAGTCCTTTCAGCATACATGCTATAGTCCTATATGAAGAGACAGTTGTCATTGACAAAGTGGGAAATTAATTGGTTATAGTGTAAAAAGTAATAAATTACTAATCAAATAATATCATTATTTCATATATGTTTTATAACCAGAAAATTATATAACATATATTATATACAACAAATGACTCAACTTTATGAGATTAATGTGAAATTGTCTGACAATCAAAAGAAAAATCTTAGCAATGCTTTCCATAAAAGGGAATCGATTGTTCTCAGGCTTTCAAAGGACTCTCTTCGTGGTAATGATACTCTACATGTCCCGGCGATGGTGAAAAAAAGGTTGGAGAAGAATCGGAATTTGGGGAAGGGTATGGACATTAAGCTTGTGAAAACCAATATTAGAAAACAAGTCGGTGGAAGTTTGTTAACTACCATTCTAAACCTTGGACGTGCAGCTTTACCAACTATTGGTAAAACCCTTGGTCTTTCAGCTCTTGCTAGTTTGGCTTCAGAAGGTGCTAGTCAGGTTGTTAAAGCGATATCTGGAAAAGGCATACAGTCTGGTGGTTTTCTCATACCACAAGAAAAAATCAATAAGCTGATAGAATATAAGCACCTTTTATCGACGAAACAAAAACAGGATATATTGAATGCCCTTCAATCAGGTTCAGGTGTTCATATCACACCAACAAAAACACAATCAGGAGGATTTTTAGGCACTCTGTTGGCAAGCATTGGTGTCCCACTCCTTCTAAATGCTTTAACTGGTAAAACTGGTAGTGGTGCTCCTCGAATGGGAACTAGTAAGAAAAAGGGAGGTAGGGGAGCTCCAAGAATAGGTGCATATAGACCACCACCTCCATTTTTTGGGAATTGGCCTGATAATACGATTGGTATGGGGACAAAAAAAAAGACAACCAAAAGAGGCGAAGGCTTGCTATTAGGAAAAAACTCACCGTTCAACGGAATTCCACTTCTAGGGGCAATACTGTAAAACCGAAATTCCACAAAGACATCCCGTTAAGTAATCATGATCTAATAAAATGGTGCAGATATTTAAACATCCCAATCAGTGATGTTCTGTCAAGGGATGAAAGAGTTCCACATACTCATAGCCAAGCATTATTTATTTACAATTTAGAACCTAGTTATATGGCAGGATCTCATTGGGTTACAACTTATGTAAAAGACAACGTGATAAATTATTTTGACAGTTTTGGTATGCCTCCATTTCAAGAGATCGTAAATCATGCGAAAAGAAGGAATATGACACTGCTTCACCAAAACAACCAAATCCAAAACATAAAAACGTCTACATGTGGCTACATCTGTTTATACTTTCTGAACGAAATGAATAAGGGGAATTCGTATTATAATTTATTGCAAGTATTTGACATATATAACACAATGAAGAATGAGAGATTCCTCGAACATTATTTCAGAAATATCTAACATATATATAATGGTAAAATCATATTGTGTTAGACAGAAGAAAGTCACTGAATGTGTACCTGGTAGTGAAAAATATGTAAAAATTAAAAATGGTCGAATTATGCTAAAATGCACTTGTGCTGAATGTGGTATTACAAAAACCAAATTTATAAAACAAAAACAGGGAAACTAATTGAGCCCTCACAAGATGGGGGCTTTTTAAATATAGAAGGTAGTCACAGTCTTGGTGAAATAGCAGCTAAAAGCGCTTTAAAAGGTTTGCATAATTTAGGTAGAATTGGTGCTTCAAAGGCTATTAAATCTGATTTTGCTAAACAAAAGATCAAAGGTATGGCTAACAAATATCTGGATCAAGCTTTGGATGGTATTACATCAGATTTATCAAAGAAAATAGATCCTTTACACAAAGGCGGTGCTATTGATATACATAAGGCCATTGGGAAGCTTCCGAAACCAAAAGGCGGTTGGACATTACCCGGTCATAAATATACTGGGCCTTATAATGATTTAGAGAGTCAAGTGAAATATGACCCAACAACTGGCCAAATATTAGAAATATATGACCAACCTACAGGAAGAACGGATGCAATTGCCATGCAGCACGATGTTGATTATAGTGTTTGTAAAGACGACAGAAAGTGCAAGAATAGAGCAGACAGAAAAATGGTCAAAGCTTTAGATGAAGTACCATATGATGAGAGACAATGGGGTCATTGGTTGGCTAGAAACACGATTGATATAAAACAAAAATTAGGCCTTGGTATTAGTGTTAAACAAAAAAGGAAGTCAAAAAACGGGAAGCGGCGTTGAGTAAAAATGATTGGGCTCAACAATTAGCCGATGAATTACATAAGCCAATCAAACGAAAATTTAAAACAAGAAGAGTTATTGTTAATGGAATAGATGATATTTGGAGCGCTGACCTTGTAGAAATGCAGAAGTTTTCAAAATGGAATAAAGGATATAGATATTTATTAAATATCATTGATGTGTTTTCGAAATTTGCTTGGAGCATTCCTATTAAAAATAAAACAGGTGATACAATCACTGAATCATTTGATGATGTTATTAAAAAATCAAAACGGAAACCTAAATTTATTTGGGTAGACCAAGGATCTGAATTCTATAATAAAACTTTCAAAGACTGGTTAAAGAAAAATAATATTGAGATGTATTCTACTTTCAATGAAGGTAAAGCTGTTGTTATTGAGAGATTTAACAGAACATTAAAATCTAAAATGTGGAAACAATTTACAGCTCAAAATACAACACAATATTTAGACATGTTACCAAAACTATTAAATGAATACAACAGTACAAAGCATTCAAGTATTAAAATGACTCCTACAGAAGCAAGCAAAAAGAAGAATGAAGGTTTAGTATATTTCAATTTATACGGTGATATGCAAACATCAAAACAGAAGCCGAAATTCAAAATAGGCGATAAGGTTAGGATAAGCAAATACAAAAGACCAGTTTTTGATAAGGGTTATACAAGCAATTTTAGTGAAGAAATATTTATTGTTGATAAAATTCAAAACACAACACCAGTCACTTACAAACTAAAGGATCTCAATGATGAAGAGATACAAGAGAGTTTCTATCAACAGGAGTTATTGAAAGCTAAACAAGATGTTTTTCGTATAGATAAGGTTATCAAAAGAGACTATAAGAAAAAACAAGCTTTGGTATCATGGTCTGGTTATCCAAAGAATTTAATTCATGGATACCGTTAAAAGATGTCAAAAATATATAATGTTTATATATATCATGAGTGGCATTGAGAAATATATCAAAAAAATTAATTATCAAATTCAGGAATGTGAAGATGAAATAGGCAATCTTCATGATAAAATATATGATAATGAGCGTAGATTGGATCTGTTACAATATAAAAAGAAATTATTGAAACTTTATCATAAAAAATACATGAAATTGATGAAGATATAACATTGAAACAGTTATTGAATATTATCTGCAATGAGATAGAAAACAATAGATACGATGATGAATGTAATGTGTTGAAACAAACCAAAGTGGATAATGTCAAATATCTCAAATGTGAAAATAATATTTTTGCACCTGTGAATACAACAAGTAATGCAGATTTCGAGAGATTGAGAGACATTCATTTGATTAATGAGACTTGGCTTTAAAAAATACAATCAGTAACATTAGAACACTAATCAGGGATTTAAAGGATATGTGAGATGATTTAAACATAATTATCTAACATATATATAAGTTCTCAGTTCATACTGTATACTGTTCATACTTCTCAGTTCATACTGTATTTGTTACTTTTTGGTAGCCAAAAACATAATTATTTCTGGCTATTCATTTTACATTTTTTATTGTGAATATATTTATAATTATTTTTGTATGTATTATCACATTTTGGACATTTATATTCTTTGTTTTGCCATCTTTTGACAGCTTTCATTTGGTGTTTCTTTTTGTCTTCATCTGAGACTCTTTTTGGTCTTTTGTTATCTGATGTTTTGTAGTTATCAGGCATATCCTCTTTTTTGATATACTCAAATTTATAAAAATTTCCATTTAATTTTGATACACCTGATTTACAATTATTAATACCTTCACATGTCATTTTAACAATATCAGCATTTATTTGGAGATGTTGTTGAACAGCATACATACTATTAAAATATGAAACTTCTTTTGTGACAATATTAGTTGCTTTCACACACTTTTTATTTTCATGATTTTTGGCAACAAATGAATAATCTCGATTCTTAGCTGATTTTTTACAATTCTGTTGTTGTGTCATTATTTGTAAATTACATAAGCGATTGTCTTCCTTATTATTATTAATATGATCAATCACTTTTCCTTCAGGGATAAGACCATTGAAACATTCCCAAACGAATCGATGGACATAATATGATTTTTGTTTACCACCATATTTTCTCACTAAACACATAAGGTATCCATTATTATGATGATTACCTGTGTGAGGTACCTTCTTGATGATATTGATTACATTTCCATTATCATCTGAGGCATATAAATCATAAACTGGGTGAACAGAATAAACGCAGTCGTTGATTTCAATCTTACTCATTATAATATAGTATTACATAATATTCCTTTAAAAGGGTTTAGATTCATGAAATGGCTTAAAGAGATATCACTTATATAATATATAGAATGGAAAAAAAAATCTCATATAATAATATGAATAAAAGTGATCTCAAGAAATTGAGTAAATCACAACTAATTAAAGTGTTAATGAAACAGAATGCTAAGACAACCCCAAAAGTTGTAATAGTAGATGACAAAAAACAACATAGGAGACCAGTTCCTACACCAAGAAAATCTGTTAGGCAGATGGTTAAAAACTATGAAGACAATATTATTTTACCACCTATGGAGTTCAGAGATGATTACAAACCAGTTCCAGCACCAAGGACAAAGAAAATAAAACCAATTCCAACACCTAGAACTAAAATAGAGCAAACAGACAAAGCTCTAAAAGGTTATACTAAATCCTTCGAAATTACATTAAAGAATAATAAAGACCCTTTAACACAATTACAACAAACAAGAAAACGTATTGAAAACCATTTTAAAACCCTACTAAGTGATACAAAAGGAATTAAATTTGTTGAAACACTAAAGGTCACATTTGAGAAACTAGCTGGTGATGAAATAGTGTCTAAGACTGCATATTTTAACAGTGTGGCTCAGACGATTATTAACCACATAGAAATCGCTGAAGCGTTACAATTGTCTAAACAACAGATATTAAATAGTGTAGCTCAATGGATTTCTGAGGGTTCTGGATGGACAATTAGATCTATTGACAACCACTATATTAATATTGTTAAATACGAACCATTAAAGGGATCATCTTACATTCAATTACCTTCAGAACTAAGAAATAGTGCTAAGGGATTGATAAACATGAAAAATAAAGACAATGAGTGTTTTAGATGGTGTCATATAAGGTACTTGAACCCTCAAGACAAATATCCACAGAGAATCAAAAAAGTCGACAAAGATTTTATTGAAAAATTAGATTACTCTGGAATTCAATTCCCAGTGACTGTCAAACTGTATAATAAAATAGAAAAACAAAATGAAATCAACATCAATGTATTCGGTTATGAGGAAAAGCAACCATATCCTATCTATGTATCCAAAGAAAAGTACGAAGATCATATGAACTTGTTATTGATCACAGAAAACGAAAACAAACATTATGTATTAATAAAAGACTTCAACAAATTCATGTACAATCAGACGAAACACGAACACAGAAAACATTTTTGCATGCATTGTCTACAATGCTTCAGTTCTGAAACAATCCTTAATAATCATAAAGAAAACTGTATTTTAATAAATGGTAAACAAGCTGTAAAAATGCCTGAAAAAGATAATAACATATTAAAATTTAACAATTATCATAAACAGTTAGCTGTTCCATTTGTAATCTATGCTGATTTTGAGGCTATTACAGAAAAAGTACAAGGATGTCAACCAAACAATGATAAATCATATACTGAATCATATCAAAAACATAAAGACTGTGGATATGGATACAAAGTCGTCTGTTGCTATGATGATAAATACAGTAAACCAGTTCAGGTCTATAGAGGCGAAAGAGCTGTATACAAATTCATGGAAGCTATGCTGGAGGAAGTTAAATATTGGAACTATTCAACTGTTTATTAATAATCACAAATTTTACATAAAGCAATATCCACTGCCCGCAGTTAGCAGATTAGCTAGTCGAGGCGGGCAGTGGTTACACGTATGTAATACATATACAGACAGAACACAAGAAAGACTAGAGAAAAACAGTAGTTAAATAAATAAACAAATAAATATAAATAAATTCAATTTAATTAAGTTTACAATCATGAACATTGCGGATCAGTGTATAATATTGTAAGAAGGTTATGAAAAAAGAATTCAATAAACCATTAAGAATGACCAAAGACGATGAAGAAGAATTCCAAAAAGCTGATAAATGCCATATATGCGAGAAAGAATATAACAAAACCGATCTAAGAGTAAGAGATCACTGTCATATAACTGGTCAGTACAGAGGATCCGCTCATCAAGATTGTAATTTAAAACTCAGAATAAAACCAGAAGAAATTAAAATACCTGTGATATTCCATAATCTCCGTGGGTATGACTCTCATTTCATCATGCAAGAGATCGGTGAAATAGTCAAGAAGCATACATATACAAATAAAAAAGGTGAAAAATGTCAAATGAATATCAATGCAATTCCGAATAATATGGAAAAGTATATGGCTTTCATGTTGGGTAATCACTTAACCTTTCTCGATAGTTTCCAAATCATGAGCTCTGGTTTGGAAAAACTAGTGAGTAATCTACCAAGAAAATCATTAAAATATACCTCTCAAAAATTAAAAGGTAAAAAGCTTCATCTGATGGCTAGAAAAGGAGTATACCCTTACGATTACATGGACAGTTTTAATAAATTCGATGAAAAGCTACCACCGAAAGAAGAATTTTACAGCATATTAAATGATGAACATATATCAGACGAAGACTATAAACATGCCCAAAATGTGTGGAATACATTCTCTCTTAAAAATATGGGTGAGTACCATGATTTATACCTTAAATCTGACATCATTCTGTTAGCTGATGTATTCGAAAACTTCAGGAAAACATGCCTAGAATACTATAAACTTGATCCATGTCATTATTTCACATCTCCCGGTTTGTCATGGGATGCTATGCTAAAAATGACTGACATTAAATTAGAGCTTATGGTCGATATTGATATGTTTCAATTTATTGAAAAGGGCATGCGTGGCGGAATCAGCTATATAGCCAACCGCTATGGAAAAGCAAACAATAAATACATGAAAACATATGATGAGAAGGCGCCCTCAAAGTATATCATGTATCTTGACGCCAATAATCTGTATGGCTGGGCAATGAGTCAATACCTTCCAACAGGCGGATTCAGATGGATGACACAAAAACAGATCGATAAGATAGACCTAGCCAAGTATAAAGAAGATAGTGAGAAGGGTTTGATACTGGAAGTAGATTTAGAGTATCCTGAAGGGTTGCACAATCTTCATAATGACTACCCGCTAGGACAGGAAAAGGTTAAAGTAACTGAGAGTATGTTGTCTGGGTATTGTAAAAACATCGCGAAGAAATATAAAATATCAACTGGTTTAGTTCATAAATTGATACCAACCTTGAAGAACAAAGAAAAATACGTGCTCCATTATAGGAACCTTCAATTATACACTGATCTTGGTTTGAAAATAACTAAAGTCCATCGAGTACTAGAGTTTGATCAATCTCCTTGGTTAAAACAGTATATCGACTTTAATACAGAAAAAAGGAAGAACGCAAAAAATGCTTTTGAAAAAGACTTCTTTAAACTTATGAATAACTCTGTATTTGGTAAAACGATGGAAAATATTAGAAAGCGAGTAGATGTAAGACTAATCACCGATGAAAAAAAACTATTGAAATATGCCAGTAAACCAACGTATGTTAGTAGTAAGATATTCAACGAAAATCTAGTAGTTGTGCATAAGATCAAAGAAACACTTACCCTAAACAGGCCGGCATATGTGGGTATGTGCATTTTAGATTTAAGCAAGACGTTAATGTACGATTTCCATTATAACTACATTAAAAAGAAATATGAAGACAAAGCCAAGTTACTCTTCACTGACACAGACAGCTTGACCTATAAAATTGAGGCTGAAGATGTATACCAAGACTTTTGGAATGATAAAAATAAATTCGATAACAGCGACTACCCTGAAAGCTCCCCGTATTTTGATAAGACAAATAAAAAAGTTATTGGTAAATTCAAAGATGAAGCCGCAGGAGTTCCTATTTGTGAATTCGTCGGTCTACGATCAAAAATGTATAGCTACATGAAAGACGATCAAAAATGTGGAAAAACAGCAAAAGGAATCAAAAAGAATATTATCAAAAATAATATCAAGCATCAAGATTAAGAAGAAGAAACGTTATTAGGAAATAAACAGATGCATCATACTATGAAAACAATAAGAAGTCAAAACCATAAATTAGGAAGTTATGAAATCAATAAAGTATCACTCAGCTGTTTCGATGACAAAAGATATATACTGGAAGATGGTATAAAGTCATATGCTTATGGACATTATAAAATGAAAAAGAATTAAATCAAAAAATAACTTTCCTTAATTCAATCCTGTGTAGACTTCCTGTGTTTCCGAGAATTGTGTCACGCAAAGGATTCTATTATGTGGAATCACGCAATGGAATAAACGCAAAGGAAATCACGCAATGGAATAAACACACCATTTTGTTTTTATTAACATATAGTTTCATTTGATTTTTCTATATTTTTTAATCCAACAGATGGGAAGTAGTTAAGACTTGGCTTGTCATCAGATCAGTTTTGCAAAACTGATCTGGTGCCGCCAAGTCCTTAACTACTTTGGTCAAAGCTGTACGATTAGCTTGGCTAAAACGTATTTTCAGCGATAACGAAAGTACCTGTAAATTCTACTTGTTACATCTCCTACCTAATGTTGGTGGTCTTTTGCTTTTTAAATGTAATTATGCAATGAACGATCTTTTAATTAACTCAGTTTTCTACAGAGAACTTTCAGAATGTTGGTTAGAATTTCGAAATCTCTTTTTAGCTAATAAAGAACGGCTCTGTATAATTTGGAATAACAAAGATATAAGAATAGATGGAAAACCAGTTTTTATAAATCTTATGACTCGGGGATACGTATCATTAAAGATCTCTTGTTCAATCTCGACAATATGGAATCCTTTAATGCAATTAATAACATAGTTGAGAAAGCTAATTTTCTTACATGGACAGGTCTTAGGCGCGCAATTCCGTCTTCTTTGAAAATAACAGAGTACACTACCTTTACAGATAATACATAATGCACTGTTTTCGCTTTTTGCCGATGATTTGAAGTCAGTATGACGAATTTGAGATCTGGTGTGCTCAAAAGTAAGATTTTGCTAAAACTTGCTCCGCACGGCCCCAAACGTTCGTTTTTTGCACTTTTCATAGAAATGCATTGTTTTCGCTTTTTGCCGATGATTTGAGGCCAGTACGACGATTTTGAGATCTGGTTGCGCAAAAGTGAGATTTTGTGAAAACTTGCTCCGCACGGCCCGAAACGTACGTTTTGTGCATTTTTTATAGAAATGCACTGTTTTCTCTTTTTGGTGATGATTTGAGGCCAGTACGACGATTTTGAGATCCGGTGTGCTTAAAAATGAGATTTTGCCAAAACTTGCTGTGCACGGCCCGAAACGTACGTTTTGTGCATTTTTCATAGAAATGCACTGTTTTCGCGTTTTGGCGATAATTTGAGGCCAGTGCGACGATTTTAAGATCTGGTGTGCTCAAAAGTAAGATTTTGCCAAAACTTGCTCCGCACGGCCCGAAACGAACGTTTTGTACATTTTTCGTAGAAATGCACTGTTTTCGGTTTATGGCGATGATTTGAGGCCAGTACGACAAGTTTGAGATCCGGTGTGCTCAAAAGTGAGATTTTGCCAAAACTTCCTCCCCACGGCCCGTTCCGTACGTTTTGTGCATTTTTCATAGAAATGCACTGTTTTCGCTTTTTTGCGATGATTTGAGTTCAGTACGACGATTTTGAGATCTGGTGAGCTGAAAAGTGAGATTTTTGTCAAAAGTTGCTCCGCACGGCCCGGAACGTACGTTTTGTGCATTTTTCATAGAAATGCACTGTTTTCGCTTTTTGCGTTGATTTGAGGCGAGTACGACGATTTTGAGACCTGGTATGCTAAAAAGTGAGATTTTGCCTAAACTTGCTCCGCACGGCCCCAAACGTGCGTTTTGTGCATTTTTCATAGAAATGCACTGTTTTCGCGTTTTGGCGATGATTTGAGGCCAGTGCGACGATTTTGAGATCTGGTGTGCTCGGAAGTAAGATTTTGCCAAAACTTGCTCCGCACGGCCTCAAACGTGCGTTTTGTGCGTTTTCGTAGAAGTGCACTGTTTTCGCTTTTTGGCGATGATTTGCGTTGAGTTTTTTTTCGCTTTTTGAAGACTTAGATGGTCAAGAAAATATAATCATTGGAGGTGATTTTAACTGTAATCTTGACTTTAAGCTGGATAAGAAAGGTGGCGTTATGGTACCTAGAAAAATGGTTATAAACAATATTGAATGTTTCCAAAATGAATTGGGCCTTGTTGACGTTTGGAGAATTAAAAATCCGCAATCTAGAAGTTACACTTGGAGCCAAAAATCTCCACCAATTTTCTGTCGTTTAGATTACTGGCTGATATCAAACAACTTACAGGATTTTGTAAATACAACCGATCATTCCAGCTATAAAAACTGATCATGCAGCAATTGAGTTGAATTGAACCGACTCCAATCAAAACTTAAAGGGGCCCGGCATCTGGAAAATGAACGTCTCTCTTCTTGAAGATCCGAATTATCTGGGAGAGTTAAAACAAAATATTCCACTTTGAAAAACAACAGGAAGCGAGAAATTATCAGACAAAAGGTGCATCTGGGATTGGATTAAGTATAATATTCGGAACCATGGTGTTTTGGTCTCGAAAAAGAAAGCCAAAGAAAAATCTGCAAGGGAAAAAAACTTACAACAACTATACGAGGAAGCAACTAAAAAATTCGAACAGGACCCTTCCGACTCTAACCTAAATACTCTAAATGAAGCAAAAGAAACTCTAGAAAGTTATTATGAGGACAAAACCAAGGGGAGGGTAATTATTCGCGCAAGGGCACGATGGCACGAGCATGGCGAGAGAAGTACAAAATACTTTCTAAATTTAGAGAAGGGTAATCACGTCAAAAAACATATAAGAAAACTATTAATAAGTGGTGCCATTACATCTGATCCTTTTGGGATACTGAACGAATAAAAACGGTTTCACCATAGCTTTTACCAATCAAACGTAACAGATGAGGATAAAGAAAATGGAAACGAATTTTGTAATAATTTGAATATTCAAAGATTATCAGAAGAACAAAAACAATCTTGTGAAGGAGAAATATTTGTTGAAGAAATTACAGCCATTCTTAACAGTTTTGAGAGTAAAAAATCTCCTGGTAATGATGGAATACTAATAGAATTTTACAAAAGTTGCTGAGAATTAATTTATGATTCATTTATGGAATGTGCGAGTGAGTGTTTCAACCACGGCGAAATGTCTAGCTCTCAAAGAAAAGCAATTATAACTCTTATAGAAAAGCAACATTAATATCGAACTCTCATTGAAAATTGGAGGCCAATCTCTCTTATTAACGTGGATACAAAAATAATTGCAAAAGTGATTGCTTTAAGATTAAAGAAAGTTTTACCGAATATCATACATCATAATCAAACAGGTTATGTTGAAGATCGCTATATTGGTGAGACTATTCGATCAATTTTTCGATATAATGCAATTTACAGACAGTAAGAATATTCCAGGTATCTTGATTTTCATTGAGTTAAAAAAGCTTATCTTAGCTGTTGAAAGCTTGGCAATCTCCATTTGTCAAAATGTTGATATCAAAGGAATTAAAATAAGAAATTATGAAGCCAAGCTATTGCAATACGCAGACGATACCACAGCAACCCTGTCTGATGAAAATTCTGCAAAAACGCTATTTGAAGAACTAGAAGTATTTAAGAACTTGTGTGGGTTGGAGATAAATAGTTCTAAAACAGAAGGAGTGTGGATTGGTTCGCTTAAAAGAAAAGACGAAAAACCGTTAGGTATTAAATGGCCAAGTGAACCCATTAAAGCTTTAGAAACCTTTTTTACATATGACCTATCATTATTTTACGAAAAAAACTTTCAAGAGAAGGTTGACAGCATAAAGCAGCTGACAAATATATGGTCATCTAGAGAACTGTCCATTTATGATAAAGTAACTATAATCAAATCATTACTTCTTCCGAAACTAGTTTTTTATATCTTCGGTTCTTTCACTTCCAAGTAAAATCATCAAACAAGTACACAGTTTGATTTTCTCCTTTTTATGGAATGGAAAGGATAAAGTAACAAGCCTCTCTTCAATAAACAGTTATGAAGACGGTGGCATTAAAATGACAGATATTGAAAGCTTGGTCAAAGCTGTACGATTAGCTTGGATAAAACGTATTTTCAGCGATAACGAAACTACGCGGAAATTCTACTTGTTTTATCTCCTACGTAATGTTGGTGGTCTTTTGCTTTTTAAATGTAATTATGCAATGGACGATCGTTTAATTAACTCAGCAAAAAGATCCTATAGTACAAAACAAAAGTAGTAGATTAGAGATAAAGCGCAGGATTGCAAGGATTGAAGTCGATTACAGTTAAGCTGGAAATCAAAGTTGCCTTTGTTTGCTGGAGAGGCAGTGTCAATCGGGACATTTATCTGAAACCTGAATGCGTACGTTATAACGGCTCAGTCTATTTGGAGCTGCTTTACTTCATTCCATTTGTTTAGTCAATGTTTTGTAAGATAGAAAGCTAAACGGTTTGCATGTCATAACTTATGAGTAAATTGTTGGCTGCCGGGAGAAAAATTACCGAGCCTCTTCGTCCATGTTTCGTTAATTTTCGGTTTTAGCCTCGCACTTCGTGAATACTCTTCGTAAATACATATTAATGACAATGTCTCGCCGAAATGGCAATTTGTGGCTTAGCTTATTTCCACTTTACATCGCCAAATGGCACAAAATATACAACTTGGTTGGAGAAAAATATTCCATAGAACAAAATAAAAGTAGTCTTTTAGACATAAAGCGCAGGATTGCAAGGATTGAAGTGGATTACAGTTTTGCTGGAAATCAAAGTTGCCTTTGTTTGCTGTAGAGGCAGAGTCAATCGTCGCATTTATCTGAAACCAAAATGCGTGCGTTATAACGGCTCAGTTTGTTTTGAGATTCTTTACTTCGTTGCATTTGCTAAGGTTAATGTTTGTAAGGTGGAAAAATAAGTTGTTTGTTTGTCATGTCTTATGAGTCATTTGTTGGCTCCTAAGAGAACAATTACGGAGCCTCTTCGTCAATATTTAGGGCGTTTTCGGTTTTAGCCATCGCACTTCGTGAATACTCTTCGTCAATGCATACTAATGACTCTGTCCCGCCAAAATGTTAAAATGTCGCTTAACTTATTTCCACGTTACATCGCAAAATGGCACAAAAGATACATCCTTGTTGGATAAAAAGATCCTTTAGTACGAAACAAAAGTAATAGATTAGAGATAAAGCGCAGGATTACAAGGATAGAAGTGGATTACAGTTTAGCTAGAAATCAAAGTTGCCTTTGTTTGCTGGAGAGGCAGTGTCAATCGGGACATTTATCTGAAACTAGAATGCGTACGTTATGACGGCTCAGTCTATTTGGAGCTGCTTTACTTCGTTCCATTTGCTTAGTCAATGTTTGTAAGATAAAAAGCTAAAAGGTTTGCTTGTCATAACTTATGGGTCATTTGTTGGGTCCTTGGTGAAAAATTACGAAGCCTCTTCGGCAATTTTTCGTTAATTTTCGGTTTTAGTCTCGCACTTCGTGAATACTCTTCGTAAATCCATAGTAATGACACTTTCCCGACTCAATGGCAAAATGTCGCTTAACTTATTTCCACGTTATATCGCAAAATGGCACAAAATATACAACTTTGTTGGATAAAAGGATCCTATAGTACAAAACAAAAGTAGTAGATTAGAGATAAAGCGCAGGATTGCGAGGATTGAGGTGGATTACAGTTTAGCTGGAAACCAAAGTTGCCTTCGTTTGCTGAAGAGGTAGTGTCAATCGTGACATTTGTCTGAAACCAGAATGCGTACGTTATAAGGGCTCAGTCTATTTGGAGCTGCTTTACTTCGTTCCATTTGCTTAGTCAATGTTTGTAAGATAAAAAGCTAAAAGGTTTGCTTGTCATAACTTATGGGTCATTTGTTGGCTCCTTGGCGAAAAATTACGGAGCCTCTTCGACAATTTTTCGTTAATTTTCGGTTTTAGCCTCGCACGTCGTGAATACTCTTCGGAAATGCATATTGATGACAATGTCCCGCCGAAATGGAAAAATGTCGCTTAGCTTATTTCCACTTTATATCGCCAAATGGCACAAAATATACAACTTAGTCGGATAAAAAGATCCTATGGTACAAAATATAAGTAGTAGTTTGGAGGTAAAGCGCAGGATTGCAAGGATTCAAGAGGATTACAGTTTAGCTTAAAATGAAAGTTGAATTTGTTTGCTGTAGAGGCAGTGTCAACGTCGCACTTATCTGAAACCAAAATGCGTTTGTTATAACGGCTCTGTCTATTTTAAGCTGCTTTACTTCGTTGCATTTGCTAAGTTAATGTTTGTAAGATGGAAAAAATAAATTGTTTGTTTGTTATAACTTATGAGTCATTTGTTGGCTCCTAGGAGAAAAATTACGGAGCCTCTTCGTCAATATTTCGGGCATTTTCGGTTTTAGCCATCGCACTTCGTGAATACTCTTCGTAAATGCATACTAATGACACTGTTCCGCCGAAGGGGCAAAATGTCGCTTAACTTATTTCCACGTTATATCGACAAATGGCACAAAATATACAACTTAAATGGATAAAAAGATCCTATAGTACAAAATAAAACTAGAAGTTTGGAGACAAAGCGCAGGATTGCAAGGATTGAAGTGGATTACAGTTTAGCTGGAAACCAAAGTTGCCTTCGTTTGCTGGAGAGGCATTGGCAATCGTGACATTTATCTGAAATCAAAATGCGTGCGTTATAACGGCTCAGTCTATTTTTAGCTGCTTTACTTCGTTCCATTTGCTTACTCAGTGTTTTTAACATAGAAAACTAAATTGTTTGTTTGTCATAACTTATGAGATACTTGTTGGCTCCTATGAGAAAAATTACGGAGCCTCTTCGTCAATATTTCGGGCAATATCGGTTTTAGCCGTCGCACTTCGTGAATACTTTTCGTAAATGCATAGTAATCACACTGTCCCGCCGAAATGGCAAAAGTGTCGCTGAACTTATTTCCACGTTATATCGCCAAATGGCACAAAATATACAACTAAGTTGGATAAAAAGATCCTATAGTACAAAACAAAAGTAGTAGTTTAAAGATAAAGCGCAGGATTGCAAGGATTGAAGTGGATTACAGTTTAGCTGGAAATCAAAGTTGCCTTTGTTTACAGGAGAGGCAGTGCCAATCGTGACATTTTTCTGAAATCAAAATGCGTGCGTTATAAGGCTCAGTCTATTTTGAGCCGCTTTACTTCGTTGCATTTGCTCAGCTAATGTTTGTAAGATGGAAAAATAAATTGTTTGTTTGTCATAAGTTATGAGTCATTTGATGGCTCCTAGGAGAAAAATTACGGAGCTTCTTCGTCATTATTTCGGGCATTTTCGGTTTTAGCCGTCGCACTTCGCGAATACTCTTCGTAAATGCATACTGATGAGACTGTCCCACCGAAATGGCAAAATGTTGCTAAGCTTATTTCCACTTTATATCGCCAAATGGCACAAAATATAAAACTTAGTTGGATAGAAAGATCCTATAGTACAAAATAAAAGTAGTGGTTTGGAGACAAAGCGCAGGATTGCAAGGATTGAAGTGGATTACAGTTTAGCTGGAAATCAAAGTAGTCTTTGTTCGCTGGAGAGGTAGTGTCAATCGTGAGATTTATCTGAAACCAGAATGCATACGTAGTAACGGCTCAGTCTATTCTGAGCTGCTTTAAATCGTTCCATTTGCTTAATCAATGTTTGTAAGATAGAAAGCTAAAACGTTTGCTTGTCATAACTTATTATGAGTCTTTTGTTGGCTCCTTGGAGAAAAATTACGGAGCCTCTTTGTCAATATTTTGGGTATTTTCGGTTTTAGCCGTCGCACTTCGTGAATACTCTTCGTAAATGCGTGGTAATGAAACTGTTCCGCCGAAATGAGAAAATGTCGCTTCACTTATTTCCACGTTATATCGCGAAATGGCACAAAATATACAACTTAGTTGGATAAAAAGATCCTATAGTACAAAATAAAAGTAGTAGTTTGGAGACAAAGCGGAGAATTGCAAGGTTTGAAGTGGATTACAGTTTAGTTTGAAATCAAAGTTGCTTTGTTTGCAGGAGAGGCATTGGCAAACGTGACATTCATCTGAAATCAAAACGCGTGCGTTATAACGGCTCAGTCTATTTTGAGCTGCTTTACTTCGACCCATTTGCCTAGTCAATGTTTGTAAGATAGAAAACTTAATTGTTTGTTTGTCATAACTTATGAGATATTTGTTGGCTGCTAGGTGAAAAATTACGGAGCCTCTTCGTCAATATTTCGGGCAATATCGGTTTTAGCCGTCGCACTTCGTGAATACTTTTCGTAAATGCATAGGAATGACACTGTCCCGCCGAAATGGCAAAATGTCGCTAAACTTATTTCCACGTTACATCGCCAAATGGCACAAAATATACAACTTAGTTGGATAAAAAGATCCAATAGTACAAAACAAAAGTAGTACTTTGGAGATAAAGCGCAGGATTGCAAGGATTGAAGTGGATTATAGTTTAGTTTGAAAACAAAGTTGCCTTTGTTTGCTGGAGAGGCAGTGTAAATCGTGACATTTATCTGAAATCAAAATGCGTGCGTTATAACGGCTTTAGTCTATTTTTAGCTGCTTTACTTCGTTTCATTTGCTTAGTCAATGTTTGTAAGATGGAAAACTAAATTGTTTGTTTGTCATAACTTATGATATATTTGTTGGCTCTTAGGAGAAAAATTACGGAGCCTCTTCGTCAATGTATCGGGCATTTTCGGTTTTAGCCGTCGCACTTCGTGAATACCCTTCGTAAATGCATACTGATGAGACTGTCCCACCGACATGGCAAAATGTCGCTAAGCTTATTTCCGCGTTATATCGCCAAATGGCACAAAATATAAAACATAGTTGGATAGAAAGATCCTATAGTACAAACCAAAAGTAGTAGTTTGGAGATAAAGCGCAGGATTGCAAGGATTGAAGTGAATTACAGTTTAGCTGGAAATCAAAGTTGCGTTTGTTTGCTGGAGAGGCAGTGTCAATCGTGAC
This sequence comes from Cladopsammia gracilis, assembly GCA_022457155.1. NCBI lineage: Eukaryota > Metazoa > Cnidaria > Anthozoa > Scleractinia > Dendrophylliidae > Cladopsammia > Cladopsammia gracilis. The sequence goes on from JAJGOT010000283.1 coordinate 96,048, forward strand.
ATTTATCTGAAACCAAAATGCGTGCGTTATAACGGCTCAATTTATTTTGAGCTTCTTTACTTCGTTGCATTTGCTAAGTTAATGTTTGTAAGGTGGAGAAATAAATTGTTTGTTTGTCATAACTTATGAGTCATTTGTTGGTTCGTAAGAAGGAAAATTACTGAGCCTCGTCGTCAATTTTTCGGGTATTTTCGGTTTTAGCCGTCGCACTTCGTGAATACTCTTCGTAAATGCATACTGATTTTTGTATTACAAATAGTACACTAAATTGTTTTGCAATACAATGAAAAAAAAGAAAGCAAAAGAGTATAATAATTACGATACATATGCAAAAAGAGAAGAAAAATAATATATTAATTGAAAAAAAGTACAATGTAGCTTAAAGAATATATGTTAACTCACTGACGTCAGTCCCGGCCAAAATTGGTCTTAAAAGACCAATAAGACTCACCTGCTTTAAAAAATTGCAGCTTTCTCAATCGCGCGAACATTTTCAGTTGTGAGTATTGACTAGAAAGTCCTTCAAATTAAGACACCCAATAAACATAAAAAGTCAGCGATTTTCGCAGAATATCAGCGTTTGAATTTGGAGAAGAACAAAAATGACCGTTTTTAACGTCATAGAAGAAGAAAAAAATTACCTTTTTGCTTCCCGTTTTTTCTAAATCATCGTTGCAAACCCAAAAGTTAACATTCACAGCAAAAGTCAGGCCTAGTCCTACCTTAGAAATGATTTTTTATGCTCTTATTCGTTGCCCGAGCCAAGTTACATCTCGTTTTAGTGCATCCTTGCCTTGCTTCGATTTTCAACATCACGACCGCACTGCATGCTGGAAAAAAGCGATAATTTTTGACAGGGTTCGTTCCTTTCCCCACATATTTCATAATTATACCAAGTCCACAGCCACTCCGACCTACCACCGAAATTTGACGCTTGTTGTGTTCTTCAGTGGTCGCAAATCCCAAAATATGCCGTGGTACGTCATGAAATTCATCAGTAGTGGAGTCCCAAGGCTACTTCGTTTCGGAGCGGCCATTTTTTCAGTTCAACGAACAACAAGCCAAATTCGCAAACGAAGTACATCACCTTACTCGCTTCTTTGAGAAAGTGGACTCTTAGCTACTTTCACGCTTAATGATGCTCATCAGGCAGCTACTAAAGATAAAAAAAATGGCTGTAAACTTACCAAAAATCGCATACAAACCATATTTGAGCCGCTATTATAGCTCATAGTGACGTTTCTAGAAAACTCGAGCCTTCAGTTGTTTAGAACAGCAACACTTTCCATGGTAACCCCAAATATGGTGTCACGAAATCCTATGGATCGGTTATATGCTGAAAATCACTCAAAAACGGAAAAAGTCACTGACGACAATGACTTAAGGGGGTTGCACTAGCATTCACTTAGCCCATGTTTTTTTTTAATTGCTCTAATCGGTTACATTTAAAAGCTATGACGCGTAGAATATCAATTTTGTTATCAAGGCGCAAAAGAAAACTGTCGAAGTCTAAGATGCCGCCGCGTAGGCTTGTCGCAAAAACATGATATTTGGCGACAATCAAACAGTAGTTAAGAACTTATTCTTACTCCAATTGTTTGACTCTTTGTGCTAACCGTATAATAGTATTTTCAGATAAAGTCAGTTTTTTATTAAATTTATCTCGCCACCAGTTAGCAAAAAAGTCCAAAACGACGAGGATACACTGCAAGTGTCTTAGAGATTGATTTTCAAGGTTACATGAAGGACAGACTTGCCAGACTTAGAAATCGCACTGTTTTGCCGATTTGGCGATGATTTGAGCCCAGTACGCCGATTTCGAGATCTGGTGTGCTCAAAAGTGAGATTTTGCTAAAACTTGCTCTGCACGGCCCCAAACCTGCGTTTCGTACACTTTTCATAGAAATCGCGCTGCTTTCCCGATTTGGCGATGATTTGAGGCCAGTACGACGATTTTGAGATTTGGTTTGTGCTCAAAAGCGAGATTTTGCCAAAACTTGCTCCGCACGGCCCCAAACGTGTGTTTTGTGCGCTTTTCATAGAAATCGCACAATATCTGTCTCCATTTATAATTTAGGTTTCAAAATATGATGCCATCCAAGAATCAGTACCGCCATTTTAGAATTTTTCTCAAAGAAAACAATTATAAAAATGGACAATTTATCCAAATCATCTGAAACTTGGTACAGAAGATCCTAATGATATATAAATGTAGCACATCAAAGTACAAGTCCATATCTTTCTCCATTCAGCATTTAGGTTTCCAAAAAATATGTTTTTTCCTAGCCATTTTCAATGATGTCATAATGACGTCATAATGCGACATCGACACTGTCAATCTACTAACCTTATGATTTTGTACTATCTGCTAAATTTGAAGTCTAAAGCGGTAATACTTTACGAGTTATGATGGGGTACCTTTTACGACATATCAGTGTCCGTACATGAAGCTGGTCATCACAGCAGGGACGAGCCATGGAGCGGTGAGTACACGCTCTTTTGTGCTTCACATTTGTACTCTATTTAGACCTTTTTAAGACTGCACGACCAAACCAACTATCAGAACTATAACATAAGGTCCTAGTGCTACTCTAGGAAACTGTTTTCCCAACCGAAAGTGTTTGCTTTTGCATAGTCAGCAGTTTATCTATAGATATTTAACCCTCCCCTCAAGAAGTCACTTTATGGCTTTTAGAGACAAAGGACGATGGTTTATATATACTTTTATGGTAGATGTAGTTGATACACCAGGAAAGGAACACTTTGATGTCAGTTTTGCGTGAATTCATCATTGTGCTTAGGAGTAATTAATAACTGAATAATTAATTAGCTGCAAATTTCAACCGTTAATAACATCGTCAGATCTTGTGTTTATGGCAGTGTTTATATCAATCGAGTTAGATCCCAAAGTGATCTAACCGTGTTGCTAAAGTCAAGGAAACAGCTTCTAAAACGTGCGAGGTATTAACAGTTGAATTTTGTCTAATATGGCGGATGCAAAAGTGCGTCAAACATGCAAACGAGGCTATACTTTGAACGTTAATATCTCTGACGGGATTTTATCACACTTCCTCAAATTCGCAGGATATATACAACGTCTTTAATACTATTTGCCAATACACTCGGCGTTATTATCGGCTCAACGGTTTGTTTCTAGCCTTGTTTACAAGTTTTTCAAACATGGAAACGAGGCTACAATTTGATCGTTAATACCTCTAAGGGGATTACATCAAACAAATTCAAATTTGCAGGATGTATAGCATAACTTTCATACTACCTGCGAATACACTTGGTTTTAATATCGGCTCAACCTTATGCTTCTAGTTCAAAACCTTTAACACATGCGAAAACACCTCAACAGAAGCTAATATAATATAATATAATATAATATAATATAATATAATATAATATAATATAATATAATATAATATAATATAATATAATATAATATAATATAATATAATATAATATAATATAATATAATATAATATAATATAATATAATATAATATAATATAATATAATATAATATAATTAATATAATATATTATCATGCTTATAATGGTGACCAAGCAGCGAAGGGTGTCTTGAAGGTAAAAAGACAAAGAGTACCGTATAACAAGCTCCGATTTTCGCCACTGTGCAGTTCTTCACCAAGCAGCGGATGCTTTGGGCCTTGAAATGCTACACAGGGGGACCAAACGGGCCTTAAGGTGCATGTCCTGGATCTCTCAGCAACGAATGATTGATGACCTAGCCTCGAAAGTGCTACAAAGGTGCGCCAAACGGGCCTTGGGGTGTATGTCGATGATCTCTCAGCAATGAGAGATTGATGACCAAGCCTCAAGAGCCCTTGACACTTAGACATTATATGGAATGTACAAGTTAACGCTAGACTGTTCGCCAGAAACGTTTCACTTAAACGAAGATCAAACAGGCGGCGATGAAGATAAGGACATTGAGAGAGACGACGAAGAGAAGAAGTCCAGGAAAGAAAAGCCACACCAACAGACAGTGAGAGTGATTACGAACCTGTAAAGAAGGCAAAGGAGAAAACAGCAAGTGCCCTTACAACAGACAGCGAGAGCGATTTCCAAGCGCCCGTAAAGAAAACGAAAAAGAAAACAGCAAGTCCCCTGAAGAGCAATGACGAAGCGCCCGTAAAGAAAATGAAAAAGAAAGCAGTAAGTCCCCTGAAGAGCGACAGAAACCAGAAGAAAAAAAAAGCCATCATAAGGAGAGGATGTGTAGAATAACAGGCTGCTTCTTACGAGGAAGAGAAGAAGTCCAGGGAGGAAATGCCACACCAACAGACAGTGAGAGCGACTACGAACCTGTAAAGAAGGCAAAGGAGAAAACGGCAAGTGCCCTTACAACAGACAGCGAGAGCGATTTCCAAGCGCCCGTAAAGAAAACGAAAAAGAAAGCAGCAAGTCCCCTGAAGAGCGACAGAAAGCAGAAGAAAAGAAGCCATCATAAGGAGAGGATGTGTAGGATAACAGGCTGCTTCTTTTACGGCTACAACCTTCAACGTCATATACAAATGCACGTCAGGAAGGGCGGCATAGAAGAGGAAGACATTCTCCGTTTGACGATTTGAGGCCACGACGACGATTTAGAGATCTGGTGTGCTCAAAAGTGAGATTTTGCCAAAACTTGCTCTGCACGGCCCCAAACGTGCGTTTTGTGCACTTTTCATAGAAATGCACTGTTTTCACTTTATGGCGATGATTTGAGGCCAGAACGACGATTTTGAGATCCGGTGTGTTCAAAAGTGAGATTTTGCCAAAACTCGCTCCGCACGGCCCCAAACGTGCGTTTTGTGCATTTTTCATAGAAATGCACTGTTCTCGCTTTTTGGCGAGAATTTGAGTCCAGCAGGATGATTTTGAGATCTGGTGTGCTCAAAAGTTAGATTTCGCCAAAACTTGCTCCGCACTGCCCCAAACGTGAGTTTTGCGCATTTTTCACAGAAATACATGTACACTGTCTTCGCTTTTTCGCTTTTTCGCGATTTGAGGCCAGCACGACGATTTTGAGATCTGGTGTGCTCAAAAGCGAGATTTTGCCAAAACTTGCTCCGCACGGCCCGAAACGTACGTTTTGTGCATTTTTTTTAGAAATGCACTGTTTTCGCTTTTTGGCGATGATATGAGTCCAGCAGGATGATTTTGAGATCTGGTGTGCTAAAAAGTCAGATTTCGCAAAAACTTTCTCCGCACGGCCCCAAACGTGCGTTTTCTGCACTTTTCACAGAAATGCACTGTTTTCGCTTTTGGGCGATGATTTGAGGTTAGTACGACGGTTTTGAGATCTGGTGTGATCAAAAGTGAGATTTTGCCAAAACTTGCTCCGCAGGGCCCAGAACGTGCGTTTTGTACACTTTTCATAGAAATGCACTGTTTTCGCTTATTCGCGATGATTTGAGGCCAGCACGACGATTTTCGGATCTGCTGTGCTAAAAAGTGAGATTTTGCCAAAACTTGCTCCGCACGGCCCGAAACATACGTTTTGTGCATTTTTCATAGAAATGCACCGTTTTCGCTTTTTGGCGATGATTTGAGGCCAGTACGACGATTTTGAGATCTGGTGTGCTGAAAAGTGAGATTTTGCCAAAACTTGCTCCGCACGGCCCGAAACGTACGTTTTGTGCATTTTTCATAGAAATGCACTGTTGTCGCTTTTTGCGATGATTTGAGGCCAGCACGACGATTTTCTTATATCAAAAGTGAGATTTTGCCAAAACTTGCGCCGCACGGCTCGAAACGTATGTTTTGTGCACTTTTCAAAAAAATGCACTGTTTTCGCTTTTTGACCATGATTTGAGACCAGTTCGACGATTTTGAGATCTGGTGAGCTAAAAAGTGAGATTTTGCCAAAACTTGCTCTGCACGGCCCGAAACGTACGTTTTGTGCATTTTTTATAGAAATGCACTGTTTTCGGTTTTTGGCGATGATTTGAGGTCAGTACGACGATTTTGAGATCTGGTGTGCTCAAGAGTGAGATTTTGCCAAAACTTGCTCCGCACGGCCCCAAACTTGCGTTTTGCGCACTTTTCATAGAAATGGACTGTTTTCGGTTTTTGGCGATGATTTGAGGTCAGTACGACAATTTTGAGATCTGGTGTGCTCAAAAGTGAGATTTTGCCAAAACTTGCTCCGCACGGCCACAAACGTGCGTTTTGTGCACTTTTCATAGAAATGCACTGTTTCCGCTTTTTGGCGATGATTTGAGGCCAGCACGACGATTTTCTGATCTGGTGTGCTCAAAGGTAAGATTTTGCCAAATCTTGCTTCGCACGGCCCCAAACGTGCGTTTTGTGCACTTTTCATAGAAATGCACTGTTTTGGTTTTTGGCGATGATTTGAGGCCAGTACGACGAATTTGAGATCTGGTGTGATAAAAATGGAGATTTTGCCAAAACTTGCTCCGTAGGGCCCGAAACGTACGTTTTGTGCATTTTTCATAGAAATGCACTGTTTTCGGTTTTTGGCGATGATTTGAGGCTAGTACGACGATTTTGAGATAAGTAGGTGGCGTTATGGTACCTAGAAAAATGGTTATAGACAATATTGAATGTTTACAAAATGAATTGGACCTTGTCGACGTTTTGAGAATTAAAAATCCACAATCTAGAAGTTACACTTGGAGCCAAAAATCTCCACCAATTTTCTGTCGTTTAGATTACTGGCTTGCTATCAAACAACTTACAGGATTTTGTAAATACAACCGCTATAAAAACTATAATCAAAGGGCTCTTAAAGCCATCTCGTTAATGCGAGAGAATGTAAGGTTAATAAACAACAACAACAAGAATTGGAAAAGTTGGGTGCCTTTGATAGGTAAATGTAGTAAAGACGTGATAGGTAATATGTGTAAAGCTGCTAAATGGTTTATTGAAGTTTAAAGATTGAAAATACCTGTAGGTCTAATCGTAGAGTTAGACATTGCAGTCATAGAGGACTTAAGGGCTCTTTTAGGAGCCACCAAATCAATAAAAGTCATGAGCAACAAAATAATCACGAGTATGAATGTAAATAATTTTCATGTTAATTTACCGTATTTATTCAAAATAGTCTTCATTTTACAGTTGAGGGGAAACTTCAACTTGATTATATTTAGCGAATGAGCCGAGGCCAATTTGGTTGCTACGGGAGAAAATTATGAGGAGGGATGGGGGTGGCAAAACTACTTAGATTCAATCTATCTTACTTAGTTAATTTTTCTATGTTTTGTATCAGTCACAGTATTTTGGAAGCAATGACATGTATGGCATTACAATGGCGATTTTCTTATCGATCGAAATTTGGGAAAGATGTACGAAGGTTAAAAAATATTTACTATCTTTATTTATTGGTATTTAAACAAAACTAAAACATATTGCAACGATTTTCATTTGGGATTAAAATTGATTTACTAGCAATGTTTTTAAACAGCCAATTTATATGTGCAGTGTATATGTGGATGTATGAGACAAAACAAGAACTTTGTGCATATGAATAAGTTCAGTAAAAAGACTTCAGCAAAAAAGGAATGTTTTATCTAAATACTTCACTAAGGTAGACTATTGTAAAAAAGGCAAATGAAAATATTTTACTTGTCGCTTTTTCCGTCAACTAAAAAAATGTGTACCTTCGGGCAGAATGGTGTCTCTTGTAGGAATAGAGCTGGTAATTAGATTTCGTTTCCTTTTATAGCCGAAGCTGTTTTCAAAACATCTAGGCTTAAAGAAGCCTTGGTAAAAACGACAAGCGACGTGGCCCCGAAAATTGCCGACATGAGACGTTCTGAACAGCGAGAAGCGGCTCGATTCCGCTTCAAAAATACGACAAATTACGACAGCGACTTTAGAAGGTTGTGCAATTTACCAATAAAAATTAAACATTATTGACCATATCGTTCATATCAACACCCGACGGCCAACGGTCTGTTTTAATGATCAATTTGTTATTGAAACGTCTACCAACCTCGTTCCCAAGGCCCCTATCTTCCTCTCTCTTGGATCGGACGTGCAGTTAGAGTACACCCTAGACTCCCGGTATACACATACATATCCGTGACCTTTGATTTTTGATTTTTTGGCGCAAATTGGTTTTAACAAGCTTAATAATTTTCCTTCGAGCATTTTTATTTTAAAAAGAGACTTTTCTTTTGATCTTGATGAAAACTTGCACTTTATCAAATAAAGACAAATAAGTGACAGGTCACGCGTGTGGTTTCCGTTCGAATTACACGCACCGGCTCCCCCGACGGTGTCAATTTGCGCGAGGGCAAAAGTAACGACCCTCCCCTCGGGTGAATGTCGGTCGCTAAGCTTTAGTATTCGAATTTCGTGGTACAGCCGTTTGGATCGCGGACAATGGCATAGCGAAGATGGCCAGAATCGCTCCAAAACGGAGCCCTTTTAGAGCCCGTGAAAGGGAATTTGGAAGCTAGCACGAATCGCACGGGTAGACATTTAACCTGGCTTTCGCGTGGCGAGGGTTCGCTCAGAGGTCTCCAGCCTTCCCTTCTTTTATAGTGGATAGTGGGGCGAGTGACAAAAGTTGTAAAAATGCATTTAAACCGGTCAGGATACATCAAGAGACAATAAAGTAAAGGTGAGAAGACTTAAGTGTGTAATATTTTCGATTTTTCTATCGCTTATCAATTCCGTGACAAATCGTATTATTACCTAGTATATTTCTTTACTGTGCACTGGATATCACGATTGGTCTGCCCGTGGGATCATCTAATTTAAATCTTTGATGTGTGCCACAACGCATCGGATAAATGTTTACGCGTATCCGCGTTTGTAGATCTTTATATATAAGATATAAACATCTAAGAATTTTACGGAGATTTTAAAGAAGAAAAGAACTGATCCATGACCTATGGTCGCTACAATGTCTGTCATTGATCGATCAGAGTCCGTTCACGCATATTCATTGCTATTTTAAGACTTAAATTCAGTCAGGAAGTCAAGACAAAAAAGTGCATATCCTTAGAATTCCTCTATTCCTCAAAGAAAGAATTAAGCAAATATATATTTTTCCAACGTTAATTTCGTTTTTAAGACAGTTTTGAGATTCGCTCTTTCCTGTTCTTTATAATCTTCCGGAAACCGGACATTCCACAAAGATAACAAGGTTCGCAGAACATTCATAATCCATCGGATCAACAAAAGCAAAGAAACTTTTGATAACTTAGACGTCAGATGTGGGTGGGCTGAAATATCTGTTTTCCGCTTAGTTGTCAATGCTTGTTAAAAGGAAATATTTCACGCAGTTGTATGTTGTTATCGATATCGATGTGAAATGTTTTGGAAAGTGAAGCGGACATTGATTTTTCTTTTGTGGAGAGTTGAAAAAGAAATGGCTGCATAAGTTAATGTTATACATGAATGGGTTATTTGCGAATATATAGTAGTTTTGTCTTTTTTTATTCGAAAGTCGAGAGTTTTCTATTTCCGGTATCATGTGTTTAGTAACTATTAGAGATTAAATGGGTCTGCTTTAAACCTCAAAATATAGTGTTGACAGTGTCTTCTTAACGACCCCCGGGGTCACGACCGCAGCAAAATTTCGTAAAATATTCTATTAAGATCCAAGTCTTATGCGATAGTCATATATTGGAATAGTGGGATCTTTCAATTGTTTTTTAATAGCTCCTCAGAGTTTATTCCGCGTGTAAGTGTCATGTGTTTCTCGGAGCTAGGCAGTATCTCCATTGTCAGAAGCCCGGGGGGGTACTCAACAAAGTTTTGTACGGGGATGCTCCGCCCCGAGGTCCAAACCCTTACCCTTTCATATACCGATTTTGACAGAAAAGGTACCCCTTTCATATACCTTTCATTGAAAATGGTACCCCTTTCATATACTTTTCAATGAAAATGGTACCCTTTTCAGAGCCTTTACGTGCGTCTGTTTGATATATTTTGAAAGGCCATTTTTTTAATACTTAAATGGCAGTTTACCCTACCTTTTTTATTCTTCAACGGCGTGGCTACGCTTCCCTTTCCTATTCTTCGTGAAATCCCTACCCTTTCATATACTTCAACCCGTGAAATCCCGACCCTTTCATATACCTCTTACCTCAAAAAGGTACCCCTTTCAGGCGGAGCATCCCCGTATAGCCCATTATAGGGAGTACCCCCCCCCCCCTTCGGGGTCAGAAGTATAGCATCATTTCATCCGGTTTGAAATATTTGAATCTCCAGCATGATAGCTGTACACTCTTTATCAAGTTTCCCGGAAAGTGACATCATGAAACTTAGCGCCCCAATTTCTCAAATTATAAAATTTGTACTAAAGTAATCAAACATGCGGGATTCCTGACTGCAGTATTTTTCAAAACCTTTTTCTGATCCGAGATACAGGCAAGGTTGTCCGTTGTTGCATTATTATGCAGTATTACTTTATTTTGTATTAAATTTTCCACCGCAGAAATATACTCGCGCAGAAAAAAATTACTTGTTTCAATGATGTATATCGGCTTAAGAAGAACTTTTTAACAGTGAATATATTGCTATCATAACTCCGAGGCGACCGGCACAACAGTCATCTGTATTCCCGATTCAACTCCACACACGTCCTCAAAAGAACCAGAGACTGTTATCATAATACTGATATATTTTTACAACAACGTTCAATAATTCACTCACTAGTTTTCTCGTTGTTTATGTTCATATTGGTTCCAGAACAGCAACCATATAACTAGGAGAACTATACAAACCTCCGGTCAGGAAGTAAAATTGTTTAATACCGATGCCTTGGATTTTATTTATACTTGACCAGAAATCCGCAAACATTTCCTCCCAGCAGAAATTTTAGCTGTCCCGACGCGCAAAAATTTCCTCCCGCAAAACAAATTCAGTCGGACAATCCGAAAAATTTCCTTGTGCACGGTAGCTAAATCAATAAAACTATGACGTCTTTCCCATACTATTGCATACAAACGCAAAGTTCAAATAACCGCATCCCCAAGGGTAAGATGAAACCTGAGATAAACCGAACCCAAGCCATTAACCCTTGGGAAGGCCCCAAACCCAAGGTGTGTGTAACCACAACTCAATAGAAAAAAACGCAAAGTTCATGCTATTTTGCTCTGCCATACCGCTCATATTAACACACAAACTTTCCTGTCCCATTTAACTTTCTTATAACCTCTCCATTAGTAAAATACACCGTGAAATTCTCAAACTACGTTTCCCAAGAAAACGCATTTAACCTATTTTTACCCTTTTAAAGTAGCTATAATGGCTTTACGACAAATGATTGAAACTGATAGGTAACGTGAGATATCGAAATTTAAGAAGGACTAATACCTTTGCGGTAACGTAATGTGAGATATGACAAGTTCATCACAAGTTCTGACATCCCAATACCCTAGGGAAATTAACAATAGGTCCGGGGGTGCTCCCCAAACATTTTAGTGGCAGTATGTGACGCCCTTCTTGAAATCCTAACCGCTTTAACCAACCATATCCTCAATGCCCCAATATAGCTTCTATAAAGAAGGAACAAGAAACCCCCCCGGACAAAAGTCCACAAAATTTTGTTAACAACTTTTGTCCCTTTTTAGTACTCGACTTCGAAATCTCGCTTAATGCGCAAGCGCATTAACGAGATAAAAACCGCCATAAAAACTGATCATGCAGTAATTGAGTTGAATTTAACCGACTCCAATCAAAACTTAAAGGGGCCCGGCTTCTGGAAAATGAACGTCTCTCTTCTTGAAGATCCGAATTATCTGGAAGACTTAAAACAAAATATTCCACTTTGGAAAACAACAGGAAGCGAGAATTTATCAGACAAAAGGTGTATCTGGGATTGGATTAAGTATAATATTCGGAACCATGCTATTTTGTTCTTGAAAAAGAAAGCCAAAGAACGATCTGCAATGGAAGAAAACTTACAAAAAGTATACGTGGAAGCAACTAAAAACGTCGAAATGGACCCTTCCGAATCTAACCTAAATACTCTAAATGAAGCAAAAGAAACTTTAGAAAGTTATTATGAGGAAAAAACAAGGGGTGTAATTATCGCGCAAGGGCACGATGGCACGAGCATGGCGAGAGAAGTACAAAATATTTTCTAAATTTAGAGAAGCGTAATCACGTCAAAAAACATATAAGAAAACTATTAATAAGCGGTGCCATTACATCTGATCCTTTTGGGATACTAAACGAACAAAAACGTTTTTACCATAGCTTGTACCAATCAAACGTAACAGATGAGGATAAAGAAAATGTAAACGAATTTTTTAATAAGTTGAATATACCAAGATTATCAGAAGAACGAAAACAATCTTGTGAAGGAGAAATATTTGTTGAAGAAATTACAGCCATTCTTAACAGTTTTGAGAGTAACAAATCTCCTGGTAATAATGGAATACCAATAGAAGTTTACAAAAGTTGCTGGGAATTAATTTGTGATCCATTTATGGAAAGTGTGAGGGAGTGTTTCAACCACGGCGAAATGTCTAGCTCTCAAAGAAAAGCAATTATAACTCTTATAGAAAAGCAACATAAAGATCGAACTCTCATTGAAAATTGGAGGCCAATCTCTCTTATTAACGGGGATGCAAAAATAATTTCAAAAGTGATTGCTTTAAGATTAAAGAAAGTTTTACCGAATATCATACATCATAATCAAACAGGTTATGTTGAAAATCGCTATATTGGTGAGACTTTTCGATCAATTTTCGATATAATAGAATTTACAGACAGTAAGAATATTCCAGGTATCTTGATTTTCTTTGACTTTAAAAAAGCTTTCGACTCTTTAGAATGGCATTATCTTTTCAGTTGCCTTGAGGCCTTTAATTTTGGCCCCAATTTTATAAATTGGGTGAAAATGTTTTATACAAATATTCAAAGCTGTGTAATAAATAATGGAATGACATCAGACTATTTTACTTTAGAACGTGGTGTGAGGCAGGGTGATCCCTTGTCCCCCTACCTCTTTATCTTAGCTGTTGAAAGCTTGGCAATCTCCATTCGTCAAAATGGTGATATCAAAGGAATTAAAATAGGAAATTATAAAGTCAAGCTATTGCAATACGCAGACGATACCACAGCAACCCTGTCTGATGAGAATTCTGCAAAAACGCTATTTGAAGAACTAGAAGTATTTAAGAACTTCAGTGGGTTGGAGATAAATAGTTCTAAAACAGAAGGAATGTGGATTGGTTCCCTTAAAAGAAAAGACGAAAAACCGTTTGGTATTAAATGGCCAAGTGAACCCATTAAAGCTTTAGGAACCTTTTTTTACATATGACCTATCATTATTTTACGAAAAAAACTTTCAAGAGAAGGTTGACAGCATAAAGCAGCTTACAAATATATGGTCATCTATAGGACTGTCCATTTATGGTAAAGTAACATCAAACAAGTAAATTGTTTGATTTTCTCCTTTTTTATGGAATGGAAAGGATAAAGTAACAAGGCTCTCTTCAATAAACAGTTATGAAGACGGTGGCATTAAAATGACAGATATTGAAAGCTTGGTCAAAGCTGTACGATTAGCTTGGCTAAAACGTATTTTCAGCGATAACGAAAGTACGTGGAAATTCTACTTGTTACATCTCCTACGTAATGTTGGTGGTCTTTTGCTTTTTAAATGCAATTATGCAATGGACGATCTTTCAATTAACGCAGTTTTCTACAGAGAACTTTCAGAATATTGGTTAGAATTTCGAAATCTCTTTTTAGCTAATAAAGAACGGCTCTGTATAATTTGGAATAACAAAAATATAAAAATAGATGGAAAACCAGTTTTTTATAAATCTTATTATGACTCGGGGATACGTATCATTAAAGATCTCTTATTCAATCTCGACAATATAGAATCCTTTAATGTAATTAATAACATAGTTGAGAAAGCTAATTTTCTTACATGGGACAGGTCTTAGGCGCGCAATTCCTTCTTCTTTGAAAATAATAGAGTACACTACCTTTACAGATAATACTTATTTTATAAAGGGAAATGAGATTTTTGACATACTGGAAAAGAACACGAAAGACTATTATTCTTTAATAATATCAAATAAAGCACAATTACCTAGTAATGCAAAGAATTTAAAACATTATTTTGGCTTATCTGACGAAGACTTAAAAATTGCTTACAACCTTCCCCACTTAACAGCACAGGAGCCTTACGTTAAATCCTTTCAATATAAAGTTTTAAATTCAATACTTTACATCAATGCAAAACTTTTTAAAATTGGATATCGCCAGCATGACAAATGTACTTTCTGCAAGACTGAACAGGAAACATTATGTCACTTTCTCTTTTACTGTCGACACTCACATATGTTGTGGAAAAATGTTGAACAGTATTATTTAACAATAACAAAGGAATTTCACGGGTTGCGTTTACGAGAGGTTATAATTGGAATAACGATGTGAAAATGTCCCTTGTTAAATTATCTGATATTAATTGGTAAATTGTATTTATGGGATTGCAGAAAGAAACAGGTACTTCCAAACATCTAAGGTTTCAAATTTAAAGTAAGAATTAAATACCAAGTTGAGAAATATATTTCCACTCAGAATAATAAACTAGAAACCTTTTATGAAAAATGGCCAAAAGACATTTCCCCACTAAAATTAAGTTCGTATGTATGCTTTTGTGTGTATGTTCGTGTGTGTTTTTGTTTTATCTTAGGGTGTACTGTAAATAACTGTCAATTTCTCTTTTATCAACATAATTAAGCATTAATACAAGCCTCATTCAGCAATTGCGCGGCTGTTTTTTGGCTGTAATGTATATAATCTGTGAAATCTTGACAATTGTAGGTATGTCTGTTATGGCGGTTGTTTAGAATATTGTAATTTTTTCTTTTCAAGTAGTTCTTTGTAATTAAAGTAAAAAAAGAAAAATATTAATTAAATAATATATTATAATTATAATAAAAACTTTCCCAGCACCCTTTCACCAGAAAAATTTTCGTTGCCAAATAACTCTGTAAATTTTGAGTGTATGAGGATACTACACCACATGCTATTTGCAACTACCATAAAATACCTATTTTAATTGACTAAGTGCTATGACGTCATCAGTCACGTGACTATGCCCCCAAGTGCCTTTCAACGTTTTTTAGGAACATGCTTTGATGAATGTAAATACAGTCAACTTGGCAAGGAAGGCATTCGCTTGCAACATTTCCGCATGCCCATTATTACTCTGGATTTTTAAAATTAAGGGGGCTATACACATGAGCAAATAGGGGTCTGGGGACTAGTATCTTTGTATACATGTATCTTTGTAAGGGTGAAATGCAAAGTTATATTATTTCGTATGTTGGTAGATATAAGTCTAAAAATAAGTTCTTTATGAACGTCATCAGTATGACGTCATGAAACACGTGACCAGAACGCACGGAAGTTGACTGATTTTTGGAACTTTTTGGAACCATCAAACATTTTTATTAACTTAAATAAATCTCCGTTTTTCCGCCCAGGTTAAAATTATGTTATTTTTGTGTATAAAAAAGGCGATTATTACTCTTCTAGTGAAAATGAAGG
Source organism: Cladopsammia gracilis (assembly GCA_022457155.1). Classification (NCBI taxonomy): domain Eukaryota; kingdom Metazoa; phylum Cnidaria; class Anthozoa; order Scleractinia; family Dendrophylliidae; genus Cladopsammia; species Cladopsammia gracilis. Next base: position 111,556 of record JAJGOT010000283.1, read on the forward strand.
TGACGAAAAAATGTTTTACACGTTGGAAGTCCTTGAAAATCCATCCTTTCCTAATCCTGTTCAGCGACTTTTCAGTTTAGAACTATAAACAAATCTGCATAAGTGGTTTTTATCTAACCTCTTACCAATGGCGTTGGCAGTTTTTCTGTAGCATTTTTCTTTCATACCGATCAGGGGTTAGATTTTTTTTTTATTCCCCCACCCTCCCTTCCCCTTTGGTCCACTTCCTTCCCTTCCCCCGCTCGGGTTTGTAGGACATGGTCAGCGGGAGGACTGGTTCAAGTTTTCACACCAACTGTCCCGCATCCGCCATTTTTGCCCGCAGCGTCAGCACAGAAAATTTATTTTATTTCGTCGATTAAGAGTCCTGTTTAGTGAAAAAAGGCTGGCGAAATTGCTTTGCAAACTGTTCTTTTCGTGGCTAACTTACGACATAGCGCAAAGAAGTCTGCTTAGAGTGTACATATTAGTTCGCCGGTCGTGAGAGGTTAGCCGGAGAAACTTGAGAAAGGACAAGAAAACCTGGAAAAGGTAGGTGACTTGAGTTTTAAATTACATGTAGTAAGACAAGTTTAAATATAACATTCAACCTAATGTCCAACTGGACAGGGTTCAGGGTTATTTTAGACCGTTTGGGGCGATTGATTAAGCTTATTAGTTTCTATTTGATATTGTGCACATCTAACTAGTTTACAATTAAGCTTAAGCTTATTATTAATTAATAAGCGACTTTGTTTACAAACAGATTTGCAAAAGTCCGCGACTCTGAGCGCTGAAAAAAAGTAAATATCACAGGGCGTAACATGTCGATCAAAATCGATCATCGAAAACGTAGTCGATGAGGGGTATATATATAAATAAAAATTTCGCAGTTAAATACCTCTATAGAGAAAATTAAAAATTTCGCAATTAACTTTCTCAGTGAAAATAAAAAAGCGTATATATATATGTTATGTAGAAAATGTAGTTCCAGGCTTCAGAGGTTATTCATCGCTTTATTGCTACAGTCCTGTTTCGTATGGTCGAGAGATGACCACACTCATCAGGCAACTTGAGCGAATGACCGTTAATTTAACTGCTGGCGGTATTATACATACGACCGCTAATTTGAAAGTTGTTAGGCAGCGCGCGCGTAGCTGCGTTACATTACGTAATTCTAAAGTTCTATTGCACCACTGTATACAAGTGACTGTTAATTTAAAAATTGGTAGGCAGCGCGCGCAGTTGCGTTACATTATGTTACTCTAAAGTTCCTGAGTGTGAATCTGTTTCTGTGGGGGCACGAACCTGCCAATTCGTTTCTTTTGTTTAGGGTACATAGATCTTTGCGACAGATGATGAAAAATTTTTCTTGGAGGCACAGGCTGCATTTCTTGCTCACATTATTGTACGGTTTGCATTTCCTAAGTACTTTCCACTGCACACGAAAGGATTTTTTCGCATCTTTTAGAGTCCATACGTGTTTTGACAGTTCTGTCTCGTTTCTTCTGTTGGCGTGTCGGAATGAGGTCGTGTGGTTTCTGCATCTGTCTTTGAAGTTGGTAGCCAGTCCAATGTATGTTTCTGTTGTCGTGTCAGTTGTCACAGTCGCTTGGTAGACCACGTTTGTCTGCAGGCATTTTCCTTCAAGTGGGCATTCCGGTTTTCTTCGGCAGTTGCACGTTTGCGGTTGCTGCGTGGATGCCTGTGTAGCGATGTTTTCTGAGAGGATCTTTTTATTGTGGGATGAGATGATGGCTTTCATATTCGGCATGCATGAGTAACTGAGCTTGAGTGTGTGCCTGTTGAATATCTTGTGCAACGGATGGTTTGGGGGGAAGCATTTGTCGATGATGCCCAGGAATTTCTTTCCAAGGTTCGTTTTTACATTCGAATCCCATGGGGGGTTGTACCATGTGATGTTTCTTTTTCGGCTCCTTTTCTTCTTTGTTGTTTGCTTTTTTTCTGGGTTGAATGTTAACTTGAAGTCATACCCACTTTCATCGAGTGTTTTCTGGTAAGGCGCGATATCTTCATTGAAGATTTCTTTGCTGGAAGAGATATTAGTAAGTCGTTTGTTGATGTTTTGCGGGATGTTCTTCAGTAATGTTGGTGGATGGTTACTCAGCCGGTGGACGTACAGCAATTTGTTGTTGGGTTTCATATACGGTTTATAGCTTCCACTTGTAAGGTCGAGGGTCACATCAAGGAAGTTCGCGATCTTTTTGTTTGCTTCAATTGTGATTTTGAGACCATGAGATTTGAATACATTACTCACTTCCTGCTTTGTCTTCTCGATTTCCCTCGGAGTGGCTTTGCATACTGCGAGGCCGTCGTCACGATAGAGTCCCACTTGATCTTTAAATTTGGGTGCGATGAATGATAGCATGTATAATCCTATCAATTCACAAGTTTCCGCTCCATCGTATGAACCCATTGTTACGTCAAACGTGCTGTCACAATTCTTTTTTGTCCACGGCGAGTCTTGGTGGTAAAGCAGAGATCTTTTTGCATGAATGATAATTTGTCGGTCTTGGTTGGTGATGTTAGTGAATCTTGATGCATAGTCCAGTGCTTTCAACAGGAGTTCTTCTGATATGGATGGGTAAAATTCGCATACGTCAAAGGTGATAAATGCATGTTGGCTTTTATCGGGTATCGCTTTAAACCATTCTATGGCATCGGTAGTGCTTTTCCACAGATTTACTTTTGTTGCTTTGATGATTTCTGAGTTAACGCCGTCTAAAATGTGCTTGCTGATGATGCCAATCTCTGACTTGCTTGGGTTAATATATATATATATATATATATATATATATATATATATATATATATATATATATGCAGAGCGAAAACTTCGCCGTTAATTTACTGCGAAATATTGTCTCTGAATATATATGGAGGGAGAAAAATTCGCAGTTAATTTACCGCGAAATATTGTCTCTGTATATATATATATGGAGGGAGAAAAATTCGCCGTTAATTTACTGCGAAATATTGCCTCTGTAAATATATATATATATATATATATGCAGAGCGAAAAATTCGCAGTTAATTTACTGCGAAATATTGTCTCTGTATATATCTGGAGGGAGAAAAATTCGCAGTTAATTAACTGCGAAATTTTGGCGCTGTATATATACACAGAGCGAAAGATTCACAGTTAATTTACTGCGAAATATTATCTCTGTATATATATATATATATGGAGGGAGAAAAATTCGCCGTTAATTAACTGCGAAATTTTGCCTCTCTGTATATAGATATATGCAGAGCGAAAACTTCGCCGTTAATTTACTGCGAAATATTGTCTCTGAATATATATGGAGGGCGAAAAATTCGCAGTTAATTTACTGCGAAATATTGTCTCTGTATATATATGGAGGGAGAAAAAATTCGCCGTTAATTTACTGCGAAATATTGCCTCTGTGACAGTGTATGCCCTGGGAATGAATTTGTTCTTAGCCAATCACCGAGCAAATTTGAGGTACGCAGCTCTTCACCAGATTACATGAAGGGGTTTCTAACATATGTGAAACTTCTGGCGAAATATAGACCTTATCGTGTCCATCCATAATATATTTATGCGTTGCGTGAAGAGCAACAATGGAGGAACGCCAAACGACGAATAGAGGTGTGATAGCTGAGCACATGGTCGAGAGTAGTATTAGAGTTGGGGGCACCAGATCAAAAATAATTATTTTTGATCTGATACCAACCCAACTCTATACTACTTTCCATATGATGGTAACCAGTTTTTTGTTTCCATTTAATGTAAACCAGTTTTTGGAAAACTATATGTTTCCATAAAATAATTAAACTATATGTTTCCATAAACATAATTAAACTATATGTTAATAAAAACAAATGGTGCGTTTATTCCATTGCGTGATTTCCTTTGCGTTTATTCCATTGCGTGATTCCACATAATAGAATCCTTTGCGTGCACACAATTCTCGGAAATCTATATGTTTTTTAAATATAAGAGTGCGTTCACTAAAAAAGCAGTTTTGCATTGGAATTTTGGCATGGTTTAAAATGTTGGACATTATAAAGGATCCTTGAAAAGAAATAATATATTTTCTTCAAATAAATGAATACCAATATGTGATAAGGTAAAGAAGGATCAATTTAATGAAAGAATGATGAGTTTAATTTTTGATGACATAGTGCCCGTATGCGTAACTGTTGATTCCGTCCTCTAGTATATATCGTTTGTCATCAAAGCAACTGAGTGATACTTTATTGATTTCATAACTTCCTAATTGATGATTTTGACTCCTAATTGTTTTCATTTGATGGTGCATCTGTTTATTATTGAAGAGTGTGTCTTTATAGTTTTCATGTTGGATTTCATTTTTAATGACATTCTTTTTGATTCCTTTTGCTGTTTTTCCACCTTTTTGATCGTCTTTCATGTAACTATACATTTTGGATCGCAACCCAACAAATTCACAAGTAGGAACTCCTGCGGCTTCATCTTTGAATTTACCAATAACTTTTTTATTTGTTTTATCAAAATATGGTGAATCTTGAGCATAATCACTGTTATCAAATCTATTTTTATCTTTCCAAAAGTCTGAGTATACATCACCAGTTTCAATTTCATATGTAAGACTATCAGTGTCTGTAAATAGTAGCTTAGCTTTGTCCCCATACTTCTTTTTGATGTAGTTATAATGAAAATCATACATTAATGTCTTACTAAGATCTAGAATGCACATACCCACATAAGCCGGCCTGTTTAGGGTAAGTGTTTCTTTAATCTTATGCACAGCTACTAGATTTTCATTGAATATCTTACTGCTGACATATGTTGGTTTAGCAGCCATTTTTAATAGTTTCTTTTGATCAGTTACTAATCTGACATCTACTCGCTTTCTAATATTTTCCATCGTTTTTCCAAATACACTGTTGTTCATAAGCTTGAAGAAGTCTTTCTCAAAAGCATTTTTTGCATTAGTTCTTTTCTGAGTGTTGAAATCAATATATTGCTTCAACCATGCAGACTGATCAAATTCTAATACTCGATGAACTTTAGTTAATTTTAAACCGAGATCAGTGTATAATTGTAGGTTTCTGTAATGGAGCACGTATTTTTCTTTGTTGCTCAATGTTGGTATCAGTTTTTGTACAAGACCTGTTGATATATTATATTTTTTCGCAATGTTTTTAGCATAATCTGATAGCATGTCTTTAGTTACTTTAACCTTTTCCGGTCCTAGTGGGTAGTCGTTATGAAGGTCATGCAACTCTTTGGGGTATTCTAAATCAACTTCTAATATTAAACCTTTTTCGCTGTTTTCATTGTATTTAGCTAAATCTATGTTGTTAATCTGTTTATCTGTCATCCATCTAAAACCACCAATTGGTAGGTATCGTGACATAACCCAACCATATAAATTATTAGCGTCTAGATACATAATATACTTTGATGGCACCTTCTCATCGTATGTTTTCATGTATTTATTATTTGACTTTCCGTATCGATTGGCTATATATGATATACCACCACGCATACCCTTTTCAACAAATTGAAACATATCAACATCTGTCATAAGCTCTAATTTGATATCAGTCATTTTTAGCATAGCATCCCATGACAAACCAGGAGATGTGAAATAATGACATGGATCAAGTTTATAGTATTCTAAGCATGTTTTCCTAAAGTTTTCAAACACATCAGCTAATAGAAGGATATCAGATTTCAAATACAAGTCATGATACTCACCCATTGTTTTAAGCATGAATGTTTCCCATACAGTCTGAGCATGTTGATAATCTTGATTGCTTATATGCTCATTATTCATGATACTAAAAAAGTCTTCTTTTGTTGGTAGTTTTTCATTGAATTTATCAAAACTGTCCATGTAGTCATAAGGATATACTCCTTTTCGAGCCATTAAATCAAGCTCTTTACCTTTAAATTTTTGAGAGGTATATTTTAATGATTCTCTTGGTAGATTACTCACTAGTTTTTCCAAGCTAGAGCTCATAAATTGGAAACTATCAATGAAGGTTAGATGATTGCCCAGCATAAAGGCCATATACTTTTCCATGTTGTTAGGTATGGCATTAATATTCATCTGTATCTCCTCTCCTTTCTTATTTTTGTATGTATGTTTCTTAACAATAGCTCCAATCTCTTGCATTATAAAATGCCTGTCATAACCTCTCAAATTATGGAATATAACAGGAATTTTTATCTCTGCTGGATTTACTCTGAGTTTCAGATTACATTCTTGATGAGCAGAGCCTCTGTATTTACCAATGCTGTGACAATTGTCTCGGACTCGAATGTCCTTATCAGTATATTTTTTATTACAAATATGACATTCTTTGGCTTTTTGAAATTCCTTTTCATCATCTTTTGTCATTTTTAATGGTTTGTTAAATTCCTTTTTCATAATATTTTTACAATATTTAACTTCTTCTATCATTTTTTCCATGAATTTGTACACAGCCTTTTCACCTCTGTAAATTTGTATTGGTTTGGTATGTTTATCATCATAACAACAAACGACCTTATATCCATAACCACAGTCTGTCTGCTTCTGATAAACCTCTGTGTATGATTTATCATTATTGGGTTGACAACCATGTATTTTTTCAGTAATAGCCTCAAAATCTGCATAAATGACGAATGGTACTGGTAGTTGTTTATGAAAGTTGTTGAATCTTAGTATATTATTATCCTTCTCAGGCATTTTTATCGCTTGTGTGCCATTCACTTGTATACAGTTTTCTTTATGATCAGTTAATACTCTTTCAGAGCTGAAGCATTGAAGACAATACATGCAGAAATGTTTTCTTTCTTTGTGTTTTGTCTGATTGTACATTAACTTGTTAAAATCTTTAATCAAGACATAGTGCTTGTTTTCATTTTCTGTTATAAGAAGCAGATTCATACGGTCTGCATATTTTTCTTTTGAGACATAAATTGGATATGGTTGTTTATCTTCATAACCGAAAACATTTATGTTGATATTATTTTGTTTTTCAATCTTGTTGTACTGTTTGGTGGTGACTGGGAATTCAATCCCCGAATAATCTAAATTTTCAATGAATTGCTTGTCAACTTTTTTAATTCTCTGTGGGTATTTGTCTTGAGGATTCAAATGTCTAATGTGACACCATCTAAAGCATCCATTGTCATTGTTTTTCATGTTCATCAAACCTTTAGCACTGTTTCTGAGTTCTTGGGGTAGTTTAATATATTTTACAATGTTTAGATAGTGATTATCAATAGATTGAATATTCCAACCAGATCCCTCTGAAATCCAAACTGCAATCTTATTTAGTATGTTTTGACATTTGAAGTGATTCAGTAATCTCTAGATGATTTATGATTGTTTGAGCTGGACTGTTGAAATATGCGGTCTTATACACTATTTCTCCGTCTGACATTTTTGTAGCGGAGCACTCGCCGAGCCGAAGGGTCGGCTGCGCAGCCCCATACTCATAGAACCGTCCCGTCATTTTTCATGGTCATGGCTAGCGGAATGTTTCTCGGGCGCGTCGGTCCGTGTGCACGTCTGTCCACCCGTTACGTCATCATCGATGATGACGTATATGAAGAGAGAGGAACTGGGAACGAGGCTTTGTTTTTCGCGCGCTTCCCCGCGGCTACAAACAGGGCAGTTCGCAAAAGCTTGCCTCCGCGTCAAAACCAACACAACCTGTACTCGTCAGTGGAAAAATCACGGAGAAAGACAAACAAGATACGCCAATTCCTGAAGCAAAGAAAACGGACCCTAAAACTCGCGAACGTTCTGAACATGACGGCGAACAACCTTTGCCGAAGAGGAAAAACACTGGATATCGGACAAACCAACATAAACAGAAAAGCAAGTAACTGTCTAAATGTGATTTGCAAAAATTGCTTAGTTAAGCCTATGTAATTTTACCAGAAGAATTTTCTCCAAGTTTTTACATTCAGAGCTAAATTCACATCTTTGAATATCCGTGGTTTTGGCAATGAAGCCAAACAACGCTCTGTTTTTGATTTTGCGAAAAATTGCCGTTCTGATTTTATTTGTTTACAAGACACTTTAGCGACAAGTCAAAATGCGATAAATTCTCTGACAGCTAAATGGCGCGGTAATTGCCATTCTTGTAGCTGAAAATACTGATTTCAAATGTTTACAATGGAAAAAAAGATTCTTCTGGTAGAATTGTTAGTGTTTTAACGTGAACTCGACGACACCAAAATTAATTTGGTTAATACTTATGCACCCACGAATCCAAGTGAACGTAAATGCTTTTATGATACAATTCATGAATATTTTTTCAGAACTCTTTTAAAATTAATGCTGGCGATTTTAACTGCATTGAAAATGTTTCTGATAAGTTTGGAGGAAATCTTACAATTTCCACGGAGTTGAAAGTTCTGCACAAGTGTTCATCGTTTATTGATATCTGGCGCAAAAAAAAAAACGGCCGACTGAGAAATACAAAGCACATGGTTTAACGCGGATAAAACTATCGGTACACGTTTGGATAATTTTTTTATTGCTCAGGACTTGTATGATTCCTTTCTAAAATGTGAAATTTTGCCTTGTGTTTTTTCCGATCATGATTCTGTTGATTTATCCGCAATTTGCATAATGCATTTTCCCGTGGACCAGAACTTTGGAGGCTAAATTTAGAATTTAATATTTACGATATGATCTCAGAAATTATTAAGAAACATGTATTGTACCGGAAAGCATTTAATTCCATTCAAGCTTGGTGGGGTTTTCTTAAAGAATCTATAACATTAGTTGCTATAGATTTTGGTCGAAGTAAACAACGCATATTTAATCGCGGCCACGCGACTATAATTTCTTTGATCGAAGCAAAACGGGCTCTTATTTAAGGAGATAACTTAGCAAAAACCACCATAGAAACGCTCGAAAGAGAAATTCGAGCCGTTAATTTATCCCAAATGAGAGGAAACCAAATTCGTAGCAGAGTCAAATGGCTTGAAGAAGGTGAAAAACCTAGCAAATTCTTTTTTTACGCTCGAAGCAACACGGCTCAGAAAAATACTGTTCATTCTATTTATAACTCCGGCGGTGTTAAAGTCTTTTAACAAGACTCCGGCTCATTCGATTTTTACCGTAATTTGTACTCGCAAGAACCTGTTAATTTATCAGTCCAAACCGAATTTTTGAACAAACTTGAAAACAGGTTAGAGCGAAATTTTATCCTGCGAAGAATCAGTTTTATCTTTGGCTAAAATTACCCACGCAATGCGTGGACTTTCTTCAGGGAAACCCCCCGGTTCAGACGGATTACCTCAAGAATTTTACGCTAAATTCTGGAATCTTTTTGACCTTATTAATAGTTTGGAAAACAATTCTTTCAGTGATTCAATGCAAGGAGGCGTGACTAGGTTACTTTATAAGGAAAGATGATAGGAAAAACCTAAAAAATTGGTGACCCCGCCATTTCGCTACTCGATGTTGATTACAAAATTTGTTCAAAAGCTCTTACAAAATGACTTTCAAAAGTGTTACTTTCGATTATTCAAGAAGATCAAACTTGTTCCATCCCAAGTAGGACGATTTTTGAGAATTTATTTATTTCTCTTGCGTGACACTCACTGTCAAGCAAATATAAAAATTATAGCTAATCGTTTTTTGACGAAAGAAATTCCACTCAAGTCGGGGGTGAGGCAGGGAGATCCCCAGTCTCCACTTTTGTTCATTTTATGCGCAGATGTTTTGGCTACCAGTGTAAGAAAGGATGATACTATTGAAGGTTTTCTCATTCCAGAAGCCTGAGGAAAGCGTTTTAAAATTCGCCAATATGCGGATGACTCCACATGTTTTGTGAAGTACATTTTTTTCTTTAGACAAATTGTTTACCTCACTTCACAAATACGAGACGGGTACAGGGATTAAATTAAACGCCATGAGGTTAGGAGCTTGGTGCTCATATCCGGACAATCCTTATGGCCTGACGTTGGTGTCAAGAATGCGAATCTTGGGTGTCTGGTCTAGCAATGGTAATGCAAATTTGAAACCGGATAACTGGTTACCACGCCTTTCCAAGCTAGATTAAAATTTGAACCTGTTGAAGGGTGTGGGGTGTTTTCACTCCCACCTTATCGACACTACTCAATACTAGATTTTTAGTTAATGTTAATACTATTTTCTTTTACCTATAGACTTCTGCTTACGATGAGAATGACATGCGAGCGCGTTTTTTCATTAAGACCATACTTATGGTATATGGGTTTTTCGAAATAAGGCAACTTTTCACAATGGCACCGAGAACTCTCGGGCCACTGTAAGGGACATAAGGAATGACATCACAACACAGTTGCAAATTTATTTCTTTCGAATGACCGAACAGAAATTTTCTGCTTTGTGGTGTCATCCGAATATTTGTGAAGCTTGTGACTCATAATTGAGCTACTGGCAACTCATCATTTCCAAATCAGTTTTTCGGGTAATTTTCCAGACGCAACAGATGTATCGCGTATTTTATTCGGAAATTAGTCATACTAGTTATTCTAGACCGAGAAAATGTTGTTTTGTGAGTTATTGTGTAATTTGTGCAGTCTAAATGTACTGTGCAGACGGTCGCGTTATACGCTTACTGTTTTTGAGAATTGCTAAAATTGAAAAATAGTCTGGTCGTCAACCTTAATTCTAATTTTTCTTGTGCTTCCGACCTTTCACCTAAGTTAAGCTTATCATTATCGTTTCTGTTCAGAGAGCTCCGCTGTTAGGCTAAGCCTATGTATATATTAAATGTTACCTTAAGCGTTTCAACAAATTTCAGTCCTTTCATAGATTTTAGTATACTTATAATATGATATGCAGTAGCCGTTCTTGTGTTCTGTAGTTGCACTAGTGGGTCTTTTTTTTATTTTTAATACTTATTTCATAAGACTTTGTGTAGCCTTTCAGAGCTTTGTCTGTTTGCTCTATTTTAGATCTTGGAGCAGGAACTGGTTTTTCCAACACTTGTTTTTTAGTTCTTGGTGCTGGAATTGGTTTGTAATTATCTCTGAACTCAATAGGTGGTAAAATGATATTGTCTTCATACTCCGTGACCATCTGTCTGACAGATTTTCTTGGTGTAGGAACTGGGCTCCTACGTTGTTTTTCGCCATCCACTATTATAATTTTAGGCTTCTTTTGCTCTTGCTTCAATAGCATTTTGATTAGTTGAGACTTACTCAATTTTTTTAATTCCGATTTTTCCATTATCTATATATATAATTATATATAATATTTCTTTAAGTCATTTTCATAGTGCGTTTATTTTTGGAATCATTTTTGAAATAATTTGAGATAGTTATATATGATTGGTCATATATGATTATCTTTTTTTGATATCCTTGTGTTATTCGTTGTTGTATTTTTGTGAATTCAATTGATGAATCATAGTTTTATTGTGTTTATATTTACTTGCAGGATGAAAATATTTATTACATTCAATACAATGATATTTATTATCTGGATTGTCATTATACTTCTTACAATAAAGACGTCCCATAATACGTTTTTCTTCATCGGTCATATACTTTTTAGGTCTTCCCCTTGATTGTTTTACCATTACTATATAGTATGATTATTTTTTTAAGTCATTTTAGTGCGTTTAAATATGGTTGATAATAGCCAGAAACATTAATATTTTTGGCTACCAATGAATAGCGAATGCAAAGATATAAATATCTCAGAAATTTCTGGGATACTTGTAAATAGTAACATCTCTTTAAACCTTTTTTAAAGCCAAGTCTCATTAATCAAATGATCTCAATCTCTCGAAATCTGCATTACTTGTTGTATTCACAGGTGCAAAAATATTATTTTCACGTTTGAGATATTTGACATTATCCACTTTGGTTTGTTTCAACACATTACATTCATCATCGTATCTATTGTTTTCTATCTCATTGCAGATAATATTCAATAACTGTTTCAATGTTATATCTTCATCAATTTCATGTATTTTTTATGATAAAGTTTCAATAATTTCTTTTTATATTGTAACAGATCCAATCTACGCTCATTATCATATATTTTATCATGAAGATTGCCTATTTCATCTTCACATTCCTGAATTTGACAATTTATTTTTTTGATATATTTCTCAATGCCACTCATGATATATATAAACATTATATATTTTTGACATCTTTTAACGGTATCCATGAATTAAATTCTTTGGATAACCAGACCATGATACCAAAGCTTGTTTTTTCTTATAGTCTCTTTTGATAACCTTATCTATACGAAAAACATCTTGTTTAGCTTTCAATAACTCCTGTTGATAGAAACTCTCTTGTATCTCTTCATCATTGAGATCCTTTAGTTTGTAAGTGACTGGTGTTGTGTTTTGAATTTTATCAACAATAAATATTTCTTCACTAAAATTGCTTGTATGACCCTTATCAAAAATTGGTCGTTTGTATTTGCTTATCCTAACCTTATCGCCTATTTTGAATTTCGGCTTCTGTTTTGATGTTTGCATATCACCGTATAAATTGAAATATACTAAACCTTCATTCTTCTTTTTGCTTGCTTCTGTAGGAGTCATTTTAATACTTGAATGCTTTGTACTGTTGTATTCATTTAATAGTTTTGGTAACATGTCTAAATATTGTGTTGTATTTTGAGCTGTAAATTGTTTCCACATTTTAGATTTTAATGTTCTGTTAAATCTCTCAATAACAACAGCTTTACCTTCATTGAAAGTAGAATACATCTCAATATTATTTTTCTTTAACCAGTCTTTGAAAGTTTTATTATAGAATTCAGATCCTTGGTCTACCCAAATAAATTTCGGTTTCCGTTTTGATTTTTTAATAACATCATCAAATGATTCAGTGATTGTATCACCTGTTTTATTTTTAATAGGAATGCTCCAAGCAAATTTCGAAAACACATCAATGATATTTAATAAATATCTATATCCTTTATTCCATTTTGAAAACTTCTGCATTTCTACAAGGTCAGCGCTCCAAATATCATCTATTCCATTAACAATAACTCTTCTTGTTTTAAATTTTCGTTTGATTGGCTTATGTAATTCATCGGCTAATTGTTGAGCCCAATCATTTTTACTCAACGCCGCTTCCCGTTTTTTGACTTCCTTTGTTTAACACCAAGGCCTAATTTTGACTTAGCTGCTATAACATTGCGAGCTACAGTATGTCCCCATTGTCTTTCTTTCCAAGGAATAGCATCAAGAGCCTTAACCATCTTACGATCTGCATCATTCTTGCATTTGACTTGATCACTTTTTGGTTTATTTCCACAAACACTATAATCAATGTCATGCTGCATACTGACAGCATCTGTTTTACCCGTTGGTTGCTGATAGATCTCGAGTATTTGACCAGTATTGGGGTCATACTTCAACTGCTGTTCAAGAGGGTTGCCAGGTCCTGTATAATGATGTCCAGGTAGTACAAAGCCCTTCTTGGGTGCTATCTTTAATATAGCCTTATGAATATCAACAGCACCACCATGAAGAGGATCCAGTTTTCGGCTTATATCACCAGTAAAACTGTCAAGTGCTTGATCTAGATATTTGTTAGCCATACCTTTGATCTTTTGTTTCGCATAATCAGATTTAATTGCTTTTGATGCTCCGATTCTGCCTAAATTATACAAACCTTTTAAAGCGCTTTTAGCTGCAATTTCACCAAGACTGTGGGAATTTGCTATATCTAAAAAACCGCCAGCCATCTCTGACTGGCTATTTAGTTTAAATTTTTTTTTATTGGATACAAAACGTGTCTTAGTGGCCCCACATTGAGATTTTAGCATAAGACGATTATTTTTGGTTTTAACATATTTTTCAGTGCCTGGCACAGATTCTGTCTGCTTCTTCTGTTTTACACAATAACTTTTCACCATTTATATATATAAATTAGATATTTTTGAAGTAATGTATGATGAATTGACGATTGACATGTTGATCCCTCATATTAAACAATGGATTGTGAATAGTTTCTAAAATAGTTTTACCCGTCTGTCTTTCATATAAATAGTATAAACACCAGTATCCACACAAAACAGAATCTCGTTCTTGTATTTCGTCTCCCGAATAAATTATTTGTTTTCCACTTGTTGATAAATACGTTTGAACCTCATTCGGCATAATTAAACCAAAACTATCAAAGTATTCACAAAATTGGTTGATGTTTCTGTAGCATACCCAATGGGTGCCAGCCCCTATTTTTCTATCTAAATTAACAATATCACATTCTTTTTTTAATATTATGTCTGGTAAATTATCTCGACTGAATATACCTCTGAAATGTTTTATGTTCAATTTATCAACCCATTTCATTAGATCGATATTACTAAGGGGCTTATTTATGAAACTTACACTTACAGAATTGCTCCTATAAGGGGGATTGAGTTGAATGGGCTGTTTTTTCCTAATAGCAGACCCTTACCTTGGCGTTTTTTGGTAGCTTTTTTTTTGGTTGGTAGTCCCATTCCAATTGGATTTTTCATTTGTTCCCATGTATTGTAAAAAGGTGGGGGGCGTGCATATGGATTGATTAATCCTCGTTTAGAATTTATTGAAGGAGGGACATAAACTGGTACTGATCTTCTTGATCTCTGACGATCAACCTGCAAACCCTTACCAGTTAATGCATTCAACAAAAGCGGAACTCCAATACTAGCCAAAAGGGTACCAAGAAATCCTCCCTGTTGAACTCGGTTAGGTTTAATAACTACCTGACCACCAGTCTGAAGAGCATCTAATATTTGCTTCTTTTGTGATGCAGTCAACTAATCTTTATACTGTATCAATTGATTTACTTTATTTTGAGGAATCATAAAACCGCCTATTTGTCCTTTTCCAAAAATTTTATCAATTCCAAGGCTTCCTAAAGCACTCATAGCGCCTGTTGCTAGAGCTGGAACTGCTTTTGTTACTGCTTTTGTAGCATAAGGCAATAGTTTAGTTCCAAGTGAAATCAATGATGACCATAGACTGCCACCATGCTTTACAGCTTTTCTTATCTGTGTTTTACTTATTTTTATATCAACGCCGGTACCATTATTCATAGCTTTTTTGATTCTATTCAGTTGTGTTCTGTTAAGCATGAGTTCATCATTACCAGTCAATTCATTTTTATTTAATCGGATTGTTATTGCTGAATTATTTTGATAAGCTCTTGCTAATTTTTGTCTTTGTCCATCTATAGACTTACTCCATGAGAATAATAACGAGTCATTTCTTGTATATAATATATGTTATATAATTTTTTGGTTTATAAAACATATTTAACTAAAGAATTGAAATTTAAAATTGAAGAATTTATTTAGTATTTAACTTAAGATCGAAGTAACAATTTACCATCCTTCTGTTGCAATTCTACTTCTTGCTCATAAAGTGTTAAAGCATAGACACTATATGCTGTTGCTGTTGTTCCAGATAATTCATATTTAAATGTTAATTTTGTAGTTCCATCTCTGATATCCATTTTTTGTTTGGTCAAGTCAAAATACAGGAATGGAAATATAGTGCTGAAGTTATGTCTGTTCAGTAATGTTCCACCTTGGAAATCGTTGTTAGCATGAACATATTTCAGAACATCTCTGTACACACGTGTTATATCTGTTGAAGGTGCATAGTGAATTTCAGGATATTCATTTCCATTACCAACTTCCAAATGACAATTTAAAAGATGTATAGGATCAGTCGATACACTAAATGTATCATATAAAAATGGATTTGTTGTTTGGCTATCTATGTTTGCGTCATTGATTATAAACACAAAAACATGACGAGGTCTTGATATTCCACTTGTGATTTTAAAATTTCCAGATCTCTGTTGACTACTATTACTTCTCTTAATGTTCTCTCTTAGATAAGTCCATTTATGTGCTTTCAAATATTGACTCATATACAATGATTGACCTTCTGAATTAAAAGTGATTCTTGGTATAAACAATTGCATTCTTGTAATAATAACTCTGCAATTATCTGCAGCCTGCCAAATTAAATTTCCATCTGATTCAATTTCAAAATTCAGTTCAATCCTTGTGTTTGGTAATAGTTCATCTTCAAGACTTTCAAAAAATGAATACCTGTTTAATGGAATTTCAGTATTTACTGTAGCAGAAACGCCTAGAAGGGCCTTTCTGGCCCCAAAACCCCTGTTATAATTAGCATTAGCAGGTCTTTCTTCTGCATTCCTTTTTGTATCCAGATAAAAAAATTCATTTGTTGCCGTACTTTCAGCATATGCTGGCGAGTACTCCAACAGATTTTTTATATTCACACAATGGTTTGCATCATTACAATCATAAAGTTTCTTACCGTTCACTTTGATATCCAAATTTTTTATGAACGAATGAGATCCATTTACTATACCGTTATGATCATCAACTGCCAGATTAGCACCATCAGCTGTCTTGTTAACTTTAAAATCTATGGAAAGTCTAGCATTGTACCAATCAAATGGTGTTACTTCACCACTATTATCTGCGACAAAACGATATCCATCCTTTTTTTGACGCGCATTATTGCCAACAACAGTATTCAGAGCCGTTTCTAATTCAAATACTACATCTTCGTATCTTTCGACATATTTTGGGTTTCTAAAACTCATTATATTATTAGTTTAGATAAATTTCATCTTACGAAGTTTTCCGCCAGATAATAGTTGATTTACACGTTTATTGATCTCATAATCTGTCAATGGTTGCTGTTTAACTGGTGGAGTTTGTTGTGTAATTACTGGTGCTCCCATTTTGTTTCCTTTTTTGCTTAATAGCCTTTTTTGCTGTAAAATCACCAGTTTTAGTAGCTGCGTTCTCAATAGCTTTTTCCGCACCTTTTTGAAGTCCAGTTTTCAATGTTTTTTTCATCGTTTGTCCAAATAATTTTTTACCAATTGATTTAAAAACATCTGTTATTCCTTCACCATATTGTGTTTTTATGTCTTCATTATAAATATGTGTTTTTACACGTCGACCTAATTCTGGATTATAACGTCTCTTATATTCACATTGTCTCATAATTATATATTATTACATTAGATTAAATAGGTGTTGATCTGAGAATCAAGGTTAGAAACCAATCTATACCATTCAGATTTATTGGTCTTCCTAAAGCGTCACTAACATAAAACCGCATTTGACTTATATTATTTGAGGCCACAGGACAAAATAGTAATCTTTTCGGTTCATATGAAAATGGGTATGAACGAGTTAAATTGTCTGTAGGAATGACAGCGATAGTATTCGTGTTCTGCCCATCAACAATGCTGTCTCTTATACCATCACTATTTATATAAATAATATCAATAGAATTTGTTATATTCGGTAATTTTATTCCATATTCTGTTTGTGTTACTAGTTTTTGTTGAAAACCGATTAACTCTCCAAAATTAGTGTTTCTTAGATCTAACTGATAATTATTGTCAATTTCAATAACTACTTTATATGATGATAATACAAATATCAAATTAATATGATACTCATTACCCGTTTTGTGGTTCTTTCTATCCATATATTGATGTATATAATCATTTAAATCGGTATATGAATACATGCCATCAACAAAAGTTACTGTTTCCCATGTTTTTCCACTATCAGTGCTGTATTTGATAACATTGTTTTGATATTCTGGACTGATATTATGCCAAGAATATGTCATTGTAAGTCTATCTACAGCTATTTCATTTATCATATCATCTCGTAATTTTAAGATTGGATTGAATTTAATTAAAAAGTCCTCAGCTTTGCTTGTTCCTATTTTTTCTCTATTAACTGATTAAATATGAATTGCTCTTTCTTGCATTGTTATATTATTAGATTACATATTCTTTCAACAGACTTATGAGCTGATCGTTTGTAATTGTACCCAGTTTGTTTAATGTGTGTGCAATTTGCGAAAATTCGTCTTTGACACCATCATTTCCTGCTATTATGGACCCCCCTAGCAGCTCTAGACGACTCATAAGATCATGCGGATTGTTATAATAAACAACACCACTACCTATCTTTTTATATTTTTTGGAAGTCCTATGTATTGGTATTTCACTAATTCTATTCAAGTCATCAAATACCATTTTTGATAGCGGACTATATTTCTTCCTACTGTTGAACCGCTTTGTAAACAGATCAAGTGTATCAAAATCAACTTGTTTATCATATACTTTTTGTCCATCTTTATAAGCTACCAGCTTAAGCTGACCATATAGTTTCGGAATATCGATCTTAAGGTTGCCATATCGCCCACTTGGTGATATTTTGTAAGCATTTCGTTTAGGTTGGGTGTAAATACCTTCTCCAACGACATCCCCAACTGCTTTATCCGCGGCTTTCTTTTCATTTATTTTGGCTTTTAGCTTGTTTAGTGCTGCTTTCTCGTTAGCATACTGAGTCTTTGTTTTGCTGGTTTTTGCTTGATCTATCTTTATTTTTAAATCCCTTATTTGTTTGTTAACGGCGTAAATTGAAGGAACCTTCGTTAGAGTTGGGTCAAATCCTAGGTTTGTTATTCGTTTCGTATCGGCCTGATTAAATAAGCTTTTTGCACTATCTCCATCTGCTTTATTTTCCTCATCTCCAATTGCTCCATCTCCATCTGCTCCATCTTCCTCCTTTTCAATAATTGGTTCCAGCTCCATTGGATCAAATGATGATGGTAATTTATCAACCCATGATTGGATGCCTACAGATCCTTGTTCTGAAATAGTCGTAGATAACGTATCCAAGGCTTCTGTAATATTTTTTTGATTCTCTTGTAATTGTTTAATAACTTTATTTTGCTTTTCGTCTATAGCACCCTTAACATCTTCTTGTGCTCTTGTGATTGGTTTATACACCTTTTTATGTTCTTCAAATTGATCTTGTGTGGTATCTTGCTCCTGTTGTTGTTGTTGCTGTTGCTCCTGTTGCTCCTGTCACGAACAGTTTTTGTTATTTCCCCAGATTTGATTTTGGGTATAACGATTTTCTTATAATGATTAATGTCCATTTATATTATTATGTTGTATAAACTTATCTCAACTTATCTCAATTAATCTTTTATATAACATAATAATATAATGGAAATACCTAATTATGATTCAGGAAACAATAAAAATGAAAATTTCAAGCAATTGTTTCCATACATGCCTAGGAACACCTTTCGAATGTTAATATGTGGTAATTCGGGGTGTGGTAAAACTAACCTTTTATATCATTTATATGCGAAAAACCTTGATCAAGATAAATATATAAACATGATGGATAACGTAAATGAAATCAGTCAACAGGTTGGTTATGATGTTATAGTTTGTAATAATAATAATAATAATAAGGATATCATACCAGTTAATGAAATACAAAATACAGACTTACAGAGAATAGTTATTTTTGATGACTATGTGTGTGAAAAAATCAAAAGCAACTTATTGATTATTTCATTCAAGGGCGACATAAGAATTGTTCAGTTATCTACCTAAGCCAATCATTTTATAAAACTCCAAAAGATATCAGGCTAAATTGTAGTCATTTTGCAATCTATGATTTTCCAAGTAGTAGAGAAAGAAATTTGATATCACAAGAGCTTGGAGTCACCAAAGACCAATATCTTAAAGCAACTAAAAAACCATACTCTTTCCTATATGTTGACAAACCAATGACAACGGCTAAAAGAAACTTTTTCGGAAATATCTAATGTAAATATATATAATGGGAATTTTTAATGGACATAATTCACATTCAAATACTGGTGGAAATTCGAAGGGAATAAAGGGAGATCGAGGTCCTCCTGGAATTGGTTTCAAATTAGATGGTAATAATAACTATGATATGCAAGGTAAAAAATTAGTAAATATAGGACAAGTTACTGGCTTGAACAATGTTGTTGATTTCAATTTTGTTAGAAATACATTTGTTAGTAAGCATTTACCATTAGTTACAGCAAATCTTGATATGAAAAACAATAATATAAGAAATTTAAAAACACCAATTTCAGAAAAAGATGCTGTGAACAAAGAGTATTCAGATACTCATTATTTAAGGTTGGATGGAACAACTCATATGACTGCAGATTTGGATCTGCGAGGAAATAAATTAATTCTACCTGGAGAAATTAATATGGATCGAAAACTGATCACAAATATGGATACGGATGAAAACAATGATCTTTCTGCGGTGAATATGGTAACTTTGAAAAATGCGATTCAAAAAATACAACCTAGTTCAAGTTTGAATATATCTAAAAATATTGACCTCCAAGAGAAATACAATGTCATCCAATCAAAACAACAAACATGGCATGATTTGGGAGCACAATATAACAATCTAGTTTCTTACAATGATGTCAAAAATATATTCTTATCCCGTAAAGAGATGCTTCCTATGGAGAATTCAATTGATATGAACAACCACGTAATATATAATGTTCAAACCCCAACTGTAAGCGATATGGCTACGAATAAAGGTTATGTTGATACACATTTAAACGAAAAATTAGACAAAACGATTTCCAGCGATCTTGATATGCAAAGTTATAAAATTACTAATTTAGCAACACCTAAACCAAATGAGAATAGCGCTGCCGTAAATGTTTCATTCTTCAACGCCGAACTCAATGATTCTAATACAAACTTGTATACACGAATAACAGACGATTATAAGAGTTATGTTAACAAGTCGCACATAACTTCCTCTACTACAGAAAAAGACGTTTTCAGATATCTGATGGAAGATGTGGACGAGAGCTCATCGGAGAGTAATATTGTTGTTAATGGAATTATCAATTTTGCATCAAGCCCACACAAAATCAATAAAAAAGCCTATGATATGACTCTTACGACAGACTATAAAGATGACTTCAGGTCAAGGATAGGTTTTAATGCATACAAACTTCCTCCAGGTGAGTACACTATGGTGATTGAGTTTTTCGTTCCAGATAAAGTTCACATTGGTTCGACATCTGTCAATGTTGTCTCAACAGTTCTTAATATCGGACAGCAAACTACAAAGATATTCAACACTGAAGGATACACAAAAAGCATTGTTCATTTACATAAGTATCAAGTCTCTCCACCTGAATATATAATGATAGACCTTCATGGAAGTATATCGAATGGTAATACAAAGAAAGCACATCTAATCGTTTATGGTGTTCAAGGCTATGTCTCGAGTGTCGACCCAGATGTATTTGATACTGTTTTTGTAATTGAAGGTGGAAAAATGGTTATGGAGACCGATATTGATATGAATGGTAGAAACCTAATTGGTTTACCAAAACCCAAACAGTTACAAAAATTCATATTTTTAGGCAATTATATGAAAAATAAGAACAGTTATGATATCATATTCAACGGTTCATTATCTTTTATTGCATTAATCAATTTGAAACTTATAAAATTATGGCTGATGATATTGGACGATAAACCGCCTGAAGGATATGAAAAAATGTTTATATTAATTCATAACACTTCGTTCGCTCCGCAGAATTGGGAAAAAACATCAAATAAAATTTTATACACTTTCAATATATCAACATCAGTTATCAATTTCAGGGAAGATGCAGACGTACAAATCAAATTGATATCATTTGATGATGACATTACATTTGCACCTTATGATTGCCATATCAGTGCACTTTTTGAAGAGTTTTAATATATAATTATCTAATATATTGATATATATATAAATGGCAATTCTCACACAACAAAGATATTAAATGTAAGGAGAAATTAAGACTCGGAAAAAATCCGAGTCCCAGATGGGATTTGAACCCACGACCCTCCGTGATCTAGTCGGATGCTCTAACCACTGAGCTACTGGAGACTCTATGGTGAGCAAGGGTCAATTTGTGGGTCTTGACTGGAACCGCATCGCGCGGCTACACAGCCAAGTTATGACTAGCACATGTGAAACTCACTAACAGCATCGCGCTGTCACATTAAAGCATATCAAGATGCAGCCAACCAACCTCCAAAGTGAGTATATAAAGATGAAACAACAATAACAACAAAGATATTAAATGTAAGGAGAAATTAAGACTCGGAAAAAATCCGAGTCCCAGATGGGATTTGAACCCACGACCCTCCGTGATCTAGTCGGATGCTCTAACCACTGAGCTACTGGAGACTCTATGGTGAGCAAGGGTCAATTCTCACACAGTCAATTAATTTTTGTAATAAATTTTTCACAGCCCAAAAAACCCTACATCCTAATACTAAAGATGAAATATTAAAATCGGCTTTAATATATCAATTTTTGTATGTAAACTATTTGAATGAGTCAATATCAATGAACCAAATATTAGAAAAACACCCTAACATTGGATTAATAGGACCGGGTTCTTGTACTCTAAATACCAATTATCAATTTTTAATAAAACATGCCATTTTCCATGACGCATTCGGAAGATTTTACAATGACTATGAAAAGGGGCCTGGCTACACATATTGCTGCCTTTCATTGCCTAAGAAAATAAAAAGATCTCCAATAATGGGCCAAATAAGTGGTACATTATATTGTCTTCTTTCAAATCCTAAAATATAATCCAAATATATAATATAAATGACTAAAACAGATAAAACAGAAATATTCGATTTCAATCATATTGATAAAAACATAAGCCCAGAAAAATTATCTGAAATCAAAGCATTGTATAAATTTTATCATAAGCGCTTTTGGTATTATAAGAGGGCTTTCAAGTATTTCAAGAGACTGAATTTAGCTATTAATTTAACATCAGTTTCTTTAGTAGCCACTGGTACAATAGCTGGTTCAATTACATTAAACCCTATTATTTTAGGAGTAATTAGTGGTAGTGGTTTATTGATTAAGACATACAGTGAAATAAAAAACTATAAAAGGAAAATAGAAATGTCTAAATTCGCATACACAACATATGAAAAAACACTAGTTGATTTACGCTCATGTCTCAGAGGAAATCAATTTAACCATACCGCATTTATAAATGAAATGGGACAGTTAGATGAAATAATCATCGATCTTTGTCCTCTTGCCGATAAATTTGAGAAACAGTATCATAAAAAATTCACTTCCGAGTAAACTTTTACGATAAACTTTACTAACAAACTTTGTTCAATAACTCATTCATAGGGAAAAACCCCTTTGTATGACGTATGACTAATTTTAGCAGCATCATCCTTTATTAATTCATATATGTTGTCCCACCAAGTCTCATAAAATTTTAATGTCTTCATTGACTTCGTTACTTTAATACTCTTGTATGGAAGCTCAAGCATCCTAAATAATTGCTTGATAACAAATTTAATACTAATCATCCGTTTACGTTTATTGTTAACCTGCGATAATACTTCATTAATTAAAGCGAATATTGTCAGGATTTTCTCTCTATTATCATTACTGATTTGTACATGATTCTGTTGTGCTATATCATTGACAACGTTTAAAATATGATATTTTCTTATATACACACTCTTTCTCGTCATTTTATATTTGTTATCATGGAAATCCATATATGGAGCTTGTAAATCATATCCATTAACAACACCACAATTTTTACAAACATTCATACCATCATCTTTAATCAAATCTATTTTTTCACAACATGGGTCCTCTTGTTTCAATATATCATCTACTAATTTTACGTGACAAAAATCACAAATAAAATTACCCATTGCTTTCAACTCATCGTGAATTTTATCACAATTCATTCTATTCTATATATTATTAGTACAGATTATATTTTTAAAACAATAGCTATAAGCGGTACGTGTCTAAATTCCCAGACTGATGAAATGAATTCCCCGTAGACATAATCGAACTTGAACCTCGGATCACCAACCGCTGAAATAATTTCCTTTTTCTTATCGTTGATATCACTAATACATGAATCAATACTCGTTTCAAGTTGCTTGATAGAGTGTGGCATGGTTGCTGAAAATCAACTTGTACGCCCAAAAATTATGTATGTATTTTCACATACAAACCGAAGTACATGTACAAAAGAAAGTTTATGAACAAATATGTGAAAATACATAAAAAATGAAAGCATCTGATTGGTTAAAAATCATATGGCCACCTCGTGATCTGAAACAATAGCTATAGTGATGACTCATTTCATAGGGGGCTTCCCCTGTTTTTTTCCGAGAATGTCACACACCGATAACTCCATCCTGTTTACAATCTAATATTATCAATTGAAAAAGGTTTTTTCCCTTCCCAATGGAAACAAAAGAGAACAATGCACCGTGGTAACGCCTGCTTCTTGAATGCATGACGCATTGTCAGCCGTTTTACAGTTTCTTTCTTCTCCCTCGCATCAAGAAGTTTATTCAATTCGTCGGCATAGAGTCTTCTCTTCTTCTCTATTGCAATGATTTTCTCACACTCTTTGAATATTCCAAATACTTTAGTCATTGCATTACTTGTTTGGTCGAGATCGAAAGTTGTGACGTTGCTAACGAAATCTTTTAAACTGAAATTGAATTTGAAATCTACATCTCCAGATTCATGGGCGCATTGAGCTAAGGCTTCTTCCATGTTTCTCTCGCATCCTGATATTCAATTTTGAAGGGTAGAGACTGATTTCGGCATTTTCCAGATGATAATAAACTTCAGCACAAAACCCTCAGCACAAACTTTTATTAAAAGTAAAATTTACTTCAAGAATTTATAACAAGAACTTGTTTCATTCTGATTGGTTGAAAAATCATACGACCGTCTCGTGATCTGAAACAATAGGCTATACGTGATGACTCATTTTCCTGGGGGAACCCCCTATTATATGACATCATCGACTTCCTGTGTTTCCGAGAATTGTGTCACGCAAAGGATTCTATTATGTGGAATCACGCAATGGAATAAACGCACCATTTTGTTTTTATTAACATATAGTTTAATTATGTTTATGGAAACATATAGTTTAATTATTTTATGGAAACATATAGTTTTCCAAAAACTGGTTTTGATCTGGTGCCCCCAACTCTAATACTACTGTCGAGTATAAGAGTAGGTTAGCGGTTCGAAGGATGATGAGTCAAAGCCGTCGAAAGCCGAAAAAGTGTCCGTACCTGGCCGCTTAATACGTTCGGGACAAATTAACATCGACCTACAGTAGGTCGGACACCTTATTGAGAATGTTTAACGTAATGTCAACACTTAGAATTTCATTTTCAATAAATGTTTAAGTGCAAAAAAGAAAATCTAAAATCCCCACTAAGGATTGAACCTGCGACCTCAGCAAGGCTTAGGCTTACATAGCCTACCGTACCACTGTACCACCTAGCTTCTCGGGTTGTTTAGTCCTAAATTTAACTATATAAACTGCTACTCCTAACCTCAACTGAACGCTTTCAAGTTACTCAGTTATATAACTCTCAATAAAGTGTCCGACCTCCTGTTAATTTGACATAACCGCTTAATACAGATGACTCTAGTAAGAGGTGAATTCTATAAACATGATTTCGTCAAGGCAACCGTAATGAGGGCTGACCGCTTACAAGAGTGTCCCCTCGGAGAGCTTTGACTGTTTAAATGTCATTAAGATAAGTGATTTACGTTATCAATTTCCGTTTGATTGTCTTTTTAAAATGCAATTGGGTGGATGAAAACATAATTGAGACCCGGGTAGGTGTGATATTGTACAATTACAATGATAGAAATACCTGTGAGAAATCGAAACAAGAATTATGTTGTAAGTTTTGATAATTGGCAGGTAATAAATTTTTGTCCATTTTTTTTCCTGTCCAGAACAATACAATACAGAAGTGGATGGTCCTGGCCTTGACGGTCGATAATGATGTGTTTTTTCAAATTTCGTCGGGGAAGGGGCGGGGGGGGGATACCAACCACACATACTGTCCCTATAAGCAAGATGCTTGGTTGCCAAAATAGTTTCACTCCCTGCGCGGTCTACAATATCATTTCCACCCTTGACAGACCACAATGCAATTTTGTCGTTCTATGGCCCTATCTACATGGAAAGCGGATGATCCTAGTTTACATGCATAAACACGGCATTCAGGATCAACTTTTCATTTGGTTTTTGGTGAAAATTCGACAGGATGGCCCCAGTACCTTTGAGTTTGGCACGGTTGCAAAGCAAAGATAACCTTGGGGTTACTGAGGCCTTTCACGTGGAACTCGGTTGATCCTGGCGCCAGGAACATCCTACCTGTCAGATAGGATAAACCTAGCATTAGGATAATCATTAGGGCCAAATGCAACCCTTCGCTTGTAAACTGAAGGTAGAAAACATGTTGCACTCGGATGATCCCAGCACTAGGATCATCCCCTTTCCATGTAAATAGGTCCTATGTCTGTTCACGCAGTTAGCGTCTTATGGAGCTGTCACATCAAGCTAGGTTAGAAAGTTAAGTGAGTAATGCGAGTAACGAAATAAAAACAATTAATTTACGGCATGGAATCACATAATAATTCAGTAATATTTCTGTGTGTGGTGCCTGACTAGTCAACCGGTTTTGCCCGAATAATGCTCTATTTTACGATTGGGGGGGAGGGGTGTAGGCCCCCCAGCCCCTCCCCCTCGTACGCCAAATTATCGAGCAAGATCACATTAAACACCCCCTCCCCCGATTAGAATAAAGACAATCAGAAACCAATAAGAACAGGTGCAATGTACTTATAATAAATAATTTTAATCATGTGTGCATAAAATGCGTTAAATGGTTACACGTTTTGGAGATTGAAAGCATAAAAATTGAGTTATGTTTTTTGACCGAGATGCACGCACAGAAAAATGATCTATAGCGCGCGCAAATGACGCGTAATGTCCAATTACATCGTCCAATTACAAACACGACGCGTAAACTATCTTATTAATACTCTAATCGGGCCAGCTGATTCGAGAATTGGCCTGCCCAATCAGATTCGATAATTTTTTGATAGTTTTGATTAGTAATAGTTATAGCCCTTTCTCATTTGTATTACAATAAAAATCGACGTGGTTGCGAGGCAATTTCGGGCAATTTTGTAATGTAAATGAGAAAGGTCAACCGCGAACCGCGAAGTTCAACTGAGTGGAAGACAATTCAGGGCGTAATCGAACGAGAAATTTCAAATCGGCCAAGCGCGTAGCGCGAGGACGATTTAAAATTACGAGCACGATTACTACTGAATTGTATTACACGAAGTTCAATTACTAATTAAACGAATCAATAAAAAAAAATTAGAGATTAAAGAGTCTATTTGGAGTTTTTTGAACTCGAAACTTCAAGGTTATTTTCTAACAATTTGAAAGCAGGAGGAAACAGCGTGAAAAAGAACCCATTTAGTGCACCTGATTGACGCGCGCGATCCGTGGTTGTCCAATTATAGCTATCCGATTACAAAAAGTTGAAAATGGATAGCTGTAATTGGACACCCACGGACCGCGCGCTAATTACGTAAGAAACAGGCGCGTGGACGTCCAATCACAATCAAGAATTTTGTTATTGATCGCGCAGCCCTAATCGGGCCTTCTGATCGAGAATTTTTTTTGTAGTTTTGATTATCAGGAATATCACTAGTTGTGATATAAAATCTTCAGCCTTCACAAATCTACACAAGTGATAGTAACGATCCCTTGTTATGGGCAAAGCGATTAGTTTCACAGCTTTAACAACCAACTACTTGATTTTCGCAATTAGTTAACGGCGAATTTTCGGTCCCCATATTTATGCACAGGCAACCCTCACCTCTGCAAACGCTCCTATCAGTAAAGAACAGTAAAAGAAAAAATAGGAGCGCATGGAACGATGAGAATAGCTTTACTTTTTTACCTGTTTCTTTAGCCAAGTGTGGATCGTGACTAGGAGGCCTCTGCGAAGGAGAGAGCATAGGCAATATTTGGCAGTTAAATAACGACGAATTTTAAACGTTCACACTCTGAACCTCTCTAATATGGACACCGAAGGGACAGAGCAAAGTTTCCATATTAGAGAGGTGTCCGTAGTGTAGAGGTCACCACGATGACGTCACTTTTAAGACTCCACTGACAGTTTTTGTTCAGTAACTAAAAACAGGCCAACACTCGTCTTTTAACTGCATCTAAATTGATTAATATACAGCATTGAGACACTTTCTCTCAATCAGTATATTACATTTTAAAATTCTCAGCTACATAAGGTATACGAATCACTGTTTTAAAACGAAACAACACAATGCTGAATGTGAAAAAGTACTATAAAGTACTATAAAGTACAATTCAGAAAGCGTCTTTTGATATATGTTTGTAACCATAAACAGGAAATTGTATTACTTACTCAAACTATCGTCACCTGATCACCGGAGTCCGTAAGAAAGAGGTTAAGTTTATATGAATTTGCTCTCTGGGGCCGAGATTTAGTGTCCGTTGAACGCATTAAAGAGGGTCCGTAGTTTAGAGGTCGTTTTAAAAGAAAATATGTGAGAATTTTGTCGGGACAAAGGAAACTGTCCGAAATAGAGAGGTGTCCGTATTAGAAAGGTGTCCGTAAGGAGAGGTTCGACTGTACAAGTAAGCGACCTACACTTGGGTGATTCCGCACAAATCAACAGCCCGAGCCATTCAAAATAATACAGAGGCAATATTTCGCATTTAATTAACTGCGAAGTTTTCGCTATGTATATATATGCAGAGGCAATATTTCGCAGTAAATTAACGGCGAATTTTTCGCTTCGTATATATATACAGAGGCAATATTTCGCAGTAAATTGACGGCGAATTTTTCGCTCGCCATATATATACAGAGGCAATATTTTGCATTTAATTAACTGCGAAGTTTTCGCTATGAATATATATGCAGAGGCAATATTTCGCAGTAAATTAACGGCGAATTTTTCGCTCTGTATATATATACAGAGGCAATATTTCGCCGTAAATTAACGGCGAATTTTTCGCTCTTTATATACATATACAGAGGCAATATTTCGCAGTAAATTAACGGCGAATTTTGTCGCCGGCGTACAATTTCGAGCAACCTCCATAAATGTTTGTTGCATTTCATCCGATATATTGTTCTAATATAAATGTGGGCGATATATCGCCAGTTTCTTGTTTCCTTTTGTAGGATGAATCGCTCGGCTGGGGCTTAATATTGGAGCAAAACTGCAACAAGGAGCCCGTTGGGCTTCGAAACTGGCTCGTTTGGTGTCATTTTCCACCCGGTTTTCATTTTAGAGTTTGATATTAGCAATCCACAATATACAATCTAGAGCTTATTAATATGCACAATCCAGTCCACATTTACATTCCACAGTTCGCTTTACATTCCACACTCTGCTTCAAGGAGGCTACAATTTCAGGTCTATATCTTTTTCTCTGAACTTTGTATTTTTTTTTTTCGCTTTAAAATCCAGGAATCAGGATTGTATATAGGATTTCGAATAAATAAACAATATCAACATGATAGATCAAATAATCATCAACAGCCGACCATAGCGTGACAGAAATACGAGATGTGTGGAATTTGAACGTGACTCCATGACGTAATGGTTGAGAATTGTTTACTCAGCAGTTCTGTGACTTTCCGGGACGTGTTCAACGATTAATTATTCAATCTAAACTCAACTGTTTAACAATTGATTTACGCCAGTATTGAAGAGACAGGAGCGCCACAACGAAGGAACAATAGTAGTATAAGAGTTGGGGGCACCAGATCAAAAATAATTATTTTTGATCTGATACCAACCCAACTCTATACTACTTTCCATATGATGGTAACCAGTTTTTTTTGTTTCCATTTAATGTAAACCAGTTTTTGAGAAACTATATGTTTCCATAAAATGATTCAACTATATGTTTCCATAAAATAATTAAAGTATATGTTTCCATAAAATAATTAAACTATATGTTTTATAAAAAACAAAGTGCGTTTATTCCATTGCGTGATTCCACATAATAGAATCCTTTGCGTGACACAATTCTCGGAAACACAGGAAGTCGATGATGTCATACAATAGGGGGTTCCCCGATGATATGCTTTATATTTTTCGGCTTGCGCGTAAGTCAGTTTTTTATCAACTGGTAAACAGGAAGTTGATGATGTTATGGGACTTTCCCTGCTGTCTATTTTTTGTTCTATTGAAATATCGCTAACGCGTTAGCCGATTTTTATATGTTCGCTATTTTTGTTTTTTGATAATATGGTCACAACTGCGGTTTTGTTTAAAAAATATAATCTCATATAATAGTATAGAATGAATTGTAATTTGGGAATTCATGACGAATTTAAGAATACAGGAGAGTTAACCTGCCCCTTTTGTGACCAACGATTAGCAGATGTTGTTAGAAATACGGAAGTTGTTGAATCATGTTGTGATAAAAAAGATATGTTTAATGACAATGGAATGAATGTTTGTAAAAATTGTGGTGTTGTTAATGGATATGATTTACAAGCTTCATATATGGATTTCCATGATAACAAATATAAAATGACGAGAAAGAGTGTGTATATAAGAAAATATCATATTTTAAACGTTGTCAATGATATAGCACAACAGAATCATGTACAAATCAGTAATGATAATATAACTAAAATCATAAAAATTTTTGAGGAGATAGATAAGATACTACCACAGGTAAATGGAAACAGAAAACGTATGATAAATATTGATTATATTTTAAAACAATTATTCAAGATGTTTGATTTACCAATTGAAAATGATATACCTTTATCTAAATCGAAAAGAATATTAACTTGCTATAAACAATATTGGGATAATATCCTATTGTTAATAGGTGATCAAATACAAACAATTATTAATAAATGATCCAATATCATCATGTAAAGGGAAAAACCCCTTTGAATGAGTAACAAAATAAAAATTTATGGTAAAGTTTGTTAGTAAAGTTTATCGTAAAAGTTTACTCGGAAGTGAATTTTTTATCATACTGTTTCTCAAATTTATCGGCAAGAGGACAAAGATCGATGATTATTTCATCTAACTGTCTCATTTCATTGATGAAAACAGTGTGGTTAAATTGATTT
The DNA here is from genome assembly GCA_022457155.1 of Cladopsammia gracilis. Classification (NCBI taxonomy): domain Eukaryota; kingdom Metazoa; phylum Cnidaria; class Anthozoa; order Scleractinia; family Dendrophylliidae; genus Cladopsammia; species Cladopsammia gracilis. The sequence goes on from JAJGOT010000283.1 coordinate 142,421, forward strand.
CCTCTTAAACAAGACCGTAAATCAACTAATACTTTTTCATATGTTGTGTATGCAAATTTAGACATTTCTATTTTCTTCGAATAATTATTAATTTCACTTACTGTTTTTAGAACTAAACCAGCTCCAGAAATAGAAGCTAGTATAGCAGGATTTAATGTGATACTACCAGCTACTGTACCAATAACTACTAAGCCTGTTGAAGTTACATTAATAATTAAATTCAATCTCTTGAAATATTTGAAAGCCTTCTTATAACACCAAAAGTGTTTATGATAAAATTTATACAATAATTTGATTTCTGATAATTTCTCTTGACTGATATTTCTGTCAATATGATTAAAATTGAAAATATCTGTTTTCATCATTTCTATTATATATTTGGATAATTATATTTTAGGATTTGAAAGAAGACAACATAATGTACCACTTATTTGGCCCATTATTGGAGATCTTTTTATTTTCTTAGGCAATGAAAGGCAGCAATAGGTGTATCCAGGCCCCTTTTCATAGTCATTGTAAAATCTTCCGAATGCGTCATGGAAAATGGCATGTTTTATTAAAAATTGATAATTGGTATTTGGAGTACAAGAACCCGGTCCTATTAATCCAATGTTAGGGTGTTTTTCTAATATTTGGTTCATTGATATTGACTCATTCAAATAGTTTACATACAAAAATTGATATATTAAAGCCGATTTTAATATTTCATCTTTAGTATTAGGATGTAGGGTTTTTTGGGCTGTGAAAAATTTATTACAAAAAATTAATTGACTGTGTGAGAATTGCCATTTATATATATATCAATATATTAGATAATTATATATTAAAACTCTTCAAAAAGTGCACTGATATGGCAATCATGAAGTGCAAATGTAATGTCATCATCAAATGATATCAATTTGATTTGTACGTCTGCATCTTCCCTGAAATTGATAACTGATGTTGATATATTGAAAGTGTATAAAATTTTATTTGATGTTTTTTCCCAATTGTGCGGAGCGAACGAAGTGTTATGAATTAATATAAACATTTTTTCATATCCTTCAGGCGGTTTATCGTCCAATATCATCAGCCATAATTTTATAAGTTTCAAATTGATTAATGCAATAAAAGATAATGAACCGTTGAATATGATATCATAACTGTTCTTATTTTTCATATAGTTGACTAAAAATATGAATTTTTGTAACTGTTTGGGTTTTGGTAAACCAATTAGGTTCCTACCATTCATATCAATATCGGTCTCCATAACCATTTTTCCGCCCTCAATTACATAAACATATCAAATACATCTGGATCAACACTTGAGACTTGACCTTGAACACCATAAACGATTAGATGTGCTTTTTTGTATTCCCTTTCGATATACTTCCATAAAGATCTATCATAATATATTCAGGTGGAGATACCTGATACTTATGTAAATGAACAATGCTTTTTGTATATCCTTCAGTGTTGAATATCTTTGTAGTTTGCTGTCCGATATTAAGAACTGATGAGACAACATTGACAGATGTCGAACTAATGTGAGCTTTATCTGGAACGAAAACTCAATCACCATAGTGTACTCACCTTGAGGAAGTTTGTATGCATTAAAACCTATCCTTGACCTGAACTCATCGTTATTGTCTGTCGTAAGAGTCATATCATAGGCTTTCTTATTGATTTTGTGTGGGCTTGATACAAAATTGATAATTCCATTAACAACAATATTACTCTCCGACGAGCTCTCGTTCACATCTTCCATCAGGTATCTGAAAACGTCTTTTTCTGCAGTAGAGGAAGTTATGTGTGACTTGTTCACATAACTCTTATAATCGTCTGTTATTCGTGTATACATGTTTGTATTAGAATCATTGAGTTCGGCGTTGAAGAATGAAACATTTACGGCAGCGCCATTCTCATTTGGTTTAGGTGTTGCTAAATTAGTAATTTTATAACTTTGCATATCAAGATCGCTGGAAATCGTTTTGTCTAATTTTTCGTTTAAATGTGTATCAACATAACCTTTATTCGTAGCCATATCGCTTACAGTTGGGGTTTGAACATTATATATCACGTGGTTGTTCATATCAATTGAATTCTCCATAGGAAGCATTTCTTTCCGACTCAGAAAAATGTTTTAGCATCGTCATAACTGATTAAATTCAAATAGTTGGCGCCCAAATCTTTATATGTCTGTTGCTTACTGTTTTTGATATTGTACATCTCCTTCAAATCAATATCTTTGGTCACTTCATGTGTATGTGCTGGGGCATCAGGGTGATATTTCTTCAGAGTTATCATATTCACAGCACTGAGATCATTGTCTTTATCCGTGTCCAAATTGGTGATAAGTTTTCGATTCATATCAATTTCTGAAGGATTAATTATTTTTTTCCTCGCATATCAAGATCCCCCGTCATATGAGTCGTCCCATCTAACTTTAAATAATGCGTGTCTCCATACTCTTTATTAACAGCATCTTTTTCTGAAATTGGTGTTTTTAAATTTCTTATATTATTGTTTTTCATATCAAGATTTGCTGTAACTAATGGTAAATGCTTACTAACAAATGTATTTCTTACAAAATTGAAATCAACAACATTGTTCAAGCTAGTAACTTGTCCTATATTTACTAATTTTTTACCTTGCATGTCGTAATCACCGTCCTCTGTTAATTTGAACCCTACTCCAGGCAACCCACGTTGCGGTGTCGCCGTTGATGTTGACGATGGTAAAATTCCATTTGAGTAACTCATATATAATTGAGTTATATTATATTTTTCCATTGAAATTCTTAGTTGTGAATTTCCGTGGCTTATCAATATATACGAAGGAATATGGTTCTTTAGTTGCTTTCTCATATAATTCTTTTGGAATACTGTTTTCACGGCAAATTAGACTCTTCTCATTAGCACTTGGGAATTCGTAAATAGAGAAATGTGAACAGTTCAATCTATGTCTTTTTGGTGTCTTATAGTAGCTTTGACTCAGATAAATCACACTGCAATTTTTGTGTCTCCCTCGTATAAAATAGTCGACCAATGGTTTTTGGTTTTTATTACATACAAAATCGTCAAATACTACTAATTTCTGTGAGTCACAGTCAATGTCTTCAACGGGAATAATCTCATCGTTGTTTGCTTCAATAACTTCATAGCCAACTTCATCACTTATTGGTTGGAACATATCCATAAGATTCTGGTACTTAGACTGCTCTAAGTTTTTAGCATAAAGATATACTTTATCAAAATACAACAGATGGATGATCATATGCATTAGTGCATTAGTTTTACCAGAATTGCTGGGTCTGCAAACCAACATCCGAAATGATCGATCAGGCATGAATTCATATAACTGTTTAAAGTTTGAGACAACATCGTCTTCAACGTCATAATTTGGTATTTTCATTGATATTATATGGGTATATTATTTCAATATAACATGGTGTATAACACGGTGTACAACACGGTGTAGATCACGATGTAGAACACGGTGTTAAACGTTATTTTTTATATATAATTTCCCATTTTTATGTAATGTAATAATATAACAATAAATGAGTTTACTTAAGTGGAAAGAACTCGCAAAGAGTAAATCTGAATTAGGGGATAAGATTAATTATGTTCATGATAGAATTACGAAACATGATATTAGTCAGCAGACAAGCCAACAGTCATTGGCGAAGGTATTTAAACCAGTGACTAGTAAATTAGATGATGTTATTGACAGTAATTTAGATTTAAGGATGCCTCCAAGGAAAAAACGACCACCTAAGAAAGGTGAGCCTGGTATTGACTATATGCCTGAAGTTGATCCATATGAAGAAATGGATGTAGAAGGTCTGATTGATTTTGGTGATTATGTACCACCACAACAAGATAAACAACTGGTACCAAAACCTCCAACATATGAAGAATCTTTACAAGATCTTGTTGAAGGAAAGAAGCAGATTTATGTTGATCCTCAGTACCTGCCTCCGGAACCTGAGGATTTACCACCAGAATAAGATGACGACGAAGAGATCGATTATGCATTAGATGATGAAGATGTGAGTAATGCGATTTTGGATGATGTTGGTATTGTGAATTATGAAAATGCGGATAAGATATTGAATCAATCAATAATGACACCCCAAAAGACTAAGAAATATCTTAATAAGATTATAAAGGATGCTAAAATAAAAAGGAGTCAATTAAATGGCTATAAAGCATATGTTACAAAACAATACAATAAGGGGGAGATATCATCAGGTAAAAGGCAAATGCGAAACAAAAGAATAGACAACGCAAGAGTTACTTTAAATGAATACATAAAACATTATGATACTAAATTGGAAACAATAAAAGGTTCTGGAATCCAGAGTCGGGGGAAAAAACAGAGAGGTGGAAATATTATGTTTTTTAATGATGTAAAGCAGCTTTTGAAAAAATTGGAATTGATTATTGGTGAAAGATTGGCAGGGAATAACAGCATTGAGATGCGAAATATGGGAGTAACTATATTGGACACATTATTGAAAATGTCGACAATCAATAGACCGCAATATAATAAATTGTTTAGTCAATATTTCAAAATATAATTAATATAACTTTATTATATAAATGGCACGAGAGATAGTATTATCATCTTATAGTGTAAAAAATCAAGGGAATAATAAACCTGAGGATTTTACAACAAAATTTACTAGACCTATAATTTTGGATAGTAATATGCAATATGTTATTGGTCTTAACAGAATTATCAATATGAGTTTTACATGGTTTAATGTTAATGCTGGATACAACAATCAATTAATCAAATATAGCTCCGATAGTGGTTTAACATTTAACAACATCACCTTTCCAGCCGGAGTATGGAATTATACAGACTTCAATACATATATTAAAGATATAACAAAAACTGGTGATACGTATCCTATCACTCTTGAATTCGATAATACAACATTTAGGGTCACGGTTACATTAGCTCAGAGTTATCGGCTTGATTTGACAGCAAGTAATTTTAATGACCTAATCGGGTTCGATAAGAAAGTATTAACAAGTGGGACAAACATTGGACCAAGGGTTCCAAATCTATCTCAAGATACAGATGTCCTCAATGTTCATTGTGATCTGATTAATGCTAGCTTGGTGGATGGTCAAGATACCGACATCATTTATTCATTTTCAACAAGTGTACTCCAACCTAGTTATTCATTCACCTTAGAACCCCGGAGAGTCACCTACAATCCAGTCAATAAGAATAGTATAAGCAGTATAAGGATTTATATCACCGATGGAAAAAGAAGATTAGTTAACCTGAATGGAGCAGATACATCTTTCTCACTAATTCTGAAAAGTTTAGAATAATATAACATAATAGTATAAATGAAACCATATGAATTCAAAAGATTTTACCATCCAAAACTTGGTGAATTTGTATATCAACACAAAGGGTCTGGGCTTATCGTTGATAATATTTTCAAACCATTAAAGAGTGTGGCATCAGCTGTTTTTAAGAAATTTGCTAAGCCAATAGCAAAGAAGGCACTAGAATCGGGGATATCGCATGCAGGTGAGCGACTGGGTAAGGCGGTATCACAGAAGTCAGGAGACCTAATAATGAAAAGATTAGCAAATTTGAGAAAAGGAGCTACAAGACAAACGGCAAATGTTCCATCCTCACCCATTAAACAGCAACAGCAAGATGAAAGTACTGATATGATACTCAATAGATTGATATCAGGATCTGGTATAAAAAGAAGGCGTAGAGTAGGAGTAGTATAGAATAAATAAAATGTTTGAGAATAGTGTTATATATAATAGTATATAATTGTAAAATTATCTAACATAATAATATAATGACTTTTAGAACAAGTGAATTTCTACAAAGATATGAGTTGGTGCGATTCCAACTTGATGATGTAATCAGAGCCCCAGCTAACAATCAACACCAAGTGAAAAATGGGTATAAATTTACAATTAATGATCGATCGAGTTTCTACGATTGGTACAATGCTTATTTCGAGGTCCAGTTCCAGGTACAAAAATTGGCTGATGGTACAGCCTATGCTGATGATAGGGTGACAGTTATTAATGGAGCCCATAGTTTAATTAGTCACATCATGATAAAAAGTGCTGGGAAAATTGTGTATGATACTGATAATCTCCATAAAGTGGCTTATGTAAAGAACCTGCTTGAATATAGTGACGATTTTGCTCGTAGTGTTGCTAAAAACTCTTTATGGTATTTGGACGCAGATAACACTACAGCCAATACTAATACAGGGTTTGAGTCAAGACGTCTTTTAACGACAGGTAACCATGATGTCAATGTAGTCATACCTCTTAATCGTTACAGTTTCTTCGAAGAGCTAGAGGGTCGAATGTTAGTCCCAATGCAACTTCAGTTTAATATACAGTTACAGAATGACAATGAATTAATATTTAAGGCAGGTGCTGTAGATGACGGACGAGTTGTTATTGATAGATTACTACTTTGGGTACCAAAATTGACACCAAAAGACAGTCTCTACGATAAGTTTGTTAGTTCTTTTTTGAAAGATGATAAATGGACATATCTGAGAGAAATGTATGAGGTGTCCGCACCAACACATAGCAATGGATTCTTCCAGATATCATCCAGTATTGATAATGTTAAGGCTATATTTGTATATCTACAAAGAGCTAAAACAAACAATGCAGAGGCGAATCCGTACCTGTTTGACACTTTTAAAGTAAATTCAGGTGATAATGCTTGCAGTCTTACAACATGCAGATTGGAATACGGCAATGGAGTATTCTACCCAGAGACTGAATACGATTCAGAATCAAAAGTAAGGATCTTCAATGATTTAATGTCCTATGGTATGAGAAAGAATGATTACAACAGCGGTACACAGCTTAACCTATCGAATTACAATGGTCTCTATCCACTAATCTATTTCGATCTATCATATCAAACAGAGAAAGTAACAAGAGACCCAAAGCAGTTGATCTTCAGGTATAAACTGAACGCCAATAGTGCTGGAAATAGTCCTTTCAGCATACATGCTATAGTCCTATGTGAAGAGACAGTTGTCATTGACAAAGTGGGAAATTAATTGGTTATAGTGTAAAAAGTAATAAATTACTAATCAAATAATATCATTATTTCATATATGTTTTATAACCAGAAAATTATATAACATATATTATATACAACAAATGACTCAACTTTATGAGATTAATGTGAAATTGTCTGACAATCAAAAGAAACATCTTAGCAATGCTTTCCATAAAAGGGAGACGATTGTTCTCAGGCTTTCAAAGGACTCTCTTCGTGGTAATGATACTCTACATGTCTCGGCGATGGTGAAAAAAAGGTTGGAGAAGAATCGGAATTTGGGGAAGGGTATGGACATTAAGCTTGTGAAAACCAATATTAGAAAACAAGTCGGTGGAAGTTTGTTAACTACCATTCTAACCCTTGGACGTGCAGCTTTACCAACTATTGGTAAAACCCTTGGTCTTTCAGCTCTTGCTGGTTTGGCTTCAGAAGGTGCTTCTCAAGTGGTTAAAGCAATATCTGGAAGAGGCGTACAGTCGGGTGGTTTTCTTATACCCCAAGATAAAATTAATAAGCTGATAGAATATAAGCATCTTTTAACGACGAAACAGAAACAGGATATATTGAATGCTCTTCAGTCAGGTTCAGGTGTTCATGTAAAACCCACAACAAAACAAACAGGTGGTTTCCTTGGAACTCTGTTGGCAAGCATTGGTGTTCCACTCCTTCTAAATTCTTTGACTGGTAAAACTGGTAGCGGTGCTCCTCGAATTGGAACTAAGAAAAAAGGGGGTAAGGGAGCTGCGAGAATTGGTGCATACAGACCACCTCCATTTATAGGTACATGGGATAATCCAATTGGTATGGGGATAAAAAAAAAAGCTCCAAAGAAAAAGACAACAAAAAGAGGCGAAGGCTTGCTATTAGGGAAAAACAGCCCATTCAATGGCATCCCACTACTAGGAGCAATACTGTCAAACCGAAATTCCACAAAGACATCCCGTCAAGTAATCATGATCTAATAAAATGGTGCAGATATTTAAACATCCCAATCAGTGATGTTCTGTCAAGGGATGAAAGAGTTCCACATAATCATAGCCAAGCATTATTTATTTACAATCTAGAACCTAGTTATATGGCAGGATCTCATTGGGTTACAACTTATGTAAAAGACAACGTGATAAATTATTTTGACAGTTTTGGTATGCCTCCATTTCAAGAGATCGTAAATCATGCGAAAAGAAGGAATATGACACTGCTTCACCAAAACAACCAAATCCAAAACATAAAAACGTCTACATGTGGCTACTTCTGTTTATACTTTCTGAACGAAATGAATAAGGGGAATTCGTATTATAATTTATTGCAAGTATTTGACATATATGATACAATGAAGAATGAGAGATTCCTCGAACATTATTTTAGAAATATCTAACTTATATATATAAATGGTTAAATCATATTGCGTTAAGGAAAAACGACAGACGGAATCAGTACCTGGTTCTAAACGATATGTAAGAACTAAAAACAATCGATTGATGTTAAAATCACAATGTTCTTCTTGTGGAATAATAAAAAGCCGATTTGTATCCAATAAAAAAAGGGAAACTAAATAGCCAATCAGAGATGGCTGGCGGATTTTTAGATATTACTGGTTCTCATACTCTTGGTGAAATTGCAGCTAAAAGTGCTCTAAAAGGTTTGTATAATTTAGGTAGAATTGGTGCTTCAAAGGCTATTAAATCAGATTTTGCTAAACAAAAGATCAAAGGTATGGCTAACAAATATCTGGATCAAGCTTTGGATAGTATTACATCAGATTTATCAAAGAAAATAGATCCTTTACACAAAGGCGGTGCTATTGATATACATAAAGCTATTTTAAAAGTAGCACCAAAAAGGGGTTTTGTGATACCTGGTCATCGATATACAGGACCTGGGAATCCCCTTGATGAGCAATTGAAATATGACCCAAAAACTGGTCAAATACTTGAGATCTATCAGCAACCAAAGGGTAAAACAGATGCTGTCAGTATGCAGCACGATGTTGATTACAGTGTTTATGGAAATAAACCAAAAAGTGATCAAGTCAAATGTAAAAACAATGCAGATCGTAAAATGGTTAAGTCACTGGATGATGTACCTTATAATGAGAGACAATGGGGTCATTGGTTGGCTAGAAACACGATTGATATAAAACAGAAATTAGGTCTTGGTGTTAAAAAAAGGAAGCCAAAAAACGGAAAGCGGCGTTGAGTAAAAATGATTGGGCTCAACAATTAGCCGATGAATTACATAAGCCAATCAAACGAAAATTCAGAACTAGAAGAGTTATTGTCAATGGAATAGACGATATTTGGAGCGCTGATCTTGTAGAAATGCAGAAGTTTTCAAAATGGAATAAAGGTTATAGATATTTGTTAAACATCATTGATGTGTTTTCTAAATTTGCTTGGAGCATTCCTATTAAAAACAAAACAGGTGATACAATCACTGAATCATTTAATGATGTTATTAAAAAATCAAAACGGAAACCGAAATTTATTTGGGTAGACCAAGGATCTGAATTCTATAATAAAACTTTCAAAGACTGGTTAAAGAAAAGTAATATTGAGATGTATTCTACTTTCAATGAAGGTAAAGCTGTTGTTATTGAGAGATTTAACAGAACATTAAAATCTAAAATGTGGAAACAATTTACAGCTCAAAATACAACACAATATTTAGACATGTTACCAAAACTATTAAATGAATACAACAGTACAAAGCATTCAAGTATTAAAATGACTCCTACAGAAGCAAGCAAAAAGAAGAATGATGGTATAGTATATTTCAATTTATACGGTGATATGCAAACATCAAAACAGAAGCCGAAATTCAAAATAGGTGATAAGGTTAGGATAAGCAAATACAAAAGACCAGTTTTTGATAAGGGTTATACAAGCAATTTTAGTGAAGAAATATTTACTGTTGATAAAATTCAAAGCACAACACCAGTCACTTACAAACTAAAGGATCTCAATGATGAAGAGATACAAGGGAGTTTCTATCAACAGGAGTTATTGAAAG
>JAJGOT010000283.1:157500-355000 GCA_022457155.1 Cladopsammia gracilis
CGAGTAGATGTCAGATTAGTAACTGATGAAAAGAAACTATTAAAAATGGCTGCTAAACCAACATATGTCAGCAGTAAGATATTCAATGAAAATCTAGTAGCTGTGCATAAGATTAAAGAAACACTTATCCTAAACAGGCCGGCTTATGTGGGTATGTGCATTCTAGATCTTAGTAAGACATTAATGTATGATTTTCATTATAACTACATCAAAAAGAAGTATGGAGACAAAGCTAAGCTACTATTTACAGACACTGATAGTCTTACATATGAAATTGAAACTGGTGATGTATACTCAGACTTTTGGAAAGATAAAAATAGATTTGATAACAGTGATTATGCTCAAGATTCACCATATTTTGATAAAACAAATAAAAAAGTTATTGGTAAATTCAAAGATGAAGCCGCAGGAGTTCCTATTCGTGAATTTGTTGGGTTGCGATCCAAAATGTATAGTTACATAAAAGATAACCAAAAAGGAGGAAAGACAGCCAAGGGAATCAAAAAGAATATTATCAAAAATAATATCAAGCATCAAGATTATAAAGAAACGTTATTAGGAAATAAACAGATGCATCACACTATGAAAACAATAAGAAGTCAAAACCATAAATTAGGAAGTTATGAAATCAATAAAGTATCACTCAGCTGTTTCGATGACAAAAGGTATATATCAGATGATGGTATAAATTCATATGCTTATGGACATTATAAAATAACTTTCCTTAATTAAATCCTGTGTAGACTTCCTGTGTTTCCGAGAATTGTGTCACGCAAAGGATTCTATTATGTTGAATCACGCAATGGAATAAACGCAAAGGAAATCACGCAATGGAATAAACGCACCATTTTGTTTTTATTAACATATAGTTTAATTATTTTTATGGAAACATATAGTTTAATTATTTTATGGAAACATATAGTTTTCCAAAAACTGGTTTACATTAAATGGAAACAAAAAACTGGTTACCATCATATGGAAAGTAGTATAGAGTTGGGTTGGTATCAGATCAACAAAATATTTTTTTGATCTGGTGCCCCCAACTCTAATACTACTAACAATAACAGCTTTAATAACAACCAAACGTTCGTACAAGATGGCCGCTCAGGATAACACGAGCAAGGAAAAAACATGCGTGCGCATACACTAGTAACAATGCCGCAGGCATAGCCTGCTGGCGTAACCTCTTCTTCCATGTAAAATAATGCGAGCTAACTAAATGTCTCTGTTCGAAGGACTGAAAGTACTTTATGAAAACTAGAATCTAACACCGAACCGCAGAGGTGCCACATACGGGCTAAAATCTAACATAGTCATTAAGGTATGAAGGAGGTCTACGCTGTCTTTGGGGTCTTGGGCCAGGAGGTTCTGGAGATGAACTGGGAGAGGACCACATGGATTGATCTGGGGCTGTGATGCTGGTACTAGACTCCTCTTGTACAACGGGCGGAGAAGGTAAGCGAATGGGGGCATCAGGTGTAGAGTTATCACTGGTGAAGGACGTGAATTGCTCTTCGTCAGATGGCACGGTGATAAACTCAGGCGGCGCCGGAGGGGGTAGCCCTGGGTGTACTGTGGCTGGAGACACGGCGGGGATTACAGGAGAAGGCTCGTTGTACTCGTCTCGAGTGGCCGGAAGACCGTGGTGGTTGGACACTATAACAGAGGGAGGCACGGCATAGCACTCAGACAACTTGACTTTGTAAGAAGTAGCTCTGAGTTGTGAGCCACTAAACTTCTTCACGAAACACCAAGGGGGGTCGACGGAGACGACAATATAGCGATCACGAGCACGGGACTTGTCCTTGTCCGAGACTAGGTAGACAATATCTCCGACTAGTAGCGGGGGCGTGTTTGGGAGAAGACCACGAGGGTTTTTGGACTTCTCACTAAAGGCGTGGTTAGTGGCACGATGTTCGTGTTTGTCGAGTATGAGTTGGTAGTCAGACAGCGGCAACTGTTCTTGAGTGAATTGGTTGCGCTGAGTCCACAACTCGCGCGATGATAGGCCAGGGAGACGAAGACGGGAGTTAAGGCGTGCGGTGGCAAGAGAGAGACCAACTCCGTTTACTGGTTTTCCACCGGGTTCTTGGCGAATGAGTTCTTCTTCAAGCTCGCGGACAGCCTTCTCCGCAACGGGGTTCTTGTTCTTGTTCTTCGCATGACCGACCTCGATTGTGACGTTGAGGTGTTTGAGTGAGTCGTTGTTGCACAAGGACTTGAAGCCAGGAGCGGGATCTACACGTATAATCGCTCTTGGGCCATCGAGTGGGTGTAGACCAACGATTAGTTGTGTGAGGGCATCACGGAGGGTATCATGCTTCTCGTCGCGTAACAGGCAAGACGCAGTAAAGGATGTGGTGCATTCTCGAAGCACAAGGATCAACTGACGATTACGCTTGATTACGTCCGCTGCGAAGGAGTCGCCCACAACTTCAGGGGGGTCGTCAGAGGACTGAGAGACCAATGATTTCGGAAACGTCAGTAGGGAGGCACATGTGTGACAGGCAGATGTCACGCGGGAAATGGCGTCGTTCATGTCCAGAGCGAAGAACTGACGTTGAAGCACCAGTTGGAATTGGTGGCGGGATGGGTGGTTGAGCTTAATGTGGAGGGCGGTAAGGAGGCCATCCAGAACGGACCGGGGAACGACGATTGCTTCGGTAACTGGAAGAAATGGTTGAGAGTGTTTGACTACAAGAATGCCGTCTCTAGCAATGGAGGTGGAGCTGAGATAGCGCTTAACGTCACGAATGTTAGTTAGTTTCTTTGACGGGCGAGTGCCTTGTTTAAGATGGGCGTGAACTCTGCGAAGGTCAGGACAATCGTTTTGGATCTGCAACCAGGCTGATCTTGTAGTAAACGGGAGGTTAGACTTATTGTTGAGGATATCCTGGATCGAGACGCTTCGCACAACGGAGTCTTCCATTTCGTGGACAAAGCTGCAGATCTGGCAATTGGGCTCGATGCAGTCGGGCGCGTTGCGGCTGGTGAAGTCAGACGGTAAGTTGGCCTTTCCAGCCAAGTGTTGTAGACTGACTTGGTAACGGCTGACAGTTATTAGGAAGGAAGTCACTCGTGGACTTGCCGAGAATTCGCCTCGGCAAAGTTTGTCGATTGACTGAACGCAGGGTTTACTATCGGTTAATACAGATGTGGGATGCTGCGACTGAATGATGAAAGGAGAGAAGTGCTTGACGGCGGCAGCAATGCACAGTGCTTCAACTTCGCATGGAAGCCAAGTCACTTGGTGTTTGCGAAGTTTGGCACTAAAGAAGCCGGCTAGGTGAAGGTGATTGGCACGCGAGACGTACAATGTAGCACCGAGGCCTCTCTTGGTGACGGATCCATCGGTGACTATCCAAAGGGTATCTGATGGGCGAGGAAGAACTATGGATTTGTGTTTAGATAGGGCCTGCTGTGCAGTCTTGAACCTGAAGGTAAGGTTCTCATCCCACAGTAGTTTGTCGTTAGACTGAAGACCGGTGAGGGCGTACTCGAGGGGATCAACTACATCTGAGCAGTTAGGCAGCACACGACTGAGGACTTTATAGGCACCGATAAAAGACCGCAGGCCTTTCACACTTTGGGGAGGAGGACATGATGCCAAGACGGCGATGCGATGAGGACTAGCTGATAGTCTGCCTTGCGACCATATCCAGCCAAGGATGGTGGTAGACATTGGACAAATGACGGTCTTCGTTGGAGACAGACGAAGGTTACAGTTGTCGAGGGCCTCAAGTACCCGTCTCCAGTTGGTCAGGAGTACTTCAGGCGTATCGCCGCCGCAGTAAAGGTCGTCAGCAAGTTTAGCCACACAGCCTTCTTGAATCAAGTCTCCCAGAACGCGACATATCATTTCTCCAAGGGCGGTCTCTGAGCCTGGCATCCCCATTGCTGATCTTGTGTAAACCCGGATTCCTTTGAAGGGTGTTGCTACACCACAGTACTTCAGAGAAGATGGAGAGAGAGGTATCTGATAGAATGCTCGAGTGAGATCGGTTTTGATCATGTAGTGCCAGGGAGCGATAGTGCGCAGGGTTGTGTCGACGTCAGGCATTAGTGATGGCTGAGGTTTACTATACCGCGCAACGTCGGCAAATGCAGTCACGAGTCGGTGACCACCAGAGGGCTTCTTCACGAGGAATGAAGGGTTAAGATATTCGACAGTTATGCCGAGGTCCTCTGGGCGACGGAAGACCTTGGCTTGTTCAAGCTCGTCAAACTTAGCTTGTAGCTCTAATAGTTGGTTACGGGAGTATTGAGGAACGTGTCCTTTCCGTTGAGGGGGCTGTACAGGACCAATATTCACTGTTGCTTGAATGGGGCCAGCCGAGCCGTTATAACCACTTATGTCAGGATCAAAGACGCTATCGTATGTCTGCAACAGCTGTCGGAACTTGAAGCGGATATCTTCTGGCAGTAAGTTGTCAGGGTCTACGGACACGGTAGACGAGAAGGGTGGGGAACTCTTGGGCTGTGCGGGTTGTGTCTGATTGGTGGGTGCTGAGGTGGTGGTCGGTGATGGTATGACCGCTGTAGGTAGAACCTGGCTGAGGTGCTCGTGGCGGCCGATGGCTTTAGGTTCATCAGACGTGTTGACTTAACGGATTTTGGTTCCTACGGCTTCCAGGATTTGGGGCTCAGGCCAAATGCAGGTAGGTTTGGTATGCTTTGATATGGGAGTGTCTGTACGTGGTTGGAGGGCGAGTACACGATCTTTTCCTAGGTCGGAGGGGACATCCAGCTCCACGTACTCACCAGGCCAAACAACAGTCGGGGACGAGGATGCGCGTAGGATGTAACTTTGCGGGCGCCGCACAGCATGGGAGCCAGTGGTTGGGTCACCAGTAAGTTCATAGTGGATGATTTCTGAGTCTTGAATACGTACTTGGCACTTTGCGGGGCAAACGGTGATGTCGTTGGTAATGAGAAAGGGTGTGCCAGCTAGAACATCTACGTCTAAGTCATCAACAACGAGGGCATCAAGAGCGAGTTGTTTGTTTGCTCGGGATAAGATGAGACGAGTCTCGCCAACTACAGCTAAGGGAGTCATACCGTCGGCTTGCAATGCTTGTTGGGAGGACTTTTCAATGGTTGCGCCGATAGAACGGGCCACAGAAAATTTGATCATACTAGTCTCCGCACCTGTGTCGAGGGTGAGTTGTAACGGATGATGCTTGTAGAAAGCCTTGAAGTGGGGTGACTGCTTAGTACTGACGCGACGCGAGACTGAACGTGCTGAGGTACATGGTTGGTGGTCATCTTCATCGAGGAAGGGTGAGGGCGCATAATCTGTGTAGTCAGGTTCCTCATCGTCAAGGGTAGACGTAAGGCGAGATCGAGAGAGGTAAGAACGGTCCTCCGGGGGTAAATACGAGCAAGCGCTTAGATAGTGTTGGTCACTGCGACCTGCTTGTTTACATAATGGACAGGACTTTGGTCGCTTGTTAGCAGGCCATGGTTGGGGGGACGGTTTGTAAGAAGGGCGAGGTGGAGGCTGTCTGAACCTCGGGGTAGTGGTGCGCAGTACTTTGGTGTCAGCGGCAGTGCGGAGCTCTTCGAGGAGAGAATCTAGCGCCTGAGAAATTTCAGGTTTCAAAGAAGCTAGTGTCCTGGCTCTTAACTCTGTGCCGTAACGCTGCTTTACGAGACCAGGTAGCTCGGTATGGATGAGTCTTAACCATGTTAAAACCACCACGTTTTCAAGCGGGGGGGTCATTTCCTCGTCAACTGAAATGGTTGCGCCATGGTGGGTTATGTTGCTATTGGCAACAAGCAGATTATCTTCGGTGAAGGACATTAACCGCTGGAATAAGTCTTCAGGACGTTCATCAACTTCGAGCTTTATGTTCGAGAAATCTAAGAAGTGAGCACCAGTAGACTGGAAACCATAGTGGGCCCTTATTGCTTGCCAAATGGAGTTGACGGATGTGGAATTTTTCACGATAGTATTACGTGAAATAATAGGGCAAAAGTTAGCGATTTGTCCTAACATGAGTTCGAGATGTAAGTTTTTCTGAAAGGCGGTACGTCGGCGAGTAGTTGGGACGTCTTCCCCATCGGGAGTGAGTCCTCTATGGGGGGCAGCTGGAGACTTCTTCTTCTTCGCCACGTAAAATTGTCCGCTAAAAAAGGTGCGAAATTAGCGTCCAGGGACAGGGAATACTGAAGATTATGCCTCCAGGCTTCGAATGTTGTGATAGACTCGTTCTTTGTGAGGGACCATTGCTTAGGAGCTCTACTTGAATTCATGCTGTAGCAATATAAAGGAACATTGAAGTGATACTTTCCTTAAGTTGAGAAGACTGTTCAGAGTTCGCTCGACCACAGAATAGGTAGACTCGTTGTTGCTTGGATCAGCGAGACGGCTCACGGGCTCTCGGGACGTGGATAAGTAGTCGCTGCCACCACGCCAGTATTGAAGAGACAGGAGCGCCACAACGAAGGAACAATAACAGCTTTAATAACAACCAAACGTTCGTACAACAAGATGGCCGCTCAGGATAACACGAGCAAGGAAAAAACATGCGTGCGCATACACTAGTAACAATGCCGCAGGCATAGCCTGCTGGCGTTAGTTAGAAAAATTCAACCCGCTTTCCTTTTACCAGAAATAGAAAACATCCGAAAATCACAGAGATTTAATGTTTAACAATTCCGTCGAAATTAGAACGGTAAATAATTGAATTATAGTTCCTTAATTATTGGTTACAGTTCGCTATACTAATTTAATACGAAAAGACTGCAAAATCACGCACGGTAGCGATGTACAAAGGATATAAATCTTAAAGCAAGGCCGTTTCCCTTAAATGATCGTGACTTCCTCCTAGACGTCTCCCAAAACGAAGAAAATGTGGAAAACATATGGTTGTATTTTGAACTAATCACAGAAACGGCTGCAGACAAGCGCTTACCTTGGAGAGAATATCTAACCAAAATTTGTCAGTGTTGCGATTGATGAATGTCACAGCAGCTGCATCAAATTGACCATCAATGTCTCACAAATCCAACAGCCGAGTCTTGTTGCAGTATCGTTTTGTTTTACAACAGCAAACGAACGATATCGCTTGCTTTTATAACCACAGCGAAATTGCACCATCAATCGAACAGAGGAAGGTCTGGAACGAGTCACGCACCCCTCCCCTCGACAAAATCTTCCTTTTGAGTGATAAACATGCGCACGCGTAAGAAACACTTGTCATATATTTTAATGTACCATAACAAAAGCAGCAATTTTTCTAAAGCAACAAGACGATGAGAACCCGCATGTTCCCAAGAATTATCTCTTGCACGTAATAAGCATTTATGTACAGCACGTTTGTATTTCAAATTGCTTTTATAAGAAACTCGGCTCCCACAAGGAAGCCCCTGCTTCGTCTTTGCCTAATATATAGGTTGACTTGAAGGTAAAGGTTAGTGTAGTGTGGGTTGGGGTTGGCGGCGATACGGCGTGACCGCGTGGCGCTGCCGTGACGTCGTTTTGATGACATCACTGATTACGTCATTTCAGAAAACCGGAAGTAAACTAGGTACGGTGTTGGCCGCAGCAAAACCGATTCCCGGGGCAGGTGACACGACAGAAACAAGGAGCCCGTTGGGCTTCGAAACTGGCTCGTTTGGTCTCAGTTTCACCCGGTTTTCATTTTAGAATTTTATATTAGCAATTCACAATATACAATCTGGAATCTATCAATATGCACAGTCCAGTCCACATTTACATTTACATTCCACAGCCCGCTTCAAGCACTTCTTTGGGTTGTAAAAGGGGGAGGGGGTGGGGGGTTGGGCAATTATTAAAAAAATAAATCCCTGCACAGGAAAAGTAAAGAAAAAAATAATGCACAGCGAGCCAATGGAAAAAATCAGATATGGAACAATCCTAATAAAAATTCTTGCACAACATCAAGACAGAAAAAAACAACTTTAGGAACACTGTCACTGGTTGACATGCGCCGGTTCTCGTCTGATCACCGAAGTTAAGCCCTGTCGGGCGAGGTTAGTACTTGGATGGGTGACCGCGTGGGAATACCTCGTGTCGTAAGCTTATCATTTTTCTTTCCTTCACTCCCTTTCATTTTTCATTTTTTTGGTTCCGTCAAGGAGCCACTCGTCCAGAGGAGGGCAAACTGAAGCCAAACGGTCATGAAAACATAGCATACCTTCGACGATATTCCAACGACAACGAATGGGCGACGAAGTTTGTCCGTAATTTCATTTTCGCTAGTAAACACATTCCTTCGTGTTAATACTAGCTACGCACGAAGGTTTTAAGGTTTTAGAGATCCTCTTTGGTAAAATATATTGATACGTGGATCTGCAACATAAGGGAAGTAGTCATAACATGTACAATCTAAGAGTACCCACCTTGTGTAGGGTAGGAAAAGGTCCCCGATGGTTGTTTCATATTCACGACTTGGCTCGCAAGGAGCCTTTGATTCTATTAAAGCAACAACACCATGAGAATCCGCATGTTCCCAAGAATGATCTCTTGCACGTAATACGCATCTATGTACAGCACGTTTCTATTTCAAATTGCTGTTATAAAAAAAACTCTACCACAAGGGAGCCCCTGATTCGTCTTTGCCTAATATATAGGTTGACTTGAAGGTATAAAAGATTAGTGTAGAGGTGTAGCTTGGGTTGTGGGTCGTGGTTGGTGGCGTTACGGCGTGACCGCGTGACGGTGCCGTGACGTCGTTTTGATGACATCACTGATTACGTCATTTCAGAAAACCGGAAGTAAACTTGGTACGGTGTTGGCCGCAGCAAAACCGATTCCCGGGGCAGGTGACACGACAGAAAAAAAAAAAAAAAAAAAAAAAAAAAGAGGGTATTCTGTTCTCTTGCGCTACGCTTAGCCGCACAGAAATCATTTCCAATGTAACACTCACACGAGTTGGAGGAGGGCCCGCCAGTAATCTTTATTGCTACAGAATGTGTACATATATCAAAATGTGTACATATATCAAAGATACAATATAAATATGATGTATTCTACCTAAAATGAAATACATGCTGCGATTGCAGTACTCGTAAACACAATTTGTACATAACTGGTGTATATAATGATAATAACCCGTGCTGGAAAACATGCAGATACGAAAAGTACCCCCGAGGTACAACCTCGTCGTAAGAATACTGGTAGGCTTCAATGACAACTGTGAATCAAGGAGTGGTATAAATACCACTCCTGTGCATATGGCACGCATTCCGTTATGCGTGCCCCAAGGGAAATACATTTCTGTTCTCTTGCGCTACGCTTAGCCGCACAGAAATCATTTCCAATGTAACACTCACACGAGTTGGAGGAGGGCCCGCCAGTAATCTCAAACCCAAAGAACCGGGTGTCGGAAGTGGATCAATAATGCCGATTGCTGACCACTATCATGACTATATGTCCAAGTTGAGACTGACCAACAATTGGTGTTTAATGTCCTCACGACAGTAAAGATCTTTTGATCTCTCACTTTTCCATCTACCGTGTTTCTTAACGACTCTATCAGGTATATCATTGTTAGCAGCGGCAGTAGCCCCCCCAATCCTGAGTGAATGTAAACCAAAATAGGAGGTATCCAAACCAATGGCTTTAAGTTTGCCTAATATAACCTCTCTAGCCCTAGAGTAAGAAAATTTGGTTCCAGGTCTGAGGAAATATCCTCTCGCCTTGCTGCCACCCAGAGAACGAAATACATATTCGTCGGAGTGAACATTATCTTGAGCCAAATTAGCATATCGGTTGAGCATAGCATGTGGGCACGTAGATCTGCCTGTTTTGGCGACTAGTCTGGTGCAACCTTCCCGATATTGGTCGGCCTTACTCTTAGAAATAAAGATGGAAAAATAAGTGGCCTCAAAATGAATGTCGGACCACTTTAAATTAGATACCTCATCATAGCGTAAAAACGCTGCAAAAGCAATTAAGCAAAAACAAACATCTCTAATGTCCGAAAGGGTGGCATCGGCTGTAGCAAATTTGTCTACAAGCTGATGTAAATGAATGGGAAGAATAGGCGATCTTTTACTGTGTGAAACCGACAATGCGAGTCTTCTTTTGCAGCCTTCTAATATGAGCTTAGTAAACGCAGAATCGCATGGATTCAAAACAGCGCATGACTTATGAAAAAAGCTTAAAGCATAAAACGCGGAGGATAAATACGAAAACGAATAACCCGACTGGGCGATGTTAATTAAATAAAGCGCCAAAAAGGTATCGTTGGCGGGAAAATACTGACATTCTGGAAACATCAAGGTCCAGGCCTTCCACTTTTGAAAATGCTGTAGGTATCCTTTGAGCGTGGATGGAGCTCTACTTTTGGCAAGTGTGGTAGATGCTTCCGCTGCTAGACTTCTCAATGTAGGGTTCGAAATAAATCTGAAGCGATTTGTAAAAGAAAGAGAAAAGTTGTATGTTAATAAGCGCAGAAGCGAACCGAAGATTAATGCATACAGACAACGCCCTTGACATTTCATGCTTTCACCCGTGGAAGCAAAAGTAATACATTTCCGCGGCCCGTGGCCTTTCGAACTTACGCCCGTGGCGACAAAATATAAGAAAAATGCACGGCCCGTGGCCTTCATGCTTTCGCCCGTGGGGGCAAACATAACACATACGCATGGCCCATGGCCTGCCCAATTTCGCCCGTGGCGACAAACATAATAAGTATGCACAACCCATAGGCTTTGGTGCTCCCGCCCGTGGCGGCAAAAATATAATACGTATACACAACCCATGTCCTTACGAACTCTCGCCCGTGGCGACAAATATAATAAAATAGACGCTTCCGAATAAATAACACTTGTCGTTCAATCTCGATTCTGCCACCCGTGGCAGTGTAATGCAACATCAATTGAACCAAATAAGCCCCTTTCCGCCCTAAGATAAAAAATGAACTAAGTGGCATCAAGAAGAATGACAAGAACCGAGGATTTGAACCGAGTGGGCGAAAAGACTGTGTTCGGGATAGGCTGATAGTGAGAAAAAATCCATGAAGGATCCGCAAACTCGAGAACTTGACTGACTGATGGCCGATAATGGTGTCGGGGGAACAGAACGGGCCAAAAAACCGCTGAGGACCAATTCGGGACCACTAAGGCACCGCGAGCTCTAGTAGCCTCTAAGTGAAAAATAGCACGCGAGATGAGGTAAACAGGTGGCACGAGCCAATTATTCTCGCCTGCCCAACTGGCGCTGAACGCGTCTACGCCTGAAGAACCGGGACACCAAAACTTAGAGAAAAATTTGGCACACTTGGTATTGTCAGAAGAAGCAAAGCGATCTACAGAGAATGGACCGAAAATTAAACTAATGTAATCAAAGAATTGTGTAGAAAGACGCCAATCATCATAATCGACAATCCTGCTCATGCAGTCTGCGAAATCGTTCAGGGATCTGGGGATCCATTCAATCTCTAATGAAACATTGTTACGTACGCAAAATCTAAAGATCCTGATAGCCAAATCGTGTAAACGAAAAGACATGCTTCCTTTTTTGGCTATGACCACTGCGTTTTTATTGTCAGTGAAAACCTTCACGGTTTTCCCTTGAACCATTGGCTTGAATGATTGGAGCCCATATAGAATAGCCAATAATTCCCTAGCGTTGCTATCGTGCATTTTCTGCATGGACGTGAAAGCTTGGAAATAAAGCTCGAATTCCTCTGAATCGACCCGCAGGCCATGACCCCCGCACGCAAACGCACTGGCATCTGTATGAATAATAACAACGGGTGCGGAATAATGAAGAAGTGATTTACCGTTGATCTTAGAACAATTAAGCAGCCAAAATTCGATCTCATCCATGCAATGTGAGAAAAATTGATACTTAGTTAAATCGATAGGAATCTCCCAGGATTCACCTCGAAAATTAACGGCGGACTGTAAATATCTGGACATGATGAGAGTAACATTACCTACGCCTGGCGCTAAAGAGATAATCTTACCAACAACCGAAGCGAGCGTACGCGGAGTAATACTATGCACGGAACTTCTAAGCGATAGCAGAGCGTTTTTGAGCTTATCTATCCTGGCGTGTGGAATAGACAGAATACCATCACGCAGGTTCCATAACAAACCTAACCATTCCAAAACCTGGGTCGGCAACCAAACTGATTTCGCGTGATTAGCAACAACGCCAGCGTTAGCCAAGTCAGAACGAATGCTTTCAGAAACTGAGGAGGTACTATCAAAATCCGCCTCGCAGCCCGCACCGTCATCCAGATATAATACGAAATGAAAACCCTGTGCTCTCCATCGTTTGACGAGAGGACGAAACAATTTGGTAAACAAATACGGAGCCGAAGACAAACCGAACGGGAGAACGTTGAAACAAAAATATCTCGGCTTATCCGAACCGAGTGGCCAAGAGAAACCTAAAAATTGTTGGTGTGCGTGAGCGATATCAATGTGATGATACCCAGACTTCATATCAAATTTGAACATAAAACCGCCTGGAACTGCATACTGAACAAAAACCTTCCAATCGTCCATTTTAAACCTCTCCTTAGCCACAAATTGATTAACATGCCTGAGGTCAAGAATTAACCTAGGCTTATGATCCGAGTTGAATGAAACAGACAATGGGTTAACAACCGTAGACGCCGAAAAAACTTCAGTAATTAAACCTAAGTCTAACAAGGATGAAACGGCTTCCGAAACAAACGCTGAATTAACCCTAGCAGACTTATTGTTAGGCAACACAACGCTTGTGGGCGTGGAAAGAAAAGGAATGAAATAACCATGCTTAATTATATTCAATACCCAATCAGAAGCGCCCAACTGGATCCAAAATGGTAAATGTGCTCTTAACCGGCCTTTAACAATAGGCACTGAAGTACCCTGTTCGTATTCGTATAAATTGTTTCTATAATAGTCAATGAGGTGATCATCAATAAACTTATCTGATATTAACTCATCCATTTCTTGCTCTATAGGACTCCGTGGTCCATTATGGCAACTAGCGGTCGTAGTTTCCGTAAAAGGGAGCTCTGGTCGAGGTAGAGGTGGAGTTTCCAAGAGTGGATTTCGCGAAGCGAACGGGGCAATCACGGACCCAGTGTGTTGAACTACCGCAGAAACGGCAGCCATTCCTGAACTGATCTTGGGTCCAGGGTTGTGGACCATAGTGGGGCTGATAGGGTTGTCTGAACCCTCGCTGATAGTTGGAAAGACCTCGGGGGGCTGTAGAGTATTGTGAATTTCTGCTCTGAAAGCGCTCCACGTTTCTCTTGGATCTGTTACGAGAGGCTCGTTCTCTGATGGCTTCTTTCTCGGCGGCTCGTATCTTCTTGTCATCGTCAATATCAAGAGCAACAGCGTTGCTCTCATAATGTTTAACCGTTAGCCAACCGGCGTCGGAGGAATCAGCAATCCTAATCTTTCGATTCCTTTCTTCGATAAACAATATTAACTCGCCGATCAAGTCGTTCTTCTGTTGTATGTCCTCAGCAGAAGCGGCTGCCTTGGCCTTGTCTATGGTTTCGAGGTTGAACTTATAGTTCTTCTCGTTATGAATACTTCTAAAGTTGATATCGGCGCTCTTCTTAATCTGTTGTGAAATAGACAGAGCCGACTCTGCACAGTCGTTAGCCTTTGATAGCTGCGTTGCCAAAATATCCCTGTGATCTTTCAGCTCTTTAAGAATAAATGTCTTCAAAGAATCTAAATCTTCTGTAGTAGCCATGAAAACCCGAGGTACAACCTCGTCGTAAGAATACTGGTAGGCTTCAATGACAACTGTGAATCAAGGAGTGGTATAAATACCACTCCTGTGCATATGGCACGCATTCCGTTATGCGTGCCCCAAGGGAAATACATTTTTAAGAACTGACTCGTCGCAGAGCGACGAGCCAGTTAATTATCTCTTACTGGGCAAGCGCCAGTTTTTGAGGTTTGGGAGAGTCACATTGTACCTTGAAGTAAGTTACTCGGCTTGATATTTGAACGATGACCACAGATGTTTTGTGCTCATGTTTTGCCCTCAATGTTGAGAGGTATTTTTTGTCGTCAAATGTTGTCACCACGTGTAGTTGCGGAAAATTAGCATATACTATGGTTGCCTCTTGGTAAAATGATTCTGTCGGCGAGGGAACGTCAGTTGATTACTAATGAGTGTTGAATGATTTTTGTATTGAGCTCAGAGTTATATTCTCACGTGGAGATTTGTCTCTCAGTGAAATGATTCTGTCGGCAAGGGAGCGATTGATGATCACTAATGAGTATGTTTACAATGAGCATTGTTTGGGCTCGGTGTTTGTTTGTACTCTTAGTTACATGATTCTTTCATCAGGGGAACGTCTGATGATCACTTATGAGTGTGTTACAGTGCATATTGTTCGAGCTCGGTTTTTTAACTGGCTCGTCGCTCTGCGACGAGTCAGTTCTTAAAATACCCTCTTTTTTTTTTTTTTTTTTTTTTTTTTTCTGTCGTGTCACCTGCCCCGGGAATCGGTTTTGCTGCGGCCAACACCGTACCAAATTTACTTCCGGTTTTCTGAAATGACGTAATCAGTAATGTCATCAAAACAACGTTACGGCAAAGTCACGCGGTCACGCCGTAACGCCACCAACCACAACCCACAACCCACACTACACCTCTACACTAACCTTTACCTTCAAGTCAACGTATATATTAGGCAAAGATGAATCAGGGGCATCCTTGTGGTAGAGGGTTTTTTTTTATAACAGCAATTTGAAATAGAAACGTGCTGTACATAGATGCGTATTACGTGCAAGAGATTATTCTTGGGAACATGCGGATTCTCATGGTGTTGTTGCTTTAGAATCAAAGGCTCCTTGCGAGCCAAGTCGTGAATATGAAACAACCATCGGGGACCTTTTGCTACCCTACACAAGGTGGGTACTCTTAGATTTTACATGTTATGACTACTTCCCTTATGTTGCAGATCCACGTATCAATATATTTTACCAAAGAGGATCTCTAAAACCTTAAAACCTTCGTGCGTAGCTAGTATTAACACGAAGGAATGTGTTTACTAGCGAAAATGTAATTACGGACAAACTTCGTCGCCCATTTGTTGTCGTTGGAATATCGTCGAAGGTATGCTATGTTTTCATGACCGTTTGGCTTCAGTTTGCCCTCCTCAGGACGAGTGGCTCCTTGACGGAACCAAAAAAATTAAAAATGAAATGGAGTGAAGGAAAGAAAAATGATAAGCCTACGACACGAGGTATTCCCAAGCGGTCACCCATCCAAGTACTGACCTCGCCCGACAGGGCTTAACTTCAATGATCAGACGAGAACCGGCGCATGTCAACCAGTGACAGTTCACGTTTTTTTTTTTTTGTCTTGATGTTGTGCAAGAATTTTTAAAGGATTGTTCCATATCTGTATTTTTTTTCCATTGGCTCGCTGTGCATTATTTTTTTCTTTACTTTTCCTGTGCAGGGATTTATCTTTTTAATAATTGCCACACCCCCCATCCCCCCCCCCCCTTTAACAATAAAATGGTCTGTCCCAAAGAAGTGCTTGAAGCGGGCTGTGGAATGTAAATGAAATGTGGACTGGACTGTGCATATTGATAGATTCCATATTGTATATTGTGAATTGCTAATATAAAACTCTAAAATGAAAACCGGGTGAAACTGAGACCAAACGAGCCAGTTTCGAAGCCCATCGGGCTCCTTGTTCATTGTGCTCTTAAAGACATGATCCTTTCGTCAAGGGAACGATTGATGTTTACTAATGAGTGTGTGCACGCGCACAAGGAATATTGTTTGAGGTTAATTGTGTTGAGCTTCAAGTTATTGTCACATTGACACTTGTCTTTTATTGAAATGATTCTGTCGGCAAGGGATCGTCAGTTTTTACTATTAGGTATCTTTTTCACGATTATCGTGTTGAGCTTCAAGTCATTATCTTACTCACATTTGTCCCCCAGTGAGGGACCGCCAGTCGATCACTACTGGACGTACTATTTTCTGTACATTATTTCTTCTTCCCCTCGACCTACCCCTAGGCTGCTGGGAGTGACAGTTGCGAAAACGGAGTATCTTAATCCAACTCCCCTAGTTATTCTGGGTCACAACTGTCGCCCCCTTGCTGGCCCCGGGGGGTCTCCCATTTTACGTCCCCCGGCATGGGACTAGCAGTTTGATCCGTCCTTTGACGAATGTCTACTGGCTTCGGCTCAACAGCTGCCTAACCCATACATTTAGGCTCACTGGAAGGAGACCGTTATCGGGGCCAGTGAGGGGGTGATGGTTGCCCTGGAAACGTTCAAGTAAACTATCAAGTTACAGACATGATACCAATCGCTCACGTTTATACGATGTAAAGCCGCTCTTGGTCGGGCGCATGGCGAGCAATTATTGTGGCCTTGGAGATAACAGTGAGGCCTGGATTTTGTGCACTTTGGGAAAATGAGGTGTGGGGAGTAAGGTTTGGGGAATGAGGTTTGGGAGTGAGGTTTGGTGGTGCGTTTTGGCATGGCCAATGCAGTTGTGATGATATTCGGACTACTGGGATAGGTTGACTGACATGTGTTGTTTACTGGGTGTGAATGTGCCCCTCCCTATCCTCCGGGGCACTGATTGTTACTTGATCTTGTCAGCAGACCATCAATGGCCTTTTTGGTTGGATGTAAGTTTTGGGGGATTAAGAGACCATTGATGGTCTGGATTTGTGGAGTTCAGGGGACTGAAGATGATTGGAGCCGAATTTCATCCCAGACCTTAATGCGATGGATGATTGCTGCAGTGCGTAATAGTATACTATTCGCACTGCATAAATCATAAGCAGAGCATATAAGACCAACAAGATATGAATAAATTGTCATTCCTTCAAGTGCAACGGCGAAGGAAATATACCAAGTGTAAAGCAATAGGCCATTTACACGATGACGTCATTTGACTACTACTACCAGAATCCTTCAGTTTTTTGTTTTGTATTGCAAATTAGGGCTATTGTTATTTAAACCGCACTGGGATTACAAAATTTAAATAAGAATGGAAAAACGAAATGAATTCTGGTAGTAGTAGTCAAATGACGTCATCGTGCAAATGGCCTATTGGTATTTGGGTGTTACGGGTGGGTGTTCGGGCCAGGGAAATTAACTCACCCTCCCTCCCACCCCTCTTTCCGTTCGCACTGTGCCTCTCGTCGTGTCGCCGAATTTCATCCCAGACCTTAATGCGATGCGATGATTGCTGCAGTGCGTAATAGTATACTATTTTGATTGTTGGATAGCGGGCTCGCTTAAACGCAGCAGTTAGGTAGAGGAGTGCTTGCGCGAGAGGCTAAACAAGTTTAGAAACTTGTTTTACCGGTTCAAAGTTAATTTATTCGTCCATGGTGCTGGATGGCGGCTCGATCAAAGGAACTAACGGATGCTCACAGTGGTTTCTTTCTCGTTCAGCATAGCTCGGCATAGGAGAGTCCACTGCTCGCAGGGTCGGTACGCCAAACAAACACTTGCCGAAGATCGGTCGAGCTTCGATTGCAGGATTTCTCGATATTAATTGGGGTCTAGCGGTTCGATTTCAAATTGAATGGCATGAGAAACCTCTGGCTTTCAGCTTACCTGAGTGAACGTGGTTTCAGGGAATTTCTTGGTGAAAATCGCTCAGGTAAACTTCCAACTTAATAGCACCATTTCTGTTGGTCAGTTGCTCGAACAAAAGTTCAACCTCTATTGTGTTGTGCCGGTCAAGGCCGAAAAACGATAAGAAAAACATTGAACAAAGACATTTCTCAGGTTTCATAACCAGTGCACTTTATTTTAACTATGGGTAAATAGTTTTAATAACGATTTTAAACATCTTTGCGTGACATAAATATGTACCAGATCGCATTAACGCGCATGTAACATGAGTTACTTATAACATCCGCTGACGTGTACATGCTGTTATCTTCAACTCACGTGTAACGTGAGTTACATAACGTACACTCACGTGTACACTCTGTTATGGAACAAGAGAAGTTTACAGCAGTGATTACTCGACCGACCAAAGGAGAAAGAATTTGTATGTCTTCGTCTACAATAACCCATTCAACGCTTCGCATATTCATGAGTTAAAAATTGTCCGAATTATTCTTCAAACGAGTAATCCGAAAATAACTAGAAGGTATGGTGTAAGGAAAAATGACGGTACAAAAAAAACAAAACAAAACAGATGAACCATCCGATAAACATCGTCCTTATTACCGATGACATGAATTACAACATACAAATGAAAATATACACCACAACGATGCAAATTGGTCAAAGCATAAAAGGTACAATACGTAGTAATAAATAAAGCGGCAGTTCTGAGACTGGATAAATAAGCAGACGGCAATGCATACTTGGAACTTGTGCTTCTTTCAACGAGATGCTCAAGATGCAAGGTGGAACTAGTTCTCCGAAAAATAGTGTCACCTTGAGAAAATAAGAGAGTAAGAAAAAACTATAATTAGCAAAGGAACAACATCTGAAAGTGACAATTAAACAGTGGCTGGTCATGCCATACAAAAGCCCAGTGACGGGAAGATGCATGCCGTCTTCAAGACACACTCCACTTTAATGAGGATACTTGGAACGAGGTTGCAGCAGTTCCCAGGGGTGATGTGCTGTAGAACACTATCGTTACTGCTAGAATTACCTTTATTGGAAACTATGGTGTTTGTAGATCCTGCATGCAGTGTGCAAAAATTAAGAAATGCTACTAAGATAACCCTGCTAAACGTTTTAATGCAGTCATTAGCTGTCTTAAGAAACAAAGCAATCTGTATGATGGTGAACATAACCCAGACTCCGAAAGATCGACCAATTCATCTTCCCTTTCTTGTGGATTTCCGTCACCACTCGGAGACTGCAGAGAGGTACATGGCTCAGACCTGTCTCTGGTTTGAGTTAAAAACAGCTCCTTGTTTTGAGTAAGAACCATGGCAGTATGACGTAACACTCGTTCGCCCAGCTCCTTTGGTAAAGGTTCCAACTGCAATCAGACACAATGAAAACATTACCTTCACAAACTGAATCACGAGCGGCGGGAAGGTGACAATACAGATACATATTGCTGAATTTGTCTACATAAAGATTTTTTTCAATGGCAGCAGGCCTGAGTGACAAGCTTAGTAAGAGGGAGAAAAATGGAGAATTCCAACGACATCTTGCTTTGTGTAGAAATTCTCTGTTCCCTTGCAGGCTAGTCTTTATTGGCTTTGTATTGGTAACTTGCTGTAAATTGTAGTGTAGTAACTTCAAGCGTAATGCCATTTTAATATAATTATAAATGCCAATATCATTTCAAGAAAAAAAGAAAGAAAGAAAGGAAAAAAACAAGGAATGCGACCTTAATTTGTAAACTTCCGATAAAGGCTTTTAACGCCTGTTGATGCGTAATATAGTGATTCAACCCTGGCCGTAAGTAAGGCCGTAAGTAAGGTCGTAGCCCCCCCCCCCTTCCACCCATCCCCCCCAAAATACCCAGCTTTGTTCCAAGTTTTCTCGGTTTACAGGTTTTCAGCGTATCACCTCGCAAATAGTAGTTGTTAAGCATTCTAAAGTGTCTCTTTCACCCTGCAAAAAAGTAAATAAAACAAATGTTACCTGTCTTGTGGTCAAATAAAATTAATATCGATGTCTTAAACTATCCATGGTTCACATTTTTGGCACAATAGGAAAATTTGTAAACTATTCACTCTCAACTTAATGTTGGTTAGAATTGGCGTAGTATAGCCACTGTCAAGAGCATGATTTTGCTAGTTGGCAAGGTTCAATGAATTTCACAAGTGTTGATCGAGTTTGAGTTTATAACGGGTCTGCTAAACTTACACGGCTAAGCTTTTTGACCGCTCCTATGGGATCATCAATGTTTTCTTCCAATAGCGTGACCTCTTTGTCAGCAAGAGCTGGCTCCTGTGTAATATTTAGTGTTTAACATTTACAATTAGTTGGGGCGTCTCAAATGACTAAGACTATAACTCAAATGGCTTTGAATTTTAAAGAAAGTTAAACTTACTGACGATCACAAATAAACAAAACCAATTCCTAAAAAAACATATTGAAAAGAAAGTTTCCAATAATGGTGGGTTACACAGTCTTTTTTGTTTCTGAAATTTGGCTTGTTATTTACTTGTTTTGGGGAGGGGCAGTGAGGAAAGTGTAATACTTAAATATAACCACTGGAACAATGTCAAGTGCCTGGTGTGTCTGTAAAGCTTATATTGTACACATTGATCAGTTTGCCCAGCAATTATCCGCACTTGTCGTAACTGTTTGAGCAAAAAACAGCGCAGCAGCATTCTGGAAACCTATACACCAGTGGATTGTGTATAATTACCGCTAGATTATCCAGCCAAGTCCACAACAGGCGAGTTACGATCCAGGGGTCACTTTCGGTGCATAATTCCTCCCAGCAGTCAGAACTATTCAGTTTCCGCTATGTAGAAAAATATGTTGAGTGTCAAATTATCCAATAAACTTTTTACATTTATAATTTACAAGCTGGGCCATTTCTATCACAAGCGTAAGCGAAACGAAGATTTAAATGCTTTTGACAACTGAAGTCCTTGTGACAAGTCCCCAACCTCGTCCCGGGTTCTTCCACCACTGCTGCCATTTTGGAAACGGAGAGGACCCTGGGGACGAAGTTGAACAAGTACTCGACTTTTAATTGTTGCGTTACACCTGTAGAATTCACATCTGCATCGTAAACTGGCGGAAGGGGGGAGGAAAGGATGGAAAAGGACTGCAGAGCAAGGAAAGGGACGCCTGCTACAAAGACTTCCCTCCTTTTGTTCATTTCTGCTACCAATAACAGCCGCAAAGTTGGCTAATCTGTAATAAGTATAATTAACTACAGCTGGTGACACATCACAATTATGAAAGCGGGTAAGAGGACGCGTTACCAAAAGCTCTTGCAGAGTTAAAACTCACCTTATTTGCACATTTACCCCTTTTAGCTTGTCAAAGTTGAAACAGGCTAGAGCTTCTACTTATAGCAGTAATAGTATAGCAGAAGTGCGAAGTGTAATTTTTTTGTTACTATATTACCGTATTTCTTGGAGAACCGCCAAGTGTGATCATATTCTTTACAAACAACGGGAATTATTTGAAAAGGGAAGATTCAAGGAAACACGGCAGATAGACTACCAGGAAGGGTCCTTCATAGAAATAATTAAAACTATTTTATTTTCTTATTGAGTTATCTGTGTTAGACTGTCTTTATGACCACCAGTGAGTAATGTTTTGGCACCATGAAAGAAAGGTCACTTTTGAGATTACTGCCTGCCGTTTTGTTTTAGCACTTACCAAGAAGGACAAACTATAAATTTGTAACTGATTTCTGGCGTTTTGGATAATAATGTGAATTAAAGTCTAATTTGCAGTGTAGTCGGTATCGTGATAATAATTTGTACATGCTGTTTTGTTTCATACAGTCAACTCTCTCGTAACTACAACTCTCTTAAGTGACTACTTCCCGTAAGTGACCACTTTGTAAATAACCGTTTTGTTTCTCTGTCAAATACTGTTTGTTTTGATTTTCCTCTTAAGCGACCACTTTTTCCTGCACCAAGGGTGGTCGCTTAAGGTGTCTCGATACAGTTTTCTCCCAGACCATACCTACATTTTTCAACCGGCTTTTAAGCATTTTTTTCCAAGTCAGATCAACGTGAAATTTTCACTACGAACTGGTTTGGAATTGAAGTTTGGCTAAATATATATCACTAAATCAGTAAAAGTGAAATTTTGCGTGTTTAAGATTTCGCATTGAAAATCCCACAGACATCTTAAAATATGGTATATGGCATACATATTCAAGAATAAAAAAATTCTGTAGGTTAGATTTCAAATAAATCGCAATTATTCGTAACAACGAAATGTATAATTCACGGAGGAATGCAGTGATTATTATTAAGCATAACTTGAAAAAGTGAATTTGTCACGCAAACTTTTCGGCCGGTTCGTACGTCGTCATCACCTTTAAATTTAAAGGCGTTCCAGCGAATCAATGTCAATAAAACTTTCAGATAATATTTTGCACATCGATAAGCATGCGTGGTGAACGTTTTAAAAAAATCCAACTAGCCGTTCCTAAGATTTTTGCAAAAGCGATTAAAATCGAAAAGTACCCAAAAATTGCACATGAAGCGATGTTAAGAAAAGGTAGTGCTCAAGATCGCAAAAGAAAAAGTAAACAAAACTTTGAAGCTGTACAAACATAACATCAAGCTACTTTTTGACACTATCTTTAAGTAATTTCGCAAAACCAGTGTTTATCTCTCGATTAATTTAATACCAGTATACAAATAGTAAGGTTTGAAATGTTATTGCGATTTATTTGAAATCAAACCTACAGAATTTTTTTATTCTTGCAAAATATATATGCCATATACCATATTTTAAGATGTCTATGTGGGATTTTAAATGCGAAATCTTAAACGCGCAAAATTTCACTTTTGCTGATTTTAGTTTCTTGTTTGTTTTCGTCATGGTAATATCGATTTTACCAGAAAATATATCATGCCAAACTTATATCCATAACCAGTTAGTGGTGACAATTTCACGTTGATCTGACTTGGAGAAGACCGCTTAAAAGCCGACTGAAAAATGTAGGTATGGTCTCCAGAAAACTGTATGGAAACACATGAGAGAGTTGACTGCAGTTCAATTAAAGCGGGCATGTTAACATAGGACCTACACACCTTTATTCTTTCCACTCGATTATGCACACTGCTATCAGCGCATGCGCTAGATGCCAAGCATTTTGCCACTTGGATTCTGTCATTTGTTCCTAATTGTGCCGCATTCTGTTTTAAGAAGTTAAAGAAACTGTTCATCTCATCCATCCCATTTGCTGGTGTGTTATTGTCATATTCCTTTTTTCCTTTTTCTCCCTTCTTATTTTTTTTCCTTCCTGACAAGTTTAGTGGTTCGAGTTTCACATTGCGAGTTGATGGAAGAACAGGATGATAATCAGACAGCCTGGCTATTTCACAGGCATGTATAACACTTGAATCTGAGGCACGCCTTCCATGGGTTGCAATATCTGTTGATTTCAAGTGTCCAATGTTCCGTTTCACATCAACTTCTTCAATTGCATCCCAACTTTGAGCATGTTGCATCAGAGTAGTTTCAAGTGATGGAAGATAAGAATCCACATATGGATTGTGTTTTAAAGCATCTACTGTATTCTCTGAGATAGAAGGTTGAATAAAGTCCCCGCCAGACTCATTTATGGTGTCATTTTCATCCACTTCATCAAAAGCGTTCACTTCCCAGGAGAGGGTCCATGTAAAAGGGGCGTTCTCCTTCTTCACCCCTGCCACCTCCAGCAGTCGACAGCAACACAGGTACACCAGCTTCAAACAACAGTACAGTAAATTATACACATGACTTAAAAAAGAAAAGTATTACCCGGTAATGAGAATCCTTCACCCTTGATATTTTTTAGAAAGATCACTATGAGAACAAATTTTATTGTTTACTTATGGCTATGGGCGCTTACCATTTATCAGAACTGGTGGGCCGGACCGGTCATTTTGTCACTAGAATGCGGTTTTTTGAAGACTTGTTCCTACAAGTCCATCAAAACAGTGCATACTCCTCTCGAATTGATCAATCAGGCTGGCCAGTTCTGACAAATAATGGCATAATATTTACAAATTGATCAGTCCGGCCGGCCAGTTCTGACAAATGGAAAGCACCCATGACTCCACAAGAACCTGACAATGGTACTGTAACTTTCTCACCTAATCATCCCCATTTGGGTAACTAAAAGATCTTAACTTAATTTCCGAGCAGTCTGTTCTTATTTTTTTTGCGGTTTTCTCTGCTCATCGCTCGTAGATCGCCTGCGCGCTTGCTTGCTCGACTAAAGCCTAGTGGCCCATACAGGCCGGTAATTATCTCTGGTTTCTGTAGCATGAGAGGAGTATTTCTACTTCCCCCTGGAAGGGATGCTAGTCCAACGCAAGGGTACCCCCATCAATTAATTCGCCAGTATTCATTTATACACCTGGGTGGAGAGAGGCACTGCGAAAGTAAAGTATCTTACAAGTATAATAAAAAAAGAAAGTGGCAAAGCCACTGGGCGATTTTTTGCCTGATATGCTGTACTCACTCTTTATTTTCAAGCATTTCTAGTAGTGAGTGGTACAACATTGGAAATTTCTTGGTAGCTGAGAGCTTAATTGTGGAGACTGACATGACCATCTCAGAAGCCTTCGATTTTTTACCAGCTTGAAGCTGGCCATGAAATTACGCTGTTTGGGAAGTTTTAGTTCGGGGGAACCTGATTTGAGCGAGATATAAGCGATTGTAATTTCGTCTCGGGAGAAATTCGATAACTGAGAGCTATAAATACAGTTGCGGTTAACAAGTCAACTCTCTCTTAACGACCACTCTCTTAAGCGACCACTT
The DNA here is from genome assembly GCA_022457155.1 of Cladopsammia gracilis. NCBI lineage: Eukaryota > Metazoa > Cnidaria > Anthozoa > Scleractinia > Dendrophylliidae > Cladopsammia > Cladopsammia gracilis. The sequence continues at coordinate 181,866 of JAJGOT010000283.1, forward strand.
TTTCCTGCACCACGGGTGGTCACTTAAAAGAGAGTTGAATGTATCCGGCTTCGATTGCAAAACAATCACGCGTCACGAACTCTGCGCAGAAATAAGCAATTTACTCCGCATTTAGGTCATTCTCGTCCCCAGACTTCCACGATCAGTCTTTTGATTTCATCGTGTGTAGCTCTGGCAATGGACAAAACTTCGAAGTTTTTGATAGGCCATTTAAAAATGAATGCGCAACAAGGTAAAAAAAATTACACTTCTACGCATAAGGTTTTACTTCTGGTTGAATTTCAAATGTTTATCCGTGTTTATTAACCTGTGTGGAAACAGAAATATGGCGACTACACCAACAAGGGCTCTGGGGACGAGAATGCATTCAGGCTTGTTTGAATACAAAATGAAAATCATCAACTTCATTTTACGTACCAAAGCACCTTGAGTATAAAGGTCTGCAAGATTGTGCAAAACACGATCTCGACCAATCAGGAGCGAGTACATATCATTAGCATCTCATTAAAAATGGCGCAGCCAATCAGAAGCCGAGTTGAAAAGGATGACATCATAGTGTTGCATGAAAGTGAGGCAAAAAAATTGGGGGGAGGGGTGGGGAGGCTTATAGTGACCGGAAGTGACCTTAAAGGTTCTTAAAGGTCGTAATGATGATGCAATTGGTTGCCTCAAACAACCAGGTCCCAGATCCACTCGGGGAATGGGTTCGGGGGTCGCTCGGGATGGGTTCGTGGGTCGCTCGTGGTAGTGACTGGTCGCTCTGGTTCCGCACGCGGGGTGGGTCCCAGATCCCGCTCGGCCAGAGAGACAGAAAAACCCCAGAAAATAACGCAAAAAAATGCCTTTTTAATAGTCACACAACGAAAAGCTATTTTTACAAGCGGGAACATGAGTTCAATCCATGAATGGATTTGTTCGTGTGTTGTAGATTTCACCCCAGTAGCTTTTGGGTGGCGGCAGTTTGTTCTTTTCGAGCCAGTCGTCAATGGACCCGAGAGCAAAATACCGAATGCAATGGGTTGCACAGAATCCAGGGATCGGCGCTGCGGGTGGTCCATTGTCAGAAGCCGCACACGATCAGGGATTTCAATTGCGTCATGACCTGAAAAAAGGGAAGTCACGTTGAGTGGTTTTGTCGCTTTTTGTATTTCATCCAATCGTCAATGGTTCCCAGGCCCAGTCCCCGCACGCAATGGCAGCATGGATAGGGTTGAAAGGGGGATCGCGTAGACCATAGGTACAAGGGGCAAACGCGAAAAGACAGCAATTGATCCAGAATCTGAAAAAACAACAACAACATTTATTCACGATTGTTTTTAAAAAGATCATTACACGTGTTGATAAAAACGTAAATTTAAACGTTTGTCCGCAAAAGCAATCAGGTGATCATTGTTGTAAACGGCGTCGTGTCTGTCCATAAAGTCGTCGTGAGCCCAATCGAGGGAATGGGCGACGAGAAAATCGAGTCGCCCAAACAGTTCTATGCGTCAACAATGTTGACAATAAGGCAACGCGGGATTGGTGACCCATTTGGTGCACGGACACACACGGATTGCCCGAGTTCTTGCATCAACTAAAAGAAACGGAGAAGAAAACGATCGTCAATGTCCCCGTCTGTCCATCGTCGCAAACAATGTTGACAATAAGATGACGGAGTGGGATCGCCCCAAATAGAAACGGCGCAAACGGGCAAGTCTTGTATTTCTAAAATCAACTGTACAGTGTGACAATATGCGTCGACAATGTTGACGATAAGGCAACGCGGGATTGGTGACCCATTTGGTGCACGGACACACGACGGATTGCCCGAGTTCTTGCATCAACTAAAAGAAACGGAGAAGAAAACGATCGTCAATGTCCCCGTCTGTCCATCGTCGCAAACAATGTTGACAATAAGATGACGGAGTGGGATCGCCCCAAATAGAAACGGCGCAAACGGGCAAGTCTTGTATTTCTAAAATCAACTGTACAGTGTGAAATAAAAATGAAAATTAGTGATCTCTGCGTTTCCTTCTTTTAATCAAACGATCAATTTTGCCCTTGAAGCCTTTACGATTACAATGTTGGCACACCATAGGATTGTTCGTATGTTTTTCGGTGTTCAACCATAACGAGCGTGGGCAGAGGTACAATTCCCGTAACTGTCCCTTGATCTGTGTTTATGGGGTGAAAAAAAATTACAGATTAAAAACACGTCACCGGCAAGAGAGATCCCACATAATAAACGATCGTCGACTGGGAGTGGGTCGCACCCATTGCGTGACAGGACAGCGAAGCAAGGTGCGGATTTCGACCATCACCTTGTAGTTAAAGAGGAAAAAAAAACACAAAGGTTACAAAGACCCCATCAAACACCCAGCATCAAATCGTCGTGGCATTCGTTGCAATAACCATTGGTCCAATGGGCGGAATGGGGGTTTTCGATGGAACGCACTTTGGTTAATAATTGATCGATGGTCCCGTAACGCTGTCGTCGGGAGCAATGGTTGCAACCGACACATCTAACTGAATATTTGACCCATTTATGAAGTTAGCAAACACGATGAAATACAAGGTCGAAACATACCCATGCCATGCGTTCGCGGTGCAATTGCCTGGCCGCCAAATCCAGGATGCGTTCTTGGAGGATGATGGGTAGATAATCCCAATAAGACTCTCCATGGGGAAGCGAGGCAGTCTGGGATGGATCCTTCTCCTCCTCTCCCACCGGTTCCACTTTCACGCGTTTGGCGGCCCGGGTCTCCTTCTCCGTCTCCTCCATGACACGTTTCCGCTTGGCACGCACGACTTCTACCACCGAGGGAGTGACCACTTTGTTGGACGCCATGTTTGTTTGTTTTTGGATGTCACTTGTAACAACTGAGTGAAGGGTGAAAACGATGGGAACCCCTGCTCTTATTATACCCTCGGGAAGGAGGACGAAGCATGACAGGAAGGAACGGGGTACCCATGGGGGTATGGGTCTTGATTCGTCACTCGCCCCAGGGTCTCTCGCCACCCCACCCCGTTCTATTTAATCGCCTCGAGAGATAGAGAAAAGGACAGGCACGATGTTGGGCTACGCGATGGTTCCGTTATCCGTGAAGAACGTGTTATTGACCAAGGAATTGAACGAAGTGAAAAAAGAAAATCTGTTCCTGCGAAAGGCCATGGCGGATGTCACGTGTCAACTCAGTGGGGTACCCTGGAGCGAGATTCCGAGTTGCGTCGAGGCCTTGAAGACCGACAACTCGTCCCTCCGCTCTCGAATCGAGACCTACCAACGGGAAAAATGCAGTGGTCGACAGACATGAAAGAGGCGCGCGCTCGAGTCGAGACGTTGCAACGGGAGAAAACGCAGTGCTTGAAAGACACGAAAGAGGAACGTCGTTGGGGTCTGCAATGGCAAGTGCGCTGCGATCTCTTGTTGGACCAAATTTTGTGCAGGGAGTGCGAAGAGGAGAAAGATGCCCCCTACCACACAGGACAAGGTTACGAATGGGAACCCAACTGTTGCGAGGGATTCTGTAAATTGGCCAAATACAATTTGCAGGCTGGGATGGACAAGCACGCGGGCGAATTTGTTATCCCCGAGTATTTCGAGAAGGATCCCTGCTTACAAGCCATCGAAAAACAATTGGTGAACGAAGGCGTCCAAGTCTTGACCTTGAAAGACAATAAGGCGTGAACTGACACAAAACACTTTATTTTTTACAAGTGGTTGATTTTATTAAACTTTAAACGCAATGTTGGATTTTACAATAAAGTGTTCTTTCACAATTTTAAACGTTTCTTAACTTGCATGATTTTTTTCACAATCTTCTCCGTCAGGGTGTGTTTTCCCGGCAGGTTGGCAATCCCTCGGATCATTTTTTCGTCCGCTTTCCACTTGTCCTGCAACGTCTTGGCACAACCGTAATCGATGTCGTGTTGCTTGGCCAATCAATCCAATCGATTTTTTCCGGGATCCCCTCGTTTCAGGCATTTGGCGAGATGCGTTCTGGGGCCCATGTATTGATACCCCGGCCAATGAAATTCGATCCCCGTTTTGGCCAGTAACTTTTGAATGTTGAAACTTCCTCCGTGAATGGCTCTTTGTCGTAGTCGGCGGGTAGTCCGTTGCCTTTTTCGTTTGGGTGTTTGACCGCGTCCCATCACTTCCAATCCAATCAACTCGTCTTGAGTTTCTCCAACTCCCTTTTCGCTCTTTTTTCGAGGGCCGCCTTGGCTTTGTCTCGGATCACTTGTTGGTTTTTTTTCGCGACACTTCCTATCGTCTGTTTGGCTCGTTCCTTCAACGTCCCGCTGAGGGTTGAGGACGTCGATGGACCGGGTGCCGACGCAGGCGTGTCAAAGGGAAGTTGCCTTGGACGGATGGGTCTCGGAATGCCCGACGGGGTCGTGAGTTTCTTGACGCTGACCTTTTTCGGAGTTCCCGTCGGTTTGGCCAGTTTTGGACCTGGGGCGGGTGTTGACGGGGTGCATCCTTTTATCATGTGTTTGAGGAATGTGGAGATGGGCACCTCGGCCAGATCCTCCTCCACCGCCGCCAGTGCTCCCACCCCCGTGCCCGGGGCCGTCATGCCTGGTTGTCGCACACGTTTGGTCCACATGTGCACTTGACGCGCCAAGGGTTTGGCCAACGCGACTTTAAGCTCCGGGTCCAGGTTGGAGTTGAGCAACATGTCTTCTTCGGCCGCCAAGGTCGCCGCCTTATTCAATCGACTGTCTTCCATCAACCGTTGCTTGCACTGTTCTTGCAATTGAAGAAACCGTCAAGGGTTGGTGACGGCTTGGGCCTGGAACGCGCTCATGGTCGTTCTTTGCCGCTTCTGTGTCCCAACACGTCGGCGTAGACTCGACAGTAGCTGCAGAGTTGGTGATCGCGTAGATTCAGCAAATGTTGACACAATGCCTCCCCTGGTCCTCTTTTTGCCTCAATCGCTCGCGAAGCGTCACAAGTTCTTTTTCGAGCCTGTCCACGTCTCGATTTCGACTTTGCAAGGTCTCCACCACGTGCTGTAAGGTGGCCTGACGTTCTTATTCCTGTCGTTCCGTTCTTATAAGGTGCCACAGGCGATTCATCGCGACTTGATGGCTCTTTCGCAGACGCAATTCAACCCGCGCCAGAGACCCGCCCCTGTTTGCGATTGCATGGTCTCTAGACGTCTTTTTATCGAATTCTTTTTTTCGCCATCTCGCGCAAGGCCTGGCGGTGGGGAAGCAGCACTCGATAATTGGCGCGGGAGAGGGGGACCGTGCCCCGTAACGTGTTCATCGCCAATTCGCTGATGGCATTCATTTGATCCGCATTGGCTATCACGGCCCAGAATCGACTGGGGAAAGGGGTTTGCAACGCCATCACGGCCGAATACTTGAAACGAAACTTTCACATTGCGGGACGGGCTGGCACTGTCTACGCGTTTGGGTTCTTTACCTTCAACGCAACCGCCATGTTTCACGCGATGGGGAACGGCAATTTTCCCCTCTTACACACCCAGAGTGCCATTGTGGGTTCCCGCTATGTGGACAATTACCCCCGATGGAAAGAAGCCCTCGCCGGATTATTCGAGCGCACCATGGGGTGTCTACAATCACTGCATTGACACTTTGAACCGGAACTTTGATTATTAATATTATTTATTTATTTATTTATTTGACGCCCACCCCATGAGGCAATGAGAACACTGCAAATAAGACTTTGAACCACAACTGTTTTATTGTGTTTTGATTAACATGATTTAAATTGTTTCTTTGTAAGAAAATAAATTGTTCTTTGTAAAATAAATGTTTCTTGAAAATAAAATGTTCGTTTTTCACAGTTCTTCTTTTGTTTTCTTGAAATAAAATGTTCTTTTTCAAAGTTCACCGTCACGGAAGGCAGCCATTTCCTCTAAATCACACCCCAGTGATTTGCAGTGGGGGCACTCGAATAAAAGCATCAGCCTCTCGTTCTCCTCCACCCACTTCAACAGGCACGCATTGTGGCACCAGCCACTGCAGCAGAACAATTTGTTTGTCCGCGTGCGGTAAAACTGTCTGGCCAAAGTCCTGTCTCTCTTTGTAAACTCTCGCACACTGAGCTTCTTCTCCTCAAGGCATATGATGCACTTTCGGTCCTCCTCCTTCTCTTCCTTCTTCTCCCACTCATTTCTTCTCCTCTCTTCTTCATCCATGTCCACAGAAAAAATAGTCACGTGACCGTCCACAGCATTCATCTTGACTTTGGTGTTTTCTGGTGTGAGTTTGAAGCCATGCCCTCGGCCTTTATATAGATCCCTGCGCACCTCCCGGCCGGGGTCTGGGGTGAGTGAAAAATCAAGACCCATATCCCCCATGGGTACCCCGTTCCTTCCCCAGCATGCATTGTCATTTTTTCCTCGAGAGTATAATAAGAGGGCAGGAACCGCCCGACGATGACCTTTTTCGCATGGAGTGCTTTCACTGTCGCGACTCTCGCATTGAGGGAAGAGATCCATTGACCCTATTGCAGACATATCGAGGGGAAACCATCACCCTATTCATTTGTGACGTCAAGGAAGCCAAACGCCGACGGTTCAACTCGCGACAACTCCATTTGTATCGTTGCTGTAGAACGCTGTTCAACCTCGCCGATCGGGACAAGTTGTTTTTCCTAGTCCTCTTCATCGAGTGTTAAACCCTTCAAAATGGCCGACCGCGAGGAGGAAGAATTGGACGACGACGTCTTGTTGGAGGCCATGGAAGACGCGGAAGAGAGCAACCGGGGCCACCTCTTCGAGTTTCGACTCACCCCGGGCACGGATCGACGTGTAAAAAAGTTTGGAGTACAACGTCGCGTGTTCGATGCCACCCTCCACGCTCGCACGGAACTCTTACATCCCCCACAATACGATGTGGGCTACGAACTCGTACAGGCGTTGCGTCGGGCCATCGATCGCGTATTGGAGGAGGAACGATTAGATGACAGCGATCATGTGTTGATTACCATGCAATATCCCAGCCTTCTGCAAGCCTTTCAATCGTTTCACGTACCGGTGAAGGAATGGCGCGAACAGAGTGAACGGGTCACCCTCCTCTTGCAAAAAATGGCGGAGAAATTAAACTCCAACGAACAATTCAAAGCGGACGATCGCTTGAAAGTGCAAATCACCACCTTGAAGGATCCCGGACGGGGCAGCAGACGTCGAAAGGAAGCCACCCCGGGCAAGGTACCCATCCTGACCTTCCTCCAAAAGAAACAGTCTGTCATCAAAATCCACAATCGGGACGAGTTGTGCTGCGCTAGGGCTCTCGTCACCATGCAAGTGTAGACTGATGAACAACCCCCTGCGTCGAAGAAAGCCGGAGCTTAGTTTCAAATATTTGAAAAGAGGAGGAAAAGGTCAAACCCGATTGGCAAAAGCCTTGCACACCTTGGCTCGCGTTCCCGAAGGGCCTTGCGGGTTGGGGGCTCTCCGTCCATTAAAAATCGTGTGCCGGACTATCACATCAAAGTCTTCAGCGCCAATAAGGGATGCCAAGTGATCTTTGGACAGGGCGAGAAACGCGCTGACCAACGTTACCTGTTTCTCTTGAAACACGAGGATCATTATTACGGGTTGAAATCCATCCCCGCCATTCTCGGACGCAGTTACTATTGCCACGGGTAGGGGTACAATACTGAGGATTTTGCGCATCATCCCTGCGTTAGACGACGTTGCGTGGCCTGCAAACAAAAAGACTGCCGCGATTACCTGGCGCTCCTCCCAGGCGATAGCAAACCCCCACAACCAACACAAGGTCCCTGCTCGGACTGTCAACGCTGTTTCTACGGAGACCGTTGCTACGAGAATCACCGGTTGTTTTCGCCCAACGGACAAGGGACCGACACCCCGGATCACTCCGTCTGCGCCAACCTCCAAACGTGCGAGGATTGCTGCAAATCCCTCGACTGGTGGAAAAATCGACGCAAACGTCAACGTCCCCACAAGTGCAAGGAATATTTTTGCAAGACCTGCAAGGATTATGCGGATGTCACCACCCACCGTTGTTACATTGACCCGGTGCATGATCCAGACCCGGAGGAGGAAGCAGCAGCGGGACCGCCTTCCGCCAAATGTACCAGACCAGCCCCGCGTCACGCCATCCGCTTCCTAGCCGCCAACGAGCCCGAGTCTGAGGAAGACGAAGACGAGGAGGAGGAGGAGACTCGGCCTCGATTACCGTCCTATTTCGTGTATGCAGATTACGAAAGCACGCAGGACGACCAATTGCACGTGCCCATCCTCATCTGCGCCAAAGGGGAGGATCACCTCGACACCGTGCCCGCCCTGGCGTTTTACGGTAACGATTGCACCGGGCAATTTTACGATTGGCTGCTGACCAAAACGGAGGTGCTGGGCGAACCGCAGGAAGTCATCGTGATCTTTCACAATTTCAAAGGTTACGACGGGATGTTCATCCCCCAGTACCTCTACGACCATCGCATCGAGGTCAAAGATCAAATTTGCGTGGGATCCAAAATCTTGAGCCTGAGAGCCGGACGGTTGACGTTCAAGGACAGTCTGTGTTTCCTTCCCTATCCCCTCTCCGACTTTGCCGCCACGTTCAATCGACGGAAAGCAAGAAAGGTTTCTTTCCGCATTTTTTCAACACCGAGGCCCATCAAGAACACGTGGGGCCTTGGCCCAAGGCGTGCTATTACGACCCCGAGGGCATGAAACCAGACGTGCGAAAAGAGTTTGACAAATGGTACCCGACCGTGCAACATCTCGAGTTCAATTTGCACGAGGAAATGGTGGCCTACTGTCGATCGGACGTGCAAGTGCTCAAAGCCGGCTGCTAAATTTTTCAGTGGGAATTTGCCGCCAAAGCCAATTTCAACCCCATGGAGAAATGCGTCACCATCGCCTCCGCCTGCATGCGGTATTACCGCAAAAAACATTTACCTCTCCACACCCTGGCCTTGGATCCCTCCTGCGGATGGAATGGGAAAAGGTGGCACCAATCCCTGAAAGCCTACCCATGGTTGGAGTGGCAGAATTCCCAACAAACTCAAGGGGTCATTGCGCACGCGTTCAACAGGGGCGAACGCACTCTCCAAGTCGGTGGCCGTCGGTATCAAGTGGACGGGTTCAACGAGACGACCCGCACCGTGTACGAATTTCACGGGTGTTTGTGGCACGGTTGTCCCGTGTGTTTCAAGGGAAGCATGACCAAGACCACCCGAAATGCACGAAGTCACGATGCAAAAACAGCAGCAATTGGAAGCCGGCGGATACCGCATGGTCGTCATTTGGGAATGTCAGTGGAAGCAGTTGCTTTAACGAGCCAACGTCGCCGCCTTTCTCGAGTCGCACCCGTTCACGGTCCCTTCACTGAACCCGCGCGACGCCTTTTTCGGAGGCCGCACCAATGCCGTACGGTTATGGGACGAGATCGACCAAACGCAGGCGGAAGAAATTCGGTACGTGGATGTGACGTCCCTGTACCCCACTGTCAACAAGTACGACCAATACCCGATCGGACACCCCGTCATCGTCAACCAGCCGGTGCAAGACATCTCCCATTACTTTGGCATTGCCGACTGCACCGTGTTACAGCCCGAGGGGTTGTTTCATCCCGTGTTGCCGTACCGTTGCAAAAAGAAAATCACGTTTCCCCTGTGTCGAGCCTGCGTGGAAGAAGAAATCCCCAAACGCATGACCGAGCGAACCTGGGTGTGCGAACATACAGCGAGTCAACGCAGCATCCGCGGGACGTGGTGCACCCCCGAACTCGTCAAAGCCGTGGAAAAGGGGTACCGCATTCTCCAAATTCACGAAGTGTACCACTTTCCCCCCACGCAACGTCGTACCGGATTGTTCGAGGACTACGTCAACGTGTGGCTCAAAGGAAAAACCGAAGCCTCCGGGTGGCCGCCGAATGCCGACGGCAGTCTCAAAACACCCGAGCAGCAAACGTTCTTCCTGAACGATTATTGGGGGCAGGAAAGGATCTGCCTCAATTGGGACCACATGAAATCCAACAAGGGGAAGAAAGCCACCAGCAAACTGGCCCTCAATTCCTTCTGGGGAAAATTCGGCGAGCGGGAAAATAAGCGGAAGATCGAGCAAATCACCGCGCTCGCAAAGCTGTACGAATTCATGAAAGATAGGACGATCGTCATCCACGATCTCCGCATCATGAACGACGAGTGCCTCGAGATCGCCTACGACAAAATCGACGACGACGTCCCCGGCTGTCAAACCACCAACGTCTTCGTGGCCGCATTCACCACCTGTTGGGCCCGGCTACGTCTCTACCATCATCTTGATCGCGTGGAAGACAATGCCCTGTATTTCGACACGGATTCGGTGGTCTACAAATGGAAACCCGGCGAACACGAAAGACGCACCAAGCACCAAGACGTTGACCACTGTCCGCAGGGACAAACGATGGGGGGTGGTCTACGACAAACGCCTCCTCGCCGATGACCTCAATTTCAAGACTCTCCCTTACGGCTACATTTGGCTTCGACCCAACGACAATCTCGTCGATTAAAAAAGGGGCGACCGCGAAGAAAAACCCAGACACAAACCCAGGACAATGTGACTTTTCACCCGACGAACTATCAAAGGGGCGTTCTCCCATTCGGGAGAATGTTGTTCTTTTCGTTGTGTGACTACTAAAAGGGGCGTTCTCCCTTGTCCCATGTCCCCGCTTGAGAAACTGCTTTTCGTTGTGTGACTATTAAAAAGGCATTTTTTTGTGTTATTTTCTGTTATTTTTTGTCTCTATGGCCGAGCGGAATCTGGGACCCACCCCGCGAGCGGAACAAGTGCGTCCAGTCACCAGCGAACCCATCCCGAGCGACAGCCGAACCCGTCCCAAGCGACCCCCGAACCCATCCCGAGCGACCGCCGAACCCATCCCAAGCGACCCCCGAACCCATCCCGAGCGACCCCCGAACCCTGGTTGTTTGAGACAACCAATTGCACCATCATTACGACCTTTAAGAACCTTTAAGGTCACTTCCGGTCACTATAAGCCTCCCCACCCCTCCCCCCAATTTTTTTTGCCTCACTTTCATGCAACACCATGATGTCATCCTTTTCAACTTGGCTTCTGATTGGCTGCGCCATTTTTAATGCGATGCAAGTGAGATGCTAATGAGATGTACTCGCTCCTGATTGGTCGAGATCGTGTTTCGCACAGGTTGAGCCTCCTATACTACTTATGTACGCAAGAAATGTAAAAGATTCTTCTCGCCGTAAAAAGGTCAAAAGATCACTTATGTTGTGCAGAATAACAAGATATTTGTAACACGAATGAATCAAGTTTGTCGACACTTCACTCCAGGTAACATATACTAGGGATTCAAGTGAATACATTATATAGCAACACCAGAGAAGTTTCTGTCTGGGGTAGAAGGGTATAACAAGTTTAACGTATACTACGGATTCAGATGAATTCATTATAGCAACACCAGAGAACTTTCTGTCTGAGGTATACGTATACTACGGATATCAAATGAATTAATTAAAAAAATTAATAAAATAAAATAAATATAATAATATATTATAATTATTTTTTAATTTTGCTTGTTTTTTAGAGGAAGCATTTATTCGAGAACAACCTAAATGGCTTTCTAGTTGATAAGCAACTTCATTTCACCCTTTTTTTCAAAGAATCGGCCATTCTTCCTTTCTGAAATGTCAAATCAGGGTCTCTCAAAATATCACTGTCCAAAAACATGCTTATTTATCCCCTGCTTTAGAGAGCATGCGTTGTTTGGACCAGGTCGGTTAAGCTTTTTGAGCGGGGCCAATTTTCCTTCTCAACAAGCTTAAATGGTAAATAGTTCCTGGTTTTTCTTTTCTCGTCATTTCGAATAGTGTATTGACAATGGTAAACTAATGGTAAACCGGACACAAAAAATAAAAGGGGAGCGCGTGGCTCACTCGACGACGAAGAAGGCCAAGACGCAAAGAGATCCAATATGGCGGAATCTGCTGACGAGTCAACTGAGCTTAATTTGACTGAAATTAATGTAATGCTCAAGGCTATTCAGAATATGACGGAAGAAATTCTCCAAGAAAATCAGAATCTAAAGGAGGAGTTTAAAGAGTTGAAAGCTCAAATTAGGAGTCAAGATAGAAAGATTCAAGAAGTAAAGGACTCTTTGAAACAAGGGACAAAAGAGAATCTTGCCATAAGAAGTGAATTGCAAGCTACCAAATCGAAGTTTTAACTTTAAAAAGAGTGAAGTTGAAGAAACGGAAAGACTCGCTGACAAACTGAATCATCTAGAGCAGTACACCAGTTAAAGTTCCCTCGAAATACATGGCATTCCGAACGATTGTTGAGTCCACTGTGGAAGTGCATGTAGTTATTATATGAGGTGCCCTTTTGGGAGTCGCTATCACACCACAAGATATTGAGATTTCGCATAAGCTCAAGCGGAGGAACAAACCAATTATTGTAAAATTTTCAAGCTGCAAGACTGAATCAAAGTTGTATAAAAAAGAGTCGAATTGAAAAATTATGTTGCATCGGATTTATTTTCAAACCTGCGTGAAGATTCAAGAAACAACCGGCTATTCTTAAATGAAAACTTGACTGTGTACAGAAGAGAAATTATTAGGAAAGCGAACAACATGAGAAAGGACCGATTAATACAGAGTGTATTGACCTTAGATGACCTTAGATGGAAAAGTATATGTGAAGACGTCGCCTGAAGGACGGCCGGTAAGCATTTCCTGCAAAGAAGACCTAGATAATCTTTAACTTTTTTTTCTATATTGTAGGTGGGAAGGCAAAGCGGGGGAAATAAGGTGAGAAAGTTAAACTCTATAAATCGAAGTTTCTTAATTATTTGTGACGTATAGTTTTTAAGCGTAGTGTATTGTATATTTTGTTTACCCATTTTTTTCTGACTTGCCATGAAGGACAGACAAAAATGTACAGTACCGCCCAAAGGTAAGTCACCACCTCTCGTCTCGTTTCTCGCCAGACGTGTCTCGTTTCTCTCGAGACGCTTCTCGTTTCTTGCGAGACGTGTCTCGTTTCTCTCAAGAATCACTGAGCCATTCAGCATGGCATAAATTACTCACGCAAAGCCAGTGTACATTTGTATGTATCAAAGATTTCCGCTTTGCCGCTATTCGTTGCCAAATCGGTTCACAAGTAGCAACAAAAATTTTGATCAACCATTTGCAAGGATTTGTAATTCGCTACTGAACTAAACCAGAAGTTACGAAGGAAAGGAAATCTTGTGTCAATTTTCTGCGTCAAAGTACTTCTTGGCGCCTTCTACCGTATTTCAAATTTTTTTGCCAGTATTTAAGAGTCACTGTTTTGTCTGAGCTTAAATGTCATTGCTTAATTGATAACATAATTTTAGTCTTGAAGCCGTTATGTATATTTAAGCGAATCAGTCCATGAGGTTTGGCTTTTCCCCGTTTGTCGATTCACCACTTTATCTGCCGACGGCCCATCGCTAGTATTTATATGATTTACTTTGGAGAAAGCAAGTATTCGTCAAAAAAAGAAAGTTATCAGTCAGCTAAACCAAGGAAAAAGGTTTTGAGATACACGTATACCAATTTGCATCTTATGACAAGCGGTCTTTGACACCTGAGACTTCTGTTTACTTTTATTAGTTTTGGTTGAGTGATTTCTAAATTTACCAAGCCGAAATGCAGACACGACCTTGATTTAAAACAGAGTTAACATTCCAAATCTACCACAGGTTGCCATATCAAGAGAAACAGTTAGCAAAATACCTCACGGTAAAAAAGATTTCGAGACAAGCAGTCTTAGATTTACGGCAGACGTGAACACAACAACGACGCATTGTTCATGACATTCAACACACTATCTTCACTTACAACAATGAACCTGAGCGCAACAGCATAATGGTTTGACTTCACGACTGTTTAATTGACATTGATACCCGACATTGTCCTCCCTGTTAAAGAATGCGTTCAGTTCAAGATTCTTCTTCTAACATTTAAATCTCTAAACGGCCTTGCTCCTGCCTACATTAGTGATATGATCCAACACTATGCACCAAATAAGAAGCTTTGTTTATCTTCTGCATTTCTTTCGAAGCAAAACAAATGGAACCTTAAGTCTTATGGTTTTAGAACTTCTACAGTAGCTGCCCCTTATTTATGGAACACTCTACCTTTTAGTTTAGATATCAAGACTTCCCCTAGTTTAGCTGTTTTTAAATCTAAACTAAAAATATCTTTTTAAATGCGCTTTTAATCTAAATTAGTTGATTTAATTCTTTGTTTTTACTAGTTTTATGTGCCTAATTTTTAATTAGTTTTTACTTTTATACAACAGAGGTAATTTTAATTAGTTATTACCTTTTTAACAATGGATGTAAAGCGCTTAGAACTGATATGGATAAGCACTATATCAGTGTTATTATTATTATTATTATTATTATTATTATTATTATTATTGTCGTGGCCAAAAGAAAATCCCAGAGGCCCATGGTTATGGAAATTTAATAACACTTTATTAACGGAGGAGTTTACCGCAGAAATTTGCGAATTGTATCCAAGGTTTCGAGATAAGATAAGAGCCAGGATAAGAGCCTCTTTTGGGAAATGTTATAGTCCGGTAGCAGATCCCGAAAAATAGGGGTTTCGTTCAACCCACCAGGTAGAAAAGGTTTGATAGTTGATATTGGTAGAACTTGATGCCCTGAACACTGCTCGGTAGGTAGTAGAGTTGAATTGTGGTATAGGTACCGAGTTCAGAGGGTGTTTTTATTTCAGCTGAAAAACCACAGGGTACCCAAGTCTGATTTTTAGTAAACAATTTTTCTATCACTCTTACATGCTTCTGTGTCGCACAAACGCTGTAGAATTCCTTATCTAACTTCGTTCTACTCCTTGCTAATCAGTTTTTCACTATTAAGCCACATAATAGTCTTCTGCGCATGTCACAAACTCTTATGTAGTTATCAAACACTTCTTCCTTTGTTTCCCGATAGAAAACGTAAAAAACAAAACAGTAAATGTTAAAGAACCCAATATGCAAAGAACACAATTAAAAAAAAATGAAGGCTCGACCTATTAAAGCCAAACAATTTATTGAAAGCAAGCAATTCCTCGAGTCGCCAAGGCAGATGTAAAATAAACATGTTAAACCCAATCAGAATTCATCGCAATGTAATAAGATAGTATGTATTTAGTAACACCCCATTTATCTGTTCCCCTTGAAACTGATTAAATTAATATCACAACGCCCATTTTGCACACCCGCCTCGTTTCTGTCAACTTCAAAACGAGGTTATGACATCACAACCAACATGGCGGCCTCCATGGACAGATCTCTGTTGTCACTGTAATAGATGGTTTTCACTCACGTGACCTTCAGTCCTGTGGGACTCAAATGACAAAGGCCATGGCGGCCATGTTGGTGCACATAACATAAGAAGTTCATTAAAATTTTTCTGCAGGTGTGCACCTGCCGTGACGTAACGTGAAAACCACCGATAGGTACGATTCTCTTCACTTTGCCTGTCCTTTTCATATGTTTTGGGAATTTTGTTTTAAAGGGAACCTCCATTGTTATAACAAATTGACGTTAAATTGTTGGAAATAAAGTCTAAATTAACTTTTTTAAAAAAATAGGTGCAAATGTAATTTTAGTGTACAAAAAAATGGATATGAATATCGCCTATTTTCGCTTTCAAATTCCCGCGCGCCACCATTTTGAATATTTATGACGTGTTACGGTTGTCTTTTTGTTGCATACAAAAGAACTTCGATTCTTAACAATAGCGGCAACCGTAACACGTCACAAATATTCAAAATGGCGGTGATATTTATATCCATTTTATTTGTACACTAAAATTATATTTGCACCTGCTTTTCAAAAATTTTAAATTTCGACTTTATTTCCAACAATTTAACATCAAATTGTTCTGACAATGGAGGTTCCCTTTAAGGGAATTACCTGTTGAAATAGATACTTCTTTTTGCATGGCTAGGTTAGGAAAAACGTGTTATGTTTCAGATAAGGAAAGGACACACAATGAGGCTACAATGCAGTTTGTTTTATAACTGTGCCTTAATGGGGGAAATCTGGTCCAAATTTGGCAAAACTGGAGCAAATTACATGTAAAATTCACACATCTTAATAATAGATTCTCAAACCAAATGGTTTTAATAGTTTTATTTCTCATAGCACGAAAGGGGGGCTGTTGCACCTGAACTACTTAAAGAATTATTTAAAATGCAACAAAATATTAAAGACAGATAAACAACGGTCTGATTTACGTAACCTTAAACAAGTCACCCCGATTAAAGCATGACGAGCATGACGTCCAGAAGCTCCTGACCTGAAGTTCACCAAAGATACCACAGATCTATTGAATTTCACGACTGGGGTAGTCTTGCCAGATGACATGGCAGATGCGTTGATCACTTGTACCGAGAAAGGAAGAGAGCAAATGACAACTTTTGTAGAGAAAAGAGTCAACACCAACACCGATTTTGGGACTCTGTTGCGAACCTGAAAGTCAAGACGTTCCAGTCAACTACAAAGAAGCTACAGATCAAAGCAGCAGACGAAAAGCTGATCACCGTGAAAGCTGACAGGGATCTGTTTGGTAGGCTTCTCATCGCAGCCAATGCAAGGCAAGTCAACCTTAGAGACGTCCTTACTTATGAGCTATCTCCAGTTCCATATTCCCTCATCCACCAAGATGGAACCCTGCGAAAGACTGCCAAAAGTGTCTTGGCATCTGTTCTGAAGGATGGTATTGATGCTACCCCAAGACTTCCCACTACATCGCATTCATCAGCTCACATCTTGGATGGTATGGCCCTAATACAGATGCACAAGTCAGGCGGAGCAAGCACATTTGGGGAGCTAGCCTCTACGTTCTACAGTATCGTGACATCACCTCTATCCAGCAGCAACTGTTCAGCCGTTCACCTAGTGTTTGATCAGTACTAGCCAGTATTGATCAAAGCTGGAGAGCATACCAGAAGAGGGTCATCAGCTGCTCTAGAAGTTAAGATATCCAGTCCTTCTACATCAGTTCCCAAGCAATGGGCGAAGTATATAACAAACCCCCAAAACAAGGAAAACCTTTGTGACTTCCTGACATCTTCACTGTGCAAACTCGGAGAAGAAAGGCTTCCACAGGGCAAGCAACTACTCATTGCAGGAGGATTTGTAGAAGGCGAGAAGGCAGTAAGCATAACTAGTACAAGGCCAACAGATTAAGAGATAAGAGAGCTAAGGTCCAATCACGAGGAGACAGATACTGGGATGATCTTACATGCTGCCTACGCTGCGCGTCAGTCCCCAACGGCCATGATCATCATTCAGTCGCCATATACAGACGTCCTAGTCTTGTGTGTTACTCACTTCAGTGATATCGGCTGCGAACAGTTATGGTTTTGAACGGGCGTGAAAGACGGTCAGCGCTACATCCCAGTCCATTTCATTCAAGAGAACCTCGGAGGGAGACTCTGTCAGTCGCTGTCAGCATTCCATGCACTTACTGGCAGCGATTCCACGATTAGTCTGGCTGGAATAGGAAAGAAGTACTGGAATGCCCTGAAGCGCAGCATCGACCATCAGATTACCCTCACGCTGTTTAGTCAGCGATAGCAGATAGACAGGACGACCGCAAAGAAGCCAGAGGCTTTCATCTGCGACCTGTACCCATCTACGAGAAGTGGTAGTAGCACCACGGATGACCTGAGGTATCTCATGTTCTGCCAGCATAAACACAAAAGTGAGATGCTCCCCCCGACATCCATACATGAAGCGGGCGTGTTACCAAACCTATGTCTGGAGATGCTCATTAGACGCCATGCAGGATTTGGAGGGCCCAGATGGACATGGTTGAGAAGTGGAAGAGGAGCAGTTGAAACCAGTCTACAAGACAAATGATCCAGCCCCAAAGAGCCTTGTCGAGCTGACGACTTATAAATCCAACAAGTCACACTGCCAAGGGAACTGTTCCTGTTCCAATGCTGGTCTCTCATACACGGAATCGTGCTCGTGTATGGCAGACGATACATGTAGGAACCACCACACTATGGCCGTGCAGCACCTCAGTGACTCGGATGACGACTCGGAGACAGAGGGTGATGTGGAATGAACCACTTTGTTTCATAAGAGGTAAGAAGAACTGCTTTTACATGTCTGTTTGTTGTTCATGCCTTTACACCTATATTTTTCCATGGCTTATTAGAAACGCTGAATTGAAGCTCCGTTCGATACTACACCTTGATGTGAAGAGGCTGAGTCGATGGACCTTGCTGTACAACTGAAGACACCCCCGAGAGTACAGATAGACAAGAAACACGTACAGGTCAATAGTTAGTGAGACCAGAGTAGTTTACTATAATATATATATACATAGCCCAAGCCTAACAGCATCACACTTTGAACAAGCTTAACCAAGGTGAAACTTAACTAAGGTGAAAGGTTGGAAGCACAAGAATTAAGATTGACGAACGGGCTATTTTCAATTTGATCAATTCTCAAAAACAGTATTATGCGACCGTCTGCACAGTACATTTTTATAGACCGTACAAAAGTTCAGAAAAACAACTTTTCTCTGTCTAGAATAACTAGTACCACTAGTTTCCGAATAAAATACAGTTTGTTTGTCAAAAATTGACTGAGAAACTGATTTGAAAATCAAAAATTGTAAAAATACACAAACATATTTGCATAAGGCGATGCGAGTGAAGATACAACTGTACTATAAAATCAGTCTTGTTTTGTTTACATAAAATCACTTTTCAATCTATCTAATGAATGAACAAACACATAAAAATGGACAACACAATATTCTTTCGAAAAAATTTATTCAAATCTCCATTAGTTTACGTTTAAAAGCAAAACGCATACCATTTAATTATAGCTCATCGAGTTCAAGCTTTCTTCGATGAAATTCAAGAGATCGATACAACTGAATTTAAGCACGTTTTAAAATCAATTCTCAAAAACTAACAATAACACTAATAAAAAGTCACTCACAGATTGATATCAACAAATTCTCATCGAAAACTGTAATCTGTTTTAAGTTAAGTCCCTCACTTACTTGGAAATTCAAATCTCCGCTTCTGGTTCTGAAATCCGTAGAAAATAAACATCTCCCGCATTGATAAAAACGTAATACATGAAGTTCCTCGAAGCAAGATTTTATCCCTGAAAGCTCGTCTTTTTCCACTGAAGCGGCTTCTGAGTATACCTAAATTAGTATCCCTGTATTGAGTAGCAAGACAACAAAACAACCAAAGTGTTTACCGAGCACACGGCTCTGTGGTCGCGCGAAAAACAAAGCATTGCTTTCAAGATCCCGGATGTTGTTCCAACACGGTGGGCGGGCACACACGCACCCGCGAAACATTCCGCTAGCCATGACCATGAAAAATGACGGCATCGGTTCTATGAGTATGGGGCTGCGCAGCCAGGCCTTCGGCCTGGCAAGCGCTCCGCTATAAATAGTACATTTTTACCTCAAACAGGGAGATTTTCCGGAAGAAGTAGTCTAATTTGATTGGGTTGTAACAAAGCGGCCACTGTGTTTGTGACATGCGCAGAAGACTATTATGTGGCTTAATAGTGCAAAACTGGTTAGCAAGGAGTAGAACGAAGTTAGATAAGGAATTCCACAGTGTTTTGTGCGTCACAGAAGCATGCAAGAGTGATAGAAAAATTGTTTACTAAAAAATCAGACTTGGGCACCCTGTGGTTTTTCAGCTGAAATAAAAACACCCTCTTAACTCGGTACCTATACCACAATTCAACTCTACTACCTACCGAGCAGTGTTCAGGGCATCAAGTTCTACCAATATCAACTATCAAACCTTTTCTACCTCGTGGGTTGAACGAAACCACTATCTGCTACCGGACTATTAAAAATGGAAATTAGGAATGCTACAATTGCCTTTGCTAAAGATAAAGCGAAAGGGACAAAGAAATGCAAAGAGGAAATTTGATGAATGTAATCACTCTAAAACTTCCACAAATGAACAAGTAACAAATTTTAGGAAACGTAGTAGGAGGAGAAAAAAAAACAGACAAACAAGAGTTATAATGACGTCAATGTCGAAAAAGACTTTTTTTGGACAATTAAGTTGCAATCAATCTCCAGTAATGAGAGTGGCCAGAAACACAGTATGACGATGTTTTTTAATTCTTTGCATGCCACCCTAAATGATACCTTGATAGCTAAAAAATATTGGCTTCCTGAACACCCTAAGTGACACCAAAATCTGTAATTTACACCCCTAAACGAGACGACGAGCATCCCCGCACCTTTCATATGGGATCCCCGCCCCTCCCCTGGCAAAACACCTTGCTAAATCAACATTACTTCCAATTGAGCACAAGATAAACGATTACCATCAGGCTGAATTTTAGCAGTGCTCCCTTTTACTCTTATGTGAGCCGCTCACTTAAATATTTCGCGTTTCTCGCAAGAATGGCCTTCAAAGCGAATGAACATAGAACTTGATTGCAGGTCAGGCCTAAACACCTTTAGTTGGTAAATAATTTGATCACAAGCTAAAAAAAATGAACTGGCCCAGGACTTTCTGTCTCTATTTTTTCATTACTTACTTTAGGTATGTGTTTAAGCATTCGTGATTCCATGCCATGCAAAAGATGTCTCTGGCGCTTAAGGTACTGCTGCATGGTAAACTTCTTGGCATTAGGAGCACTAGAAATAAAACACACGTATATTGATCCTTCATTCAGCAGATAATGAAGTGATCTGATGAGCCAGGTACATATATGTTTTGGTTTGTTTTGCTCAGATTTCAGCTCCGTTTTCAGAAAATATCCGTAGAAACCTGGGGTCAATTTAATAAAACTTTTACAAGTGTAATCTACAAGTCGGACCATTGTATTTACAAGCGCAGGCGAAAACGAGTTTAATAAACATCGTCACAAGTCTAAATTACAAGTGTCTGACTTGTAATTGAAGGGCCGAGAGCATAACCATCCTATGTGACTTTTTATTAATTTTTTCTTTTTTCTCGCTCAGATTTGCCCATTTTTGGCATGTGAACTACAAATTAGTTGCAAAACATTGTTCAGAATTTTTTTCTGTTGTTTTTTATCTGTCGTTTTCGAGAAATTCCGTATGCAAAAAAAAAATCAAAGGCTCCTATTGCAATGCAATATTGCGGTAAGCTTCTGTTTTCAAACTGACACGATTCGATACTTTTTTAAAATTAAACATAAGGATTTTTCACGAACGCAAAAAAAGTAAATCACTTTCATAATGTCCAGTTTGGAAAAAAAAAGGATGCTGAGCGTGAATCGAACCCGAAGCCATCCGAGCACAGATCCCATAGCCAAACCACTAGACCACCGAGGACACATGCTCAGCGCACACTAAGTTTTATTATTTAAAGGTACATACACATCAAAACGCGTATCTCGATTTGAAAATCCTTTTAGATTGATTTTAATGTTGCACTAAAGACTCGATCCAAATGCGAAACATCTTTCAGCCGGCCAGCAAGAACTCACTTCGAGCTACCAAAGCTGTATTTCAAGTGCCCGACCACGCACAGCGGACCCATCTGCCACTGTCGCAAAGCATGTCGGGAAACCCTACGACAAAACCGAAATGGAGTTCCTGGCCGAAAATATAATTGCAAAATACTACAAGTCTCAAACCACTTCGGATATTGGGCATTTCGACCACGGCACGGGATGGGAAATGGCCCACAACTCTCAACGCTGCCCCTTCACTGATCCGAAGTCATTAGACTTTCCCGCCGGCTCGTACTTGTCCACCAAGGTCCGTTTTTCACCTCAAGCGTTAAATGGCGCTTCAGAAACAAGGAAGGACAAGTAACACGACTCGTTTCTTTGAGAGGTGCTAGATGTCTTTCAATCACCGGACGGGCCTTATACACGTTGGCTTACACACACGCTACAGAGGCGATGTGTTGCCATAGTGAGCTCACGATAGATAAGCGAGCCAGGCGTGCGAAAATAACGGTATTTTCGTTCAGGTTGTGGCACTGGTCAGAGGTATTGCAGTCGCGTATTCTCACGGCCGAACTGCTTTGAAAAGGCTTCGCAATTAAGCTCTGAATGTACAGTCAAAGCACTGGAGGGCCAGAACTCTGCTTCTTTCAGGTGAAATTAATCAAATTCCTTAGGGTTAGTGAAAATTCAACAAGAGTTTATGATATTATTCGTTGTACGATTAAATTAGGCAAATCTGAGCAAGAAAAAATAAAAAGTCACATAGGCTGGTTATGCTCTCGGCCCTTCAATTACAGGTGTAGCGCTACACTTGTAAAAAATGGTAAGTATCAAATTTAATAAGAATTTTATAAGAGTCCGAATTGTATTTTTACAAGAGTCCAACTTGTAAATCACAAGTGCAAAGTACAGGTCGGAAGTTACTTGTAAACTTTGAGTACGACTTCTGAAAAGGATATTGGAGGGACGAAATATGACGAAGAACTCAATAAGCTGTGGAGACATCGAGTTATATGCCAACCTAGGAATTTCAAGCAGTGACGGCTTTTATATTCGGACAGTTATTTGCTGCTAAAAAACTAAAATAAAAATAACATCTCACCAGGATGAATACACAACCCAGAGATGGTGCAAAAAGTTAGTGAAATCAATAACACATTGAATCTGCCCCCTTGTCTGTACTGCTTTAGGCCTGCAAAGTCAACAAAATCAATTATGGTAAGTCAGTCATAAGTGTCATATTAAGTGTTCACACGTACTTATGAATGGCTGACTTATGGTGAAGTGGGCATTGCAGTTGCAATTTACTCTATCCATAACGATTTTACATTATTTATTTTTTTGTACCATCCAGATAGCACTAACACACTGTTTTGTGAAGTGTGACTGTAATGACCTATATCTTTTTAAGACACCATTTATGGTCAAATTGAATCAATTCCAAATGAAATAATTTGTACAACTTGTTCAAAGCAGAAGACCCTGAAAACCATACCCCATCCAGGAGCATGTCCTTTTCCTTTTTCAAATAAGGAAGTACCCCACCTCTCTGTCCCCTTGCTGGTGTATTGTATAGGACGCCAAATTTTGTAATTGATGTGCTGAACACCTCAGCACGGTTATACATTGTACGAGAAGCGATCTCTCAGTACACTGTCTGCATGGATTTTACCGTACCTGTTTGATCGAACCCGGTGTATTGCCTGAGGAAAAAATGAAACCATACGGTAAGCCATCTATGATTCATGGGCCATGGGTATTGTGCAAATACACACAACTTTTTTTAACTTTTCTTAAAACTGATAATTTATTGCTTTTACAGACAAGAGTATCATGTCAAAACAGCGAGGAGCGGAATCATAGTGTGATTCCTGAGGTGAAGTGATCAGTGATGCATGATATCATGGCATATACTCTGTTACATTATGGTTATTGGACAACAAGCACACAACTAATTTCACTCAGTTATTCTAAAGAATTCCAAATTGATCTGTTAGAGATTGTTTGAAAGTTGTTTGCTTAGATTATTTACCCTCTTTGAAAAAGCAAAATAAATTAATTTAATTTTGGAATGACAAGAAGAGTAACTATTCCTACCCTGCGTGCAGAGGTTTGCTTGTTGCCTTTATTGTATGTATACTGTCTGGCAAAAGGTAACCTCTGCTATGAACTGTTTGATTTCCCATTGTGTAGGTGCATTTTGGTACATCAATAAAGAACTTCATAAATTATATCTTGCTAAATGAAATGCAAATTCAATAATCTCTAGTCATTTTGTAATACATTTAGTCAATTCCAGTAGTACTAGTGTCTCTCAGGGCTTTAGACGGGCATTTGTGTAGGTATGTAAATGAAATTGAATTGATATAAGACCATTTTCTATGTTACCAATAATGTGGAACATGCCCACTCACCAAGCTCAGTTTTCCCATCAATCCCAGAAAACCCTCTTATTTTCTTTATTTTTGCACGATGATCTTAATTTTTACGGCAGTGTTATGTTATGTTGATAAAATAGCGGCTCCGTTTTTAATCTACAAATTCTACAAAAATGGCTGTCATGCTCGGCACGTGGTTGGTTTTCAAAACCATAGTTTTGTCTTATCGGAGTAATAACACAATGCGGGGGTGATGTTTCTTTCGAAGAAGCGGAGTTAGTAGTATAGGTCGCTCAACCTGACATCTAGTCAATCAGGAGCGAGTACATCTCATTAGCATCTTATTAAAAATGGGCAGCCAATCAGAGGGCAAGTTATTTCGAGCGATGACATAGGCCCACGTGCAAAAGGCCAGGGAAGCGATGTGATTGGTGGAAAGGAGTCGTGATCGGGCTGACGTCATGGCGGGAATCAATGAGAGACGAGGATGACGTCATGGGGTGGGAGACCAGAAGTGACGGGATGGCGGGCTCAAGGGAGAGGGTCCCAGATCCCGCTTGGGAATACAATGGTTGCATAGAATCCATGCGTTGGCACTGCGGGTGGTCAATTGTCTGAAGCCGCAAACAATCAGGGATTTCAATTGAGTCTTGACCTGAAATGGAGGAAACCACTGTCAACGGATCCACATGTTTTCCTTTGTAAACAATGTTGGCATAAAATCACTCGAAGGCTGGGGGTCACCCATTTAGTCACGTCATGGGTGGACCATAGGATGTAACCGCAAACGATCAGTGATACCAACTGCGCCATGACCTGAAAAAAGGGAATTCACGCTGAGGTTTTTTTTTTGTTTAATCCAATCGTCAATGGTTCCTAGTGCCAGCCCCCGCACGCAATGGCTGTCACGTATACAATCAACTACATTAAGTCTTTTTTTTTTCTTTTCCCACGTATATATTTCGTTCAAGCCATCAGGAACTACCCCAAACCTGTGACCAAGAAACAGGTAAGATCTCTTTTAGGTCTCGTTGGGTACTACAGAAAATTTATTCCAAATTTTTCTCAGAGGGTTGCCGTTCTAACTGACTTAACAAGAGGTAAGAATCCCAGTAAAGTTAAGTGGTCAGAAGTCCATGAATCAGCATTTCAGGATTTAAAATGTGCTATGCAAAGTTCCCCCGTTTTACGACCACCCCACTGAAATGACGAATTCATTTTACAGGTCGATGCTTCAAATAGAGGCCTTGAGGCAATTTTAAGCTAGAAAGATAGTAACGGAGAGGAACATCCTGTTGTTAATGCAAGCAGGAAGCTTCAGCCTAGAGAAGAAAAATTATCCACTACAGAGAAAGAATGTCTAGGCATCGTTTGGGCTGTAGAATTGTTTAGGTATTATCTTTTTGGCAGGACATTTAAACTCCAGACTGACCATAATCCATTGGTTTGGTTGAACCAAGTGCAAGACAAAAGTAAGAAGTTACTACGGTGGAGTATCACATTTCAAGAATATGATATGATTATTGAACACAAAAGTGGTAAGAAAAATTGTAATGTGGATGCCCTCAGAAGAGTGTAGTCAGGTCAGTTAACAATGCACCATCCCTACTCGCCCATTGCTATTTTTGTATTGTATTCTCCCAAAAATAGACATTTTTAGGGGGGAGGTGCTGCGTATACAATCAACTATGGTACATTAAGTCTTTTTTTCTTTTCCCATGTATATATTTCGTTTATTCGCTGTTTTTGTTGCAATTAGCAAGTTTATTACTATATATTGTTTGTTCACTGTTTTCGTCGCATTAGCAAGTTTATACCATGTTATCAAACCTCATTGTTATAAGATAATCTTCGTTTCGTAACTTACGCTATAAAATATTTGCTTTACAATAACCTTTGTTTTAAATTAGTCTGTATTCAGTATTAGAGTGATTTTACTTAATCTGTGAAACACTATCTAACAATTAGTGTGTGATAGTCCAAATTAAACAAAAGGAAACAATGGAATTATAGTCTAATAGTGCGTACTATTCTACTAACTATTTCACAGATGAAGTAGAATCACTCTAGTAAAACGACTGTATGTAGTATTGTCATTGTAATTTGTGTAGGCTTTTAGTATATAAGTAACGTGTAAACAATTTTTGATTTGTTCGGAAAAAGAAAGTCGAAAGAGCAGAAAGTTTTATCAAGTCAGACTAAAGATAGAAGTTGAGAGAAGAGAAAACACGCAATTCACCACCAAGAATCATTGGCAGGGGGCTTCCTTTACTGTTCCAAGGAAAAAACTCATTTTTCCAGAGGGAGTTAACGTGGAGAGGACGAAGGGCTAACACGAAGAAGAAGTTAACGTGAAGAGGATGTAAAGCTAACGTAGAGCGGACGTAAAGCTAACGTGGAGAGGGCATAAAGTTAAGGTGGCTCCGTTGTTATTTCGGGCGCACTTGTCTATGACAAACTTTGTCTCATGACTTTTCCGGCTCTAAAGTGATGCTTCTAAAACTTTGTGAAAACTTACAGCTATTATTTAGCAATAATATGATAGAATTCGATTTTCATGGGAAAAAATACATTAAGTGATAATCGGGCTTAAATGAACCCCACTTTTTGAACAAAATCTTACCCTGTGAAAAATTTTTGCTGTTATATTTTTGTTAAATTTCTGGAATCAGCTTACATTGACTTAATACATACGCTTACCAAGTTTCAGCAAAATTGTTGGAGCAGAAATGCGTAAGAATTAACGCCATCAAAATTTAGTCCTAAAATTCTCTTAAAATTTTAAATACTTCATGCTCTTTGACAAAACAATCTACGAACCCAAATTTCTGGGAGAAGCCTTTCCAATGCTTGCTAAATCTAAATTATACGCCGATTGCAAATCGTGCGAACCGTTAAAAAGTATTCACTAGTTCTGTAAATATCATAAAATGCTCCAAAACCTGCTCAAATCTCCAATGCTGCATTTTCCATCATTTTTTGAAAATTATCCTGCAGTTGGGTGTCAAACTCTTTCCACACGAATTTCAATGTACTGCAAAACTTTTACATCGATTGTTTTTTGCTTAAAACGGCTTGCAACTGGAGAAATAGTTGTTGGGATTATAAGCTGCTCCGCATCTGAGCTCAGGCGAAGCTGACAAGCAGTTTTCAGAGTTCTGTTTATGAATAGGAAATGAGCACGTGCTGAATTTATTCTAAGAATTCGCACCTTAGTTAGGGGGGCGTATGTGATATGCGCGCTTAGTTAGCGTAGTCCCCGTATTTAAAAACATGGCACCCCATGGAAACTTCAAATGGAGCGTACATGCTCCCTCCCCTCCTGGGGTAACTAGCGCGCATATTTCGTTCGCCCCCCTTATAAAGGTGCAAATTCTTAGAATAAATTCCACACGTGCTCATTAAGTATTCATAAACAAAACTCTGAAAACTGCTTGTCAGCTTCGCCTGAGCTCAGATGCGGAGCAGCTTATAAAAAAACAACTATTTCTCCAATTGCAAGCCCTTCTAAGCAAAAAACAATCAATGTAAAAGTATTGCAGTATCTTGAAATTCATGTGGAAGGAGTCTGACACCAAACTACAGGATAATTTTCGAAAAATGATGGAAAACGCAGCATTGGAGATTTGAGCAGGTTTTGCAGCATTTTATAATATTTACAGAACTAGTGAATACTTTTTAACGGTTCGCACGATTTGCAATCGGCGTATAATTTAGATTTAGCAAGCATTGGGAAGGCTTCTTCCAGAAATTTGGGTTCGTGGATTGTTTTGTCAAAGAGCATGAAGTATTTAAAATTTAAGAGAATTTTAGGGCTAAATTTTGATGGCGTTAATTCTTCCGCATTTCTGCTCCAACGATTTTGCTGAAACTTGGTAAGGGTATGTATTAAGTTAATGTAAGCTGATTCCAGAAATTTAACACAAATATAACAGCAAAATTTTTCACAGGGTGCGATTTTGTTCAAAAAGTGGGGTTCATTTAAGCCCGATTATCACTAAATATATTTTTTCCCATGAAAATCGAATTCTATCATATTATTGCTAGGTTACAGCTATAAGTTTTTGCAAAGTTTGGAAGCATCGCTTCAGAGCCCGAAATAACAACGGAGCCACCTTAACAAGGAGCGGATGTAAAGTTAACGTGGAGAGGAGGTAAAGCTAACGTAGAGCTAGTTGCAAGTGGTGGGGTCGTAGAGTAAGCAAGTTGGAGATAACAAGTTGAAGATAAGCAAAGATAGACAAGGACAGTTGGACAGCAAATTAGAAGGGTTTCAAGAGCAAGGTTTAAGGAACATTTTACAAACTATTTAATTATTTATTACCGTTTATACTTAAGGAACTTTATTATTCACAAACTATTTAATTATTTATTACCGCTTATAGTTAAGGAACTTTATTATTTCACTTTATTAGAATTCGTTAATTTAGTTGGGCTTTAAAAGTAGGATTAAGGTTAAAATACTGATTTGTAATTATAGTAATTTAAGTCTAGTTATTAAACTTAAAGGGTTTTTTACGTTTATTTCGTGTTGTGTGTTTGGGGGAAGGATTGTGTATGCTGTCGGTCGTGGTATTCCCTTTTTTGTTCTCGGTGGGCACCAAGGGGACCCAGCGTGGTAGCGCAGATCGTCACATTTTTGGTGTCAGAAGTGGGATCCCTTTTGTGTCTGCATACATGGTTCAGACACAATCACACAATACATTGTTAGTTTTTGCCATGGCTACCTCCATTTACTATAATACATGGTTGTTAGATTTGAGAGACGAAGCTACCAAACGGTCTATACTTTATATTTCTAAGGATGGGGTTAAAACATTGGCAAGTAAACTTAGGACTCATGATAAGTTAATGTTAGGTGGAGAGAGTCCTGTCAAAGGAACCAAAGAAGCAGTGGAAGAGCAGTTACTTAATCCTAGTTATGAGCAGCAGTTAAAGTTGTTAGAAATACAAAGGGAAATAGAAAGAGAAAAGAGCGAGGCAGAAAGAGAAAAGCGTGAGGCAGAAAGGGAGAAAAGGGAAATTAGAGAGTTAGAAATTAAGGCAGAAAAAGAAAAGCGCGAGGCAGAAAGGGAGAAAAGAGAGTATGAAAGACAGAAAGCCCACAAACGTCGGCCAGCAGTTTACAGTTCGGAGTTTGCTGTATGAACAAAATCTGGGCTTAAGATTGAGGGTTTCTTTTTACCTATGCCTATTACCGGAGCCATCTAGGAAACAAAGTATACATTCATGCATTCACATATGTGACCCTCCACAGGATTTCATGTACTAAGGTGATGACACGCACACGGTACTTTAGCACGTTGTGACACGACACGCTAATCGTGTCAAGAGTTCTGATATGCGCATATTTAAAAAGAAAAACAATAGTTACCGTGTTCCGTGTTAGTCAGTATTGTTCGTACCTGCTTAACACGCAAAAGCTTTGTTTTCCTGACACGGTAAACCTTTGTTTTCTTGACACGGTAAAGCTTTGTTTCCTTGACATGGTAAAGCTTTGTTTTCTTGACATGGTAAAGTTTTCTTTCCTCGACACAGTAAAGCTCTGACACCGTACACTGCTTTGGCTTCCCAGGCACGCTAAATAATTTTTCTCGTAGTGATATCACGATAATCGCTGGCAGCCGATATGACAGAAGTGAAATTCAGTTTGACGACGTGTTGATTTTCTAACAAAAACTACAGTCAACCAGTGAGCATAATGAAGATCAGTGGTCTAATTAAAGCATACTCTTGAAGTCTTCAGAGTCCTAGGCTGTAATTCTTTCGAACTGTGCTGCTAGATTCGTACGGGAGTCCAACACTTTCGTCAATTTTCGATGTTATTCTTCACTTTTATTGATCCACAATATTAAATGTTCGTTTAGTGTTACGAAGCACTTCTGGTAAGCGATGTTGATTTGGCTCAGACTAATTTGCCGAATCTCTGTATACTACGTGGCGACTCATTTGTGACACTTAGAAATTTTTCTAGATCCGTACAGATAGTGCGCAGTTGTTTCGCAGAAAACAGTCCTATTTTGTCTTCGCTGTTACTGTTGTTGAATTGAGAAATCGGGAGCAAACTGCAGTGGACATCACAGTCGATTTTTGTTTATTACAATGACATGTAATAAACAGAAACAATCTTAAAATCATCTTTTCTGTTTGCCAGACTGCGTGTCGCCAGATGTTTATAACATAGGCACGCATTGCGTGCATGAGCTATTTTGAAAATTCCCTAAATGATATGAAATGGTGAAAGCAACAAAACAGTGGAAGAAAACTAGCACAAATAACCGCCTGCAGATATACGTTTTTCAAATCCTCCGGCCCGCCCCCTACCCCCCAAAACTACCAAGATCACGAACTGCGTCCCGTTTCTCGAACGTCCCGATAACGTTTTGGGCCCGGAAAGCTATCTTATGTGCGCAATGTATTGCGCCGGGACTTTCGAGAAACGGGCCCACTGGGACCAAAACTCTATTTAGGTGGAAAAATGCAAAGTTTGCTTTTGTATTCTAGCCTAAAGGGTTAGGGTATGAAAATAGGTGGGAAGTTTTGGCTAGCTTTTTCACGGGATCTTCGGAGTTATTTTATGACGAAACTACGGCCCCAGTGAAATGAGCAACTGGTCTCTGTAATCAGTGTATTAAATGTCAACCAGAAGAGTCCTGCACAGAAATTTGATGCATCCAAATTGAAGGATTAGGCCCCGTCCACACGTATCCGGATATTTTTGAAAACGGAGATTTTTTTCTCCGTATTCGAAAACATCCGCGTCCACACGGACCGTATTACAATCGTATTTGCCCGTCCACACGTATACGCGAAAATTTTTCGAATACGCTAAACTTCACATGATGAGCATGCGCAGGCTACTGGCACATGCGCGCTGTGAGAAGCATAAGCCCGCGAAAATCAAAGAGTTTGCTGCCATCTTTGTTTTGACGTCATCGTATTCGAAAACCTTCGTTTTCGACCGTCTACACGAATACGATAAATCTCCGTCTTTAAAAATCTACAGTCTGGAGAGCGTATTCAAAAACCTCCGTATTTGTTGCCGAAAACGCCGTTTACGTGTGGACGGGAGGTGCAAACGAAGAAAAAAATCTCCGTTTTCGAAAATATCCGGATACGTGTGGACGGAGCCTTATTATTTTCTGAAAATTCTAGTCTTTTTTTAAAAAGTTGCTTTTATTATTCACAAAAGAAACGTGGAAATGGTTTCCTTTGGCCGCAAACCAATTAAATTAAATAGTTTTTAACTCCAAACCACAAGCTAATTAAATTAGTACCAAAAATTCTTTGAACCACCTGTTTCTGTAATGTCAACCAGAAAAGTCTTTAACAGAAACTAAACGCATGTAAAATGAATATTGGTAGCCTCCTTGTAAATTGCAACTAATAGTATTCAAACAACTGTTTTTATTCTCCACAAAAGAGTTGTGCAAATAGAAACAGAAACTAATTAGATTAAATTGTTTTCAACTCAAAACCACAACCTTGAGGTTAACATTTGGAACCAAACATCTTTTCCTGTAATGTCGACCAGAAAAGTCTTAAATCAGAAACTTAGCACATCCAAAATGAATTTTGCAACTAATAGTTTTTTGAACAGGCGTTTTTTAACGCACCATAAGAATTAACGTTTTCTCGAAAACATGTTGAATTCCATCACGTACCAGTTTCTATAAGGACAAAGTTCAACATTTGCACGTGCACACAACGTGACTGCTCATACAAAATACAGTCGCTACTCGCTTGTAGTAATCGCTTGGGGCATACAATTAATAACCTACACATCTGCTCACATTAATTCACAGAAAGATAAACGTTTTAAATACTGTAAATTGTATATTAATTGCATTAAGTTTTCTCTGTTGAACTCCATGCATGAGGTCATGCATCCCGGACAAGTTTCTATAAGGACAAAGTTCAACATTTTCGCGGGCAGACAACGTGACTGACAAAAAAGATACCATTTCAAATAGTAATCGCTTGAAACCCAGGTTTGAAACATCCAATTCATGTTCCACATCACATTATTTGAAATCCGCTTGCCGTTTTTGCAATAAAGCTATACTTTCTTATTTCAGTACAAGCTCACCTATAAACGTAACCGCAGTCCACATTTTTTGGACGTCTCATCCCTCGCAGACCATTAATTGTACAATTCATGCATAGAGCACATTTTAGGCAGTATTTCCGAATAAATGCCCTTGATATTGCCATGTTAGCAAGCCAGTCGGGATTACTGCACAATTCCCAACCAACAAATCTTCAAAACTTTACACTTTTAATGTTTGAGGCAACAATCGCGAACATCCAAGATGGCTGATTTTCAATTCATGCCAAGTGCCCTTCTCTGACCTTCAGTAATACCATTTTAGAAGCGAGAATTTGATTGGCTGACATAGTACACGCTGTACATACTAGAGACAATCTGATTGGTGTGACATAACCCAAGACATACATCCATCCATACATACATACATACATACTAACAAACAAACATCACAAACCAACCTTTGCGCCTGCTAATGAGCTATTTTTTTCAAAATAGCTCAAATAAAAGAAGACAAAGAATAAGCATTTGGCGACACGCAGTCTGGCAATTTAATTGGGGGTTCGTCAGACCAAAAAGTAGTTGAATTTTTCGAAAAACACATCAAAACGAAAATTCTTTGCCTTCAATTGCAGCAAAGTTCCTTTAGCTCTTTTATCGCACGTCGGAATGTCTCATCATATCTTGTATCCACAGTCACGTACTACAGTATTACAGTAATCAGCCAACAATTCCTTGCGTTGCCGCATATATTTTTACAAAAGCAGTCCTCGAAGAAATAGCGAGGCAATAATCATGTTTACTTTCCAACAAGGGTGAGAAATAATGTTCTGTGAGTGTTGTGACAGTCTGAAAGTTATTTACCGCGTATAAAGTCGTGTTGGCTTCCTAACTAATCAGATCTGATCGTAACGGTCGGGCAGTAGAAGGGGAGAGCTGGAGGTGCTCACTTATTAAAATCCTTTCTCGCCAGCTCTCGGAATAAAATTTCTCGCCATTGAACTTGCCGAATCAAACTTGCGGGAATCTCTTAACGCGCTAAAATAAGACCTTCGCCAATGAAAACATTCGCCTTTCTTTGGGATTTTTGATTGGCATGCTGAACTCCTCAGACTCAACTTTATCGGCTCGCTTCGTGTTTACAGCCATGCTTACAGTCATACTCTGTCACGCGTGACCAGTAATCCACAAGACTGAAATGAACATTAGAATATTTATGTGTAACGTCTGAGATTTGAATGAAACCTTGAAGATCTTTCTGGAAAACACTTTGAAAGTCACGAGTTATTTGTTATTTGATTAAGTTTGGGAAAAAGCTAGATGTTTTAGAAAATTGTTGCATTGCGGCGCATTGTCGACCAGAAAGGTTCAAATTACAGAAAGCTCAAATTACGTTTGACGTATGCAAATTAAATAAGCTTCGCGTATATTTCTCCCGCGAACGGCAGGGATACAACTTTTGCCGCCTGCCGTTTGCCATTTCTAAGTGAAAATGACTAGTTTCGCGTTTGTCATGAACATGTGAATTATTTTCGAATTTTCTAGTGGATTTATTTAACGATTCGAGGAAAAGTTAAGATAATCGACTGCAAGCTTGCCGTATAACGCGGTGCTTAATCTCTCTAATGCGTAATGTTCACCTGCGAACGGCAGGTATGTTTACAATAGCCTCTGTTTTCTATGCAAAGAAATCTGCTTTTAAAGTGTGCGATGCAGGCAACAAGCTTGTATGTGTTTTAGTTTCATTCAAGATTTTTTTTATAAACTACAGGCTGAACGTCCGTCGAAAGTTTCGATCACAAAAGCGCGACTATTTCACACAGGACTCAGGGCCGCTTGTTTAAACTATCTTTAGACGTGTTTTTTTCCACAGTTACTGTATTTAACAGTGGCTTCAGTGATTGTAAACAGTTTAGTAAGGAAAGGTTACTGAAAAATATTATTGGAAAGCGACAATTAGGATCACTTTCTACAACGATAAACAGCTTCAAACTCGATCGCTATGACGCCGTTATCTTCGGTCAAAAAGAATACCAAAAAGAACCGTGAAACCCCGGGGAACTCTGAGTGCAGGCAACACTTGGTAATCACACTCCAACCTTCGTATCTGAAACTGAAAAAAAATCCTTTGCACGCAGAGTGCATTCACGCACGGTAAGTGTGTTTTTGCACGGTAAGTGTGCGTTCGCACGGTAAGCGTGTGTTGTTCGCACGGTAGTTTTTGTTGTCAAATGCTGACACGGTTCATTATTTAGCTCTTTTGTTTCTTTTGTGTTGCGTAAAACAAAAGAAACTTTTAACGAGGCTGAAGCGCACGGCACGGTTATCGTGTTAAATTTCTATCTTTTGTTTTACCGTGCTAACATACCGTGTGCGTGTCGTCACCTTAGTACACGAAATCCTGTGGAGGGTCACATATCATCAGAAACTGGCTTTTGTTTTACTTTACTTATCGTAGTTTAACCACAAAGTAGGCCGACTGGCAAATCAGTTCCAAAACAAACAGCCGGCTGCCATGTTTGTTTACATTTGTTCGTTCACTGCTCTTTAAGCTGAGAAATCGTCTTCAAAATTACGTTTCTATGAAAAAGAATTCGATAATTAATAAGTGAAAGAGTTCTAAAAAGTAGTATTTCCTCTCAAACGTGGGATTGTGATGTTTTAGGGTGCAAAAAACCTTGCGGTAAACCACTTACCTCTAGAGCGTGGTCTAGCTGAACAAACGCAAACCTCAAACCGCAAACCTGACGACAAGGCACTGGTCACGTGACTTCTTGCCGTTCGCGGTTTGCCGAAAAACCTGGATCTTAAGGTCTCTATTGTGGGAGAGTTACCGTGGACGACAACCAGTTCCAAGTACATATTAACAATTGTTGATTATGCAACACATTACCCAGAAGCTATACCCCTGAGAAATGTCAGCTCCAAAAACAATCGCAGATGCCCCGATGAATTAGTTTCTGACCAGGGATCTAATTTTATAGTTAAACTCATGGCGCAGTTGTATGAACAACTGGGGATCACTAAGATCAAAACGTCGATTTACCATCCAGAAGCTAATGGATTGGTCAAGCGCTTTAATGACACACTTAAGTTTATGCTCAGGAAGTTTGTAAAGGAATGTGTGAAAAATTGGGTAGTTTCTTGGTGTTGCGGATGGTGGGATCACCAAATGACGTAAAACAAAAGATTCAAAAGACACTGAACAATACCCACACCACAACACAAAAGCTAACCAACAATGGCTTCCGCAACACCAAGAAACACCCAAAAATTGGGACAAGTACCTCCCATAATTGCTTTTTGCTTACAGAGAGGTCCCATCCGAATCAACTGGATATTCTCCTTTTGAATTTCTCTATGGTCAAATGGTAGAGGAACTCTCGCCATTATCAAGGAGACTTGGCTAGACCTAAAACCGTCTGAAAATAATTTAGTAAGTCATGTTCTTGAGATTCGCAGATGCCTCGCAACAATGCAGCGAGTTGTTCAAGACCAAATGAGAAAAGTACAAAGTAAGCAGAAGCGCTTATAAGACACCCACAGTTCTAAGCGTTGATTGGAGGTTGGGGACAAGGCCTAAGTTTTGCTACTCAGTCCTGGTAGTAAACTTGAGATGCAGTGGCAAGGTCCATACATGGTTACCAAAGCACTGGCTGATGGGTTGAATTATGAACTTGACACCGGTAAGTCACACAAACAACATTGTACATATCACATAAATTTGCTTAACAAATGGCAAAGCAGAGATGAAATTGCTGCCTTAATTATGCCAGAATCACCAGAAATGCCGTTGCCACATGAGTAATGTTCATTTATTTCCAAATGACGAGACATGGAAAGATGTCATAATTTCCGATGAGTTCACTGTTTCACAGAGGCAACAGCTTGAGCATTTTTGTTACATGAATATGCAGATGTGTTTTCAGGGAGTCCTAACTTGACAAGTGTTATTACTCATCAGATCGACACAAGAAACGCTACACCCATCCGTTGTTCTCCCTACCTTGAAGAAGTAAAAAGAGAAATCGAGAGAATGTTGGATATGGGGATAATCCGTTCCTCTACCAGTCCCTGGGCATTCCCTGTTGTTATTGTGCCTAAAACGGATGATACAATTCGATTTTGTGTCGATTATAGGAAGCTCAATTGCGTAACCAAAATGGATGCATATCCTATACCGCCAATGGACAGAATGATTGACAAAGTGGCTGCCACGAAATTTCATCTCCACAATTTATCTCACAAAAGGCTATTAGCAGATTCCACTAGAAACTTCCACAATTCAGAAATCAGCATTTATTACCACCAAAAGGTTATATGAGTTTTTAGCAATGCTGTTCGGTATGAAGACAGCACCAGCTACGT
Source organism: Cladopsammia gracilis (assembly GCA_022457155.1). Lineage (NCBI taxonomy): Eukaryota > Metazoa > Cnidaria > Anthozoa > Scleractinia > Dendrophylliidae > Cladopsammia > Cladopsammia gracilis. The sequence goes on from JAJGOT010000283.1 coordinate 218,082, forward strand.
TTCAATGAATGATGTCGGATATCGTTCTGAAAGGTCTAAGCTTTGCAATTGCTTTTATAGATGATGTCGAAGTTGACACACCCTCCTCCTTCCCACAACATTTGTTTGAACTTCGCCAGGTTCTGCAACGTCTGTGAGAATGTAATCTAAATGCACGGCCTTCCAAATGCAAAATGGCAATGTCAGCAGTTGATTTTGTTGCGTTGTTGCGTTGGTGGAGACAGTATTGAGCCACGGACAGCCTTGGTTCAAGCCATCAGGAACTACCCCAGACCTGTGACCAAGAAACAGGTAAGATCTTTTTTAGGTCGCATTGGGTACTATAGAAAATTCATTCCACAATTTTCTCAGAGGGCTGCCATTCTAACTGACTTAACAAGAGGTAAGAATCCCAGTAAAGTTAAGTTGTCTGAAGTCCATGAATCAGCATTTCAGGATTTAAAATGTGCTATGCAAAGTTTCCCTGTTTTACGACCACCCCACTGGAATGATGAATTCATTTTACAGGTCGATGCTTCAAATAGAGGCCTTGAGGCAATTTTGAGCTGGAAAGATAGTAATGGAGAGGAACATCCTGTTGTTTATGCAAGCAGGAAGCTTCAGCCTAGAGAAGAAAAATTATCCACTACAAAGAAAGAATTTCTAGGTATCGTTTGGGCTGTAGAATTGTTTAGGTATTATCTTTTTGGCAGGACATTTAAACTCCAGACTGACCATAATTCATTGGTTTGGTTGAACCAAGTGCGAGACAAAAGAAAGAAGTTACTGTCGTCGGTTCTTGTTTCTAACGGATATCCTTCCTCGTTTGTACAAAAAATCACAAAAACGAAAGGACCAACAACAAAGAAGGAATGCATGCAGGATTTTAAATCTACTGCAGTATTGCCCTATATCAAAGGTGTATCAGAAGTTCTTCGCCGCTGCCTACAACAACAAGGCGTACGCACTGTTTTCAAATCTGACACAACTCTCAGGTCACACTTAGTACGACCTAAGGACGTCCTCGACTCTAATAAACAGGACGGTGTTGTCTACAAGATTCCTTGTGAATGCGGCAAAGTGTAAATCGGAGAAACAGGGAGGTCTATGCATGAAAGGATAAAAGAACACGATAGAGACATGCGGCTTGCTCGTACTCAAACCTCCGCGATTTCAGAACACGCTAACAAGACCGGACATTTTCCTATTTGGGACGAGGTTAAGTTTATTGACCGTGACCCACACTGGTACACCCGTAGAGTTAAAGAGGCCATCCACATAAGACTTCATCCTAATAACATCAACAGAGATAGTGGAATTGAAATTCCCGAAGCGTGGATGCCTACAATCAAGAAGCATAACAGCCGACCGATATCAAATCGGACCGGAGAGGGAACAACATCTTTTCGGAATAATAATGAGGATTGAAAATCCACCAATAGCAACAAGCCAACGTGCTACATAAGCGACACGTAACCAATCGACCTCATCGCCTGATGAAGACTAGCAGTAATAGCAGTCGAAACGTCGCAATCAACATCTTAAAGTGACTCCATCGTGAGACAAATGAAAAAAATCGTTTACCTATCTGGTCAAGTCTTGTATTTCTATAATCAACTGTACAGTGTGAAACTAAAAATAAAAGGTTCCATTAGTGATCTACTTGTTTCCTTCATTGAACCAAATCATCAATTATTCCCTTGAAGACATTACACTCAGGGGTGTGGCTAAGAAAAAACTTAGCAGGCTCATTAACAAGCCCAGGTGGTTTTTCTGACTTGCATGTCTTCAAAGTCACCTCAAGTCTTTGTTTTCTAGTGAAATTTCAGCCGGTGATAACTTCTCTTTCAGCTGATGAAATTAGCCAGTAGCTGGCTCTTAGCATCCCTGTATGCTCACAATGTTGGCACATAACAGGTTTATTCCTATGAAATTCGGTGTTCAACCATAACAAGCGTGGGCAGAGGGACCAGTAAGTGTCCCATCATCCGTGTTTGTGGGGTGAAACAAAAAAAAAAAACAGCATGAGATTAAAAACATGTTGCCGGCAGAAGAGGCGAGAAGTCCCGCACAAAAAAAGAATGTCGACTGGGGTTGGGTTGCACCCATTGTGTGACAGCACAGTGAAGCAAGGTGCTTATGGCGACCATCACCTTGTATTTAAGGATAAAAAAAGGTTACAAAGACCATTGTTTCTCCATCGTTGTTTTATGCCACATTGTTGTTGGGTGATCATTTGTTCAATGGTACCGAAATGGGAGTAACGTCGACAATTATTACAGAGTTGTTGACAATCCACGACGATTCCAAAGAGGTGACAACAACGATCTTGCCGGTGACCCACTCAAAATGGGGGCAAATGAAACAACAGTGGAGAAACCCCGTGATCTTGGAAGGGAAGCAACAACAGAAATTAGGAATGCATGATATCCCCGTTGCATTTGTTGCAATAGCCATCAGTGTTCCAGTTAACTTTCAAAAGCTGGGAGTCAATAATTTCAAGGGGTCAACTTTTCAGTGAATGTCAATAAAGTGTCATTACAGTTTTAAACGTTTCTTGACTTGCATGATTTTCTTGACAATTTTCTCCGTCAGGGTATGTTTTCCCGGCAGGTTGGAAATCCCTCGGATCAATTTTTTGATCTGCTTTCCACTTGTCTTGTAATGTCTGGGCTCGACTGTAATCAATGTCGTGTTGCTTGGCCAATCGATCCAACCTGATTTTTCCTCATTTCAGGTGCTTGGCTAGATGAGTCTCGGGTCCCATGAATTGATAACCAGGCCAATGAAATTCGATCCCCATTTTGGCCAGCAACATTTGAATGTCAAATCTCCCTCCGCGAATGGCTCTTCTTCGGCAGGGAGCCTGCCTTCTCTGTTGGATTTGACCTCGCCCCATTACTTCCAATCCAACCAATCCGTCTTGAGTCTCTCCAGCTCTGATTTCAATCTTCTTTTGACGGCAGCCTGGGATTTATGTCGCAGTGCTTTTTTTGCGACACTCCCTATCTTCTGTTTGGATAACCACTGAGGGAGGAGAACGTCGAGGGACTGGGTGCCGAGGCGGGTGTGTCATAGGGAAGTTGCCTTGGACGGATGGGTCTCAGAATACCTGAGGGGTTGCGAGTTTCTTAACGTTGACCTTTTTGGGGGTTCCTATCACTTTGGCTGGTTTTTGACCTGGAGCGGGAGTCGAAGGGGTGCATCCTTTTATCATTTGTTTGATGAGGGTGGAGATCGGAGCCTCAGCCAGATCCTCCTCCTCTGCTGGCGCATCCACACCCATCCCTTGGGCTGCCATGCCTGGTTGTCCAACGAGTTTGGTCCACATGCGCACTCGATGGGCCAAGGGTTTGGCCAAAGCGACTTTAAAACCTGGGGAAAGGTTGGAGTTTTTGCAACTTTGTTCAATCGACTGTCTTCCATCAAACATTGCTTGTACTGTTCTTGCAATTGAAGAAACCGTTGAGGGTCGGTGATGGCTTGGGCATTGAATGAACTCGTGGCCCTTCTTTTCTGTTCCCTTCTCCCAAAACGTCGGCATAGGCTCGGCAGTAGCGGCAGAGTTTGTGATCGCGTAGATTCAGAAAATGTTGACACAAGAAATCCACATGGTCCTCTTTTTGCCTTAATTGCTGACGAAGAGTCTCAAGTTCCTTTTCGAGCCTCTCCATGTCTCGATTTCGGCTTTGCAGGGTGTCCACCACTCGCTGTAAGGTGGCCTGACGTTCTTGTTCCTGTCTTTCTGTCCTTCTTGTAAGGCGTGAGACATTCAAACCACACCAGATTCCTGCCTCCGTATGAGATTGCATGGTCTCTCGACATCTTTTTATGGAGTTCTTCTTTTTGCCATTAGGCCAGGTGGAAGGCATTGTTTCGCTTGTTGGATGGCTCTTTTCATCTGTTTGCCCACGGTGAGACTCCCTTTGGCCAAAGCCCACACTTGCGCTTCTGTGGAGGCACCTTTGGACAAGGTGCCCATGTTTTTTTTTTCCAAAGGTCCGTTGCAGTTCGTGAAATAGCATGGGAAGGAAACAGCCTCCAGGCGAAAAATCCACAAAATATTTTTTTAATATGGAGCGAAGAAATTATAATAATAAAACAATAAGCGAACTTTCAAATGCAGAAGGAGAAATAATATCAAAAGACGAAGATATTTTTGCAGAAATACGAAAATCTCTATACCACAGACTTGAGTATTGATTCAAAAGAGTCTTTTCAAGTTTTTACTGAGAATTTAAGTACTAATTTACCCAAACTGTCCGAAAGCAAAAAAATCGAACTCAAAGGAAAACTGTCTCGCTTACAGAAAATCTCCTGGTGAAGATGGCTTCACCGTAGAATTTTATAAGCACTTCTTCGATCTGTTTGGCCAAGAATTTCTTGACAGCGTCAACGCTGCGTATGATGATAACGAATAAAGTATTTCCCTGCGTAGAGGGGTGATAACACTTATTCCTAAGGAAGATACAAATCTAAAAGACTTATCAAACTGGAGACCCATTACACTCCTTAATGTGGATTACAAAATCGCCTCAAAGGCCATTGCAACGAGAATTGAAAAGATACTTCCGTTACTTATTAACTGTGATCACGCAGGCTTTGTTAAAGGACGTTAAATAGGACAAAATATCCGTTTAATAAATGATATCCTCGAACAAAAAGACATGTCTGGGATTTTACTTCTGTTAGATTTTAGAAAAGCTTTCGATACCGTGGAATGGAATTTTATTCAGAAATCTTTAGATTTATTTAATTTTGGAAGTAACATTAAACGTTGGATAAAAACGTTTTATACCAATACTGAAAGTGCTGTTCTGCACAATGGATATGTAACTTACTACTTTAAACTAACATGAGTAGTTACACAAGTGTGTCCCCTCTCCCCTTACCTTTTTATACTGGGAGCAGAGATCTTGGCAGCCCGCATAAGGCAAGAAACAAATATTGAAGGCATTAAATCTTTGAAACAGAACATAAAATAAGCCAATTTGCCGATGATACATCACTTTTCTTAAAAAACGTAACGTCAGTTACTAATGCAATTCAAGTTCTTGATGTCTTCGGCAATATATCTGGTCTTAAACTTAATATGGGAAAAACTAAAGCAATATGGCTTGGGTCATGGAGGCTTAATAAGGACAAGCCGCTAGCCCTGAATTGGGTGAATGAAAATCGAACCTGTACGAGTTCTTGGGATCTTGATTTCAACAACAACAACAACAACAACAACAACAACAACAATTTATTTACAAATAATAATAAAAACAAATTATATTAGCAACCCGCAAATAACTGAAGTTAATCGTGGCGGGTTGCTACACACTAAACAATTACAGGAGCTCACTATAAAATAATTGACAGATAACAATAAATATGAAAATAAGGAATGGAATTTATGATTAGTTACTGTAACAACAACAAATAAATCAATCAATAATAGAAATAAAAATAAATATGAAAAAATATATATATATTATATACAATGATAAAGGAAACAATAAGAAAAATATACTGAGTAAAATTGATAATCTTAACACGAAACTCAATATATGGAGAAGTCGCAAACTTTCGTTATTCGGTAAATGTGTTATCGTAAAAAGTTCGGGGATCTCTCAGTTGGTTTATTCAGCATCTATGTTACATGTCAATGCAGAAGACACTGTCAAAGTAAAGAAGTCCCTTATTAACTTCATTTGGAATAAGAAACAGGACAAAATTAAGAAAGATGTCATGTGCCAAGATTAAAGTAATGGAGGCCTACATGCCCCAAATCCAACATTCTTTTCAAATCATTACAGCTAGCCTAGATTTCAAGACTTCTAGTGATGGACGAAATTGAGATAGAGTCATGGAAATCTATTCCAACTCACTATTTTTCAAAAATATGGAGGTCTCAATTTTCTTCTTCATTGTAATTACGACTCCAAATTTTTGAAGGAATCCAAAATTCTACTTTTTTACAGACAAATACTGGCTAATTTCCAAGAACTTAGGACCTTATATCAATAAAACAATGGTCAAGATTTAATTATCTTCAATAACAAAGACATCCTGATCAACGGAAAGAGCTTTTTCTACCCAGAATGGAAGGAGAAAGGTGTCCTTTTTATCCATGACGTGTTAGATAACTGTGGAAAATTATTGTCCTTTAATGCATTCCAGACAAAATTCAACAGAAAAAAATTAATCTAATTTTTTGATCTACCTACAAGTGATCTCGGCGATCCCTAAACATTTTCTTCAAAAATCTAGACCTGTAAGCATAAGAAATGGATTTATAGATGATGATACAACCTTTCAGTTGTCTCTTTCGTTAATTATCTATCTATATAAAATGAAATCTAAGGACTATTATTGGCTTTACATCAATGCAACCACCGTCAAAGCCAGGGGCCAAAAAAATGGGAGAAAGAATTAAAATTAGAGAATATAGAATGGACATCAATATTTAATCTCATAGGAAAAGTATGCCGAGAGAACAAACTAAGAGAATTCTATTTTAAATTGATTCATAGATTAACTGTTACTAATAAGGAGCTATGTACGTAATGGTCTAGAAGACGTAAACAATTGCTTTTATTGTGGAGGACTTGAATCGATCACCAATACTTTTGTGGAATGCTATTCGTCTCAAACGTTCTTTGATAGAATTATTCACTGGTTTCACAAGAAATACCACTCCACCTTTTCTCTAACACCTTTAGAAAAACTTTTTGGGATAGTAACTAATGATGATGAAAATGATCACGCTACTGTGCTAAAATTAAATTTCTGCTTGTTATTTGGAAAATATTACTTATACAACCAGAAAATGCACTCAGAGTAATGCAACTTCGACCATTTTATCTCAATGATGGAACAAAACATATACATTGAAAATCATACATGGAAAAACTTAAGCGTGTGAAGTATTTCAATCTCCTGCGCAACTAATTCTTTGCTTCCTTTTTTCTCGATTCTTGATGTAAGTTAAGATATGTTGTGCTCGACTACTATTACTTTTTATTGTTATTTTTATCATTACTATTATTACTTTATTATAATTTTGTTGTAATAACTTATTATTTAACAAGAAGCTGTACACAGCTTGAACTCGTGGCGCCTTTAACTCATTGCAGCATTGATTCCCAAGTGATTTGAGTGCTTTTACAGAGAAACATAAGCTTAAAATTATGTCTAATCAAAGGCTCCTAAGAGCCAACCCGAGAAGAAGAAATGCTAACGCGTAACGCAATATTGCCGTAATACAAGCTTACGTTTTCACACTGACACAGTTCGATGTCGTGAATACGACTTATTGCGATTACTGGAGAAAAGTCATCGTAAACTTTAGGAACACAGTCACTGGTTGATATGCGCCGGTTCTCGTCTGATCACCGATGTTAAGCCCTGTCGGGCGAGGTTAGTACTTGGATGGGTGACCGCTTGGGAATACCTCGTGTCGTAGGCTTATCATTTTCCTCCATTTTTCTTTCCTTCACTCCCTTTCATTTTTCATTTTTTTGGTTCCGTCAAGGAGCCACTCGTCCTGAGGAGGGCAAACTGAAGCCAAACGGTCATGAAAACATAGCACACCTTCGACGATATTCCAACGACAACAAATGGGCGACGAAGTTTGTCCGTAATTTTCATTTTCGCTAGTAAACACATTCTTTCGTGTTAATACTAGCTACGCATAGAGGAAGGTTTTAAGGTTTTAGAGATCCTCTTTGGTAAAATATATTGATACGTGGATCTGCAACATAAGGGAAGTAGTCATAACATGTACAATCTAAGAGTACCCACCTTGTGTAGGGTAGGAAAAGGTCCCCGATGGTTGTTTCATATTCACGACTTGGCTCGCAAGGAGCCTTTGATTTTAAATTAAACGTAAGGATTTTTGACGAACGAAAAAAAAAGTACATCACTTTCATAATGTCCAGTTCGAAAAAAGAAAAAAAAAAGGAAAAAAAAAAGAAAAAAAAAGGGGGGACTTTATGGAGATTCGAACTCGGGCCGTCCGGGACTAAGCCACAAACTCAATCACTGCGCTGTATTTAAACACCCTTGCCGATAACCTGTTCATCATGCTTTCACGTATACACGGGTTTAAAAGTAAGACTACACTGCATTCACTAGATTCAGTAGCTGACACTTAAGCTCGACCCGGAGCTCGATCGCTAAGCAAATGGCAAGTTTAATATAACTTATAAAACACAGAACTTGCTAGAGCACAAATCCCACAGGAATAAGCGGCGAACACAATATCAAACGATCCTATCCATCCATGAACGCCTTGAATTGTCTTGAAAGTGTGCAGTTGTACGCAGTAGTTCTTTATCTTGCTTCTCGAGTACACACACGGAGAGATTTTACGGTATGTATTTCATGGCCGAAAGCCATATAGTCGTCGATATAGACTTAAATATGCGTGCATAAATTTGCATGCGCTAATGTGACACGAAAAAAAACAAGAAAAGTCAACGCCGGATTTACAACTCGTGTGCTTCGCCACGAGTAATTAACTTATCTTTCAGTATTTCATTTATCTTGTAACTCTTACTATTGTAAGTGTTTGTTGTTTGTGTTATGAATAAAATAATAAAAAAAGAAAAGAAACAGCCTCCATGTTGGGGCCTTCTACGACAATGTCATCAGATTGGGGGGGTAGGGCATCTGCGAACTCCGTTGCCTCATACCATTGCGGTTGTCTCCACCACAGTGTGTGTTTTTCCCCCTTTTTATCTTGTTAATTCGCATGCGCATTAAACGACATTTCGGAATCAGTACGAAAAAAGGGACAAAATGTGTTAACAAAGGTTTCTTTGTTAAATTTGTGGACTTTTGTCCGGGGGGGTTTCTTCTTTCTTCTTTATAGAAGCTATATTAGGGCATTGAGGATATGGTTGGTTAAAGCGGTTAGGATTTCAAGAAAGGCATCACATACCGTCACTAAAATTTTTGAGGAACACCCCCGGTCCTATTGTTAATTTCCCTAGGGTATTGAAATGTCATGAACTTGTCATGTCTTACGTTACGTCACCACAAAGGTATTACAGTTCTTCAATCATTTGTCGTAAAGCCATTAAAGCTGCTTTAGAAGGGTAAAAATAGGTCAAATGCGTTTTTTTGGGAAACCAGTTTGAGAATTTCACGGTGTATTTTTCTAAATGGAGACATTTTAAGAAGTTAAATGGGACGGGAAAGTTTGTGTTTTAATATGAGCGATATAGCAGAGCAAAATAGCATGACCTTTCATGTGTTCTATTTTGAAATACTGAATCATTGCTATTACGGTTTGATTATACAATAGTATGGGAAAGACGTCATAGTTTTATTAATTTAGCTACCGTGCACAAGAAATTTTGAGGATTGTACGACTGAATTTGTGACTGAATGGAGACGTTTTAAGAAAGCTAAATGGGACGGGAAAGTTTGTGTTTTAATATGAGCGATTTAGCAAAGCAAAATAGCATGACCTTTCGTGTGTTTTATTTTGAAATACTGAATCATTGCTATTATGGTTTGATTATGCAATAGTATGGGAAAGATGCCATAGTTTTATTGATTTAGCTACCGTGCACAAGGAAATTTTGTTTTGCGGGAGGAAATTTTTGCGGGTCGCCGAGACAGCTAAAATTTCTGGCCCCGGTCGTCAAAGGGTGGATAGCGCTATCCAACCGATAAATCACTATCCAGTAGATAACGCAATTGGTTTTGCACACCTTTATCCACTGGATAGTGATTTATCTGGTGGGTAGTGCTATCCACCATTTGAACAACCGGGCCCTGCTGGAAGGTAATGCTTGCGGATTTCTGGTCAAGTATAAATGAAATCCAAGGCATCGGTATTAAACTGCAATTTTACTTCCCGACCGGAGGTTTGTATAGTTTCCATAGTTATGGTTGTTGTTCTGGCACCAATACGAACATAAACAATGAGAAAACTAGTGTGCGAATTATTGTACATTGTTGTAAAAACGTATCAGTATTATGATAACAGTCTCTGGTTCTTTTGAGGACGTGTCTGGAGTTGAATTGGGAATATAAGTGACTGTTGTGCCGGTCGCCTCGGAGTTCACTGTTATGAGAGTTCACCATTAAAAAGTTCCTGTTTATAAGCCGATATACATCATATACATATACATCATTAAAACAAGTTTGAAATTACTGTTTTCCACAAAAATCTCGGCAAACTATCAACACAAAAACACAATCTTTTAGGCACAAACTTTTACTGCTAAACGAATCCAATACGTATATTTAACTAAACACAAAAATTCGCCCTGCAATCTCCGCGAGAATTAAACGTGACATCACCTATTTATACTTTACAATCTGTTGAATCTCTCATAGTGTTGAATAAATTAGATATTATATTTCGTTATTACAAAAATTCACCCAGCAATCTCCGCAAGAATTAAACATGACATCACCTATTTATACTTTACAATCTGTGAAATCTCTCAAAAGTGTTGAATTAATTGGATATTATATTTCGTTATTTCCTAATAAAATTCATTATTCCTCAATTAATTATAATTATTATCACTCATATGAAAACACAAACTTTCTCCATTCATTTTAAAAATACACCGTGAAATTCTCAAACTGCGTTTCCCAAGAACATACATCCAAGCTAATAACAGCAGCTGAAAGCTGTTTATGGTTTATATAGTCAATTGTATCCCAGATCAGAAAAAGGTTTTCGAAAAACACCGTGTCTAAATGCCCGGCAGCTGGGCATGGTCTCAACACGGCGTTTCAAAAATACTGCGCTCAGGAATCCCGCATGTTTGATTACTTTAGTACAAATTTTATAATATGTGTTTAACGGAAGGAAAAAATGGTTGCCAGTTTTTAAAGTCTAACTTGTCGTCCTTCTTGTAAAGCAGGCGGATAATTCCTTTACGTTGTGTGTCAGAGAGTGATCCGTGTTTAAAAGAGTAATTTATTAAATCGTGACTTAATAGACTCCAGAAGCGACGATAAAATTCAACCGGAAAGCGATTTGCATGATTGCATTTGTGAAAGGGCCTCTTGACATTCTAAGAGTGTGAGGTCATCAGTTCGCATTTCTCCTGGTCTTCGGATGCCAGAGTTTTATCCAGTTGGTCTACAAGCCTTGGCTAGATAAATAAACCTGTTCAGCCGAATAGAGGTTATGATAAAAATCGCGACATTCGCGAAGAATATTTTTATCGGAAGTCACGGTTGAATTGTTGGCACGTAACTCTGTAGTTGAGTCGTGTGGCTGTGGAGGGAAAATCAAGAACATGGAAAATTCTTTTTTGAAAAGGTCTGCTCCTGCAAGAAAATCCGACTTAGAAGAAAAAAATTATCGAGCAGGACAAAACATGCCTACGTTTTGAAATGGTAGAAAGATTATTGAAAATTTAATGCGTGTTTAATTTCTTTTGGTGTTCAAACGCAAGCAGTTGCCAGACTGTCGAAATTGCCAGCATAGGTTTTAGTATAAACAGCGAGCTAAAATTACAACCTTGACTGAGACAAACTTCAACTCTCTACAAGTTGAATAGCTTATTAAGCTACAGCTCTCTCTGCTATAAAGCTTGGATCCTGACAATTAAAATCCTGCAAAGACAAAACTAAAATAGCTGGGCTCAGCGTGACATTACGAATAGCAGGAAAGACATTCACGCCAACAGATCATTTCAGATCCTGTCATGTCCGGTATTTCAGAGAGAAAAGTACAATAAATTTCAACGGCTTTCTTACATAAAATTCTACATGCTAATATTAGTGGCGAAAACAACACACCAACCGCCAGGCAAAAAAGGACGCCAAAAGGAGGTCAAAATCTACAAGCGCAACACCATGGGAAACCACAACCGCCCTCTATTCATTGCTTGCGGCTTTTTTGAAAGGGTTTAAAACCCAGTCCACACTAAAATCCTAATTAACAAACAGCTAAATGTAGAATACCCATTTTACACTACAAAATGAGAACAGTAGAATTTGCGAAGAATTTCAGCAGACTTCTCAAGGTTTACATTGCAGTAGTGGGGGCCGGGTGGGCCTCTGGTGCCTCGTGGTTCACCACGTGACGTTTCGCCTTCGGGCAGTCTTTAACAACGTGCTCGGAAGACTGGTACCGGTAGCATAGTATTGGCTGGCCCGTGTACTTAAAAAATAACTCGAGCCCTTGAGTGACTAATTTGCGTGGCACTGCCTTTTGTAAACGTGTGAATTCTACGACACAAATGCCGTTCTCGGTGTGCTCGAGCCCATGGCTTTGAAGCAAAGTCGGCGGACTGCTCACGCTTTGAGGTTGCCGTATTGTTCCACGAGTTGTAGCAGGTTTTCATCGGGGAATTCAACGGGAACGAAGCACGACACGTTTAATGCATTTTGCCCTAACAGGCATAAAGGGATAACGCAGCTTTCGCAGTCAAAGCCCGATGCTGCCAACCGCGTGGCCGATTCTATAGATCGGAGGTTGATGTTGAAGCATTTTCCTCCATAGAGGGGTACAATCCCAACGATTTCTTCCTTAAATTCCGGTAACGACTGCGCTATAATGAGCAAGTCAAGATCCAGGTTTTCCTCCGCTATCAAGCGGACAGTTCTAAAGTCGGCGGGACGCGCGGCCATCTCCACATAACGCGAGGGTGAGAAAACTCGCGAGACCAAAACCAAAACCACAAAATTGAAAAGCACGCACTCACCAAAGCGAAGACAGATGGTTACCAGACGCTTTCTTGATTGTGGTGGAAAAATGGCACCAAATCTTGTGAATAAAAGCTCTCCTTAGTCGTCGAAGTTGAGGTTTATTCTGGGTTTTGGTCTTCAAAAAGTGGAGCACTGATAAGAGCAGATCCCCCAATGCTGTACAGAAAAGTTGTTAGCAGAGGGGCATGGGTTCCCCCCTTTTGCAAAAAAATAATAATAATCATAATAATGAAAAGTCCCAGCCTATAACATTTATTTTTCAAAACATGTCTTAACCAAGTTATAGACCCCATTTTAGTCACTAGCGTGAAAATGTAAACTTTGTAATCGAAAATTAGTGATTTTCTGTTTTTAATACCCCAAATGGCTACTAAAATAAAACTACGCCCCATTTCGTGAACATAAATTTATATTGGCTGATTTGCATCATGTGATGTTTTCATGTACGTATTTTAAGAAGACTTATTCTAAAGGTGCGCTACAATGGCATCATTACCATATTCACTATCAATTCTTCTTTTTTGTTTTTATTAACCTCACGTTCTAATGCATTAACGAGATGGCTTTAAGAGCCCTTTGATTATGGATTGGTGATGCGGGAGGACGTCCATTGTACATGGTCTTCGTACACCGTGGTCACAGGGGTTGGTATGCTTGATATTGCATATACGACAGTTCCGGGCTTGCTGTCTGGCATCTTCCACCAACAGATCCATCTGTTGACACATTTCCTCTTGATTGTGTCGATTGGTCGGTCCTGGGCCCTGACGTCTTCTTGGTCTCCTGACTTGTCCACGATGGGACCCCACTGTGGATGGAGACTAAAAGGGGGAACGACTTCGGGGCACCAATTTGGTCGGGTTGTGGCTTTGAGGGGATGAAAACGAGGTCGGCACCCCCACACCTGACAGGCGAGCTGTTGGAGAGGGTTGGGGGGTCATCTCTACCCCAGCCGGCAACAGTGGCCCAAAAACGTTCCATCTGTTCCAGGTTATTTGGATCCAGAAGGGCGTCATCGCTATCCCACGCATTGCAAATGACTTGCGGGGAGGAGACCACTAGGGGTGCTTCTCGTTCGCGTAAATTCATCCACAACCGAACACGATAGTCTGATGCCGGGTGTAGCTCCAACATTAAATAGCCAAAGGGGGTCTGCATGCAGAGGTTAAACACCTCCATCACCCCCTGCCATATGTCGGGGAACGCTTGCAACACTAAATTTTGCATCCCTGTTTGATCACATGGATTCTTGAAGGCGATGACATAATGCACATTTCGATTGATGGTCTTGCAAATTTTCCAGGAGGAAACAATTAATGCTGCATCAAATAGAACACTGACGTTTCGATGATGGGAATCTTTGGTGAATAAATCCAACACACGCTTGTCGTTACCCCCTTCTTCCATGAGATCCTCTAACACCAGAATATCGCCCCCTTGCCCATCGAACCATTTTCCGAAGTGAGATTGGGTCGGATCCCATGATGAAATCGAATGCTTTTCTTCTTCATTCGAGCAAAGTGGGGTTGACACATCCCGTAACAGTACATGATCCAAGCCGGGGTCCATTGAAACATGCGTTGCTCGGTCAACATCTTGTCCACCAATTGGTTCTTCCACACCCCGTGGGGCCGGCTGCCATGACGCTACTCGGCATATGAATCATCGTGCTAGGTATTGATGGTAGCATCGAAGGTTTCCACACTTTCCCTTACATGGGTTTCCCAGCAAGACTGAAGATAGGTCACCAGGAGTGCCACTGACCGCGATGGCGATCGGACGTGTCTTTACAAGCTAAGACGCTTTGGCGATGGGAGAAGACCTTATTCAAGATACGTTTCGTTTATCTTAATTTTAAAAAAAGTAATAACAACCGCAGGTTATGTCCAAACCCAAAAGGAAAAGAGTTTCAAGCTCAAGCTCAACTGACGCAAAACAGAATCGAAGAGAGCCAAAACGATGGATGAAACAGTCAACTTCGACAGCTTGAATTGTTTAATTACTAACTTAAGCAAGGAAATGAAAAGCGACTTCAGCAAGCTCCACAAAGAATTTAATAATCTTAGGGAAGACCTAAAAAGGGATGTAGACGAAGCAAAATCCATAGTAAAGCAAGTTGAGAAAAGTGTAGAAGCAGCGTGGTGGACAATCGACGAAACGAAGGTGTCAATCAGCGCTTTGAAAGCCGAAAACGTTGACCAACTAACCGAAATAACAGACCTTCGCAATGAGCTGGCCAATACAAAACAAAGGCTTAAAGAAGTACAAGAAAGCTGCACTGCCCTAGAAAATTACACACAAAGAGCAAACTCACCTTCTTCTGGCCGAAGAAGGTGAGAAAGTTTCAACAAAAGAACTACTGTGAAATGATATATATGAAATAAATCATATATGAACTGCGGAAATGAAATCAAATGAAGAATGATCCTCGCAGTTGAGAACGCAATTAAACAATTGCGGAAAGAAGCCTGAAAAAAATTCAGGACTTCAACGGGGTTCGAACCCGTGACGGACGGAATACCAGCTGAATTTTACAAAGTTTTTGGGAAAGATCTGTCCAATTTGTTTATAAAAGCAATCAACGCATCTTACAATGTACAATGGTGGAAGACTGGGAATTTCCCAAAGGAGAGGGTTAATTAAACTTATTCCTAAAAAGAACAATATTCTTTCAAATTTGAAAAACTGGCGCCCTCTCACTCTTCTAAATACAGATTACAAAATTGCAACAAAGGATAGTGAATCGGCTAAAAAAGGTGCTTCCTAGGCTCATAAATCACGATCAAACAGGCTTTCTCAAAGATAGATCTATCAGCAAAAACATCCGATTGATCGAAGGTTTGATAAGACATACAGAAGAAGAAAAAATTCCAGGTCTTCTATTATTTGTTGATTTCGAAAAAGTTTTTGACACCTTAGAATGGTCCTTTGTTCAGCAGACGTTCGAATACTACAAATTTGGCGCTTCTTTAAAAAAAATGGATTGAACTCTTTTGTGTTGAAATTGAAAGCAGTGTAGTAAACAATGGCTGGTCATCTGACTTTTTCACTCTGGGAAGAGGTGTTAGACAAGGTTGCCCCTTATCTCCTTACATTTTTATTCTTTGTACTGAGATAATGGCTTCAGCAATTCGACATAATTCGGATATAAGAGGCATCCCAATAGACGGAGAATAAACAAAAATAAGTTTATACGCAGATGACACTACTTTAATCCTTGACGGCACAAAATCATCATTACAATTCTCACTAACCACATTGGATGCCTTTCAAATGGTATCTGGCCTTAAAATCAACAATGAAAAAACCGACGCCCTCTGGATCGGAGTGCTGAGCGGAAGTGAAAAAGAATTGTTTCCAGAGCATAATTTTAAGTGGGCCAAAGACCCCGTAAAAGCACTAGGCGTGTGGTTCTCTACATTATGCAAAAAATCGCAAGCCCTAAACTTTAAGGAAAAAACTGAAAAAATTCAAAACCTAATCGAAAGTTGGACTTTCCGCCGATTAACCTTTTTTGGGAAAATAACCGTCATAAAAGCTTTTCTGACTTTGCAATTACTTTACATTTTAACACCTTTACCAACAGACCATTGCGCTCTAAAGGAAATCAACCATCTTCTCTTCCATTTCCTATGGGATGGTAAAAAGGACAAAATTAAGCGCTCTGTTATCATAGGTGACTACAGGAATGGGGGAGCGAAAATGATAGATATTTTCACATTCAATGCTTCACTTAAAACTAGTTGGATAAAAAAATATATAGATGAAAACAATAATGGTAAATGGAAAAATCTATTTAACCGTTCTTTAAGAGGTATGGTGGTCCACTCGTTTTTAAAGGGAATGTTAGCAAAAAATGACATTAACAAAATGAACATCAAAGATACCTTTTTAAGAGAACTTCTTGAAATATGGGCGGATTTGAATTTCAAAACGGCCATATCTTCGTTAGCAGATTTTCAAAAAATGGCTCTGTGGAAAAATTCTTTGGTACGTAAAGCAAATGCACCAGTTTTTATAGGCATTGGGCCGATAAAGGAATTTTTCACCCACATCATAAATGGAAAACGGATCAAGTACCAACAGTTTTTTAAGTTATAACAATTTTCAAGCCAAATTCGCAATCAAGACCACTTTTGTAGAATATTATGGCATTACATCGTCACTACTGGGTATTCGCCAAAGGATTGCACCACAGCCGCCTGACCATCATAAAATCGATAGCACTGACTGGAGCGTGAAAGCTTTAAATTGTAAAAATCTTAGCCGAGGTGTTTATAAGGCTCTGTTATCCAAAAAAGTGACTGCTCCTGAAAAAAGCCAAACAAAGTGGGAAGTAGACTGTGAAATCGAAAAGCTAGAAACCATTCAATGGCAGCAAATATTTTTGAAACCTTTTATTTGTACTCAAAGCTGCAAACTTAGGAACTTTCAATTCAAATTTATTCACCGTAGAATCTCACCACTAATGCATTTTTGAGTAAGATTGGAATAAAGGATAATGAAATGTGCTCTTTCTGTCAAAAAAATCCAGAACTGTTACATCTTTTTTGGGACTGCCCTATAGTACAACCCTTTTGGAAAGGCTTGGAAAACTGGCTAATCACTCAAGGTCTACTTTCCGATAATGACAAAGTAAATAAACTGTTGGCTCTAGGCTTAAACACTGAAACTTCAATTCCGCACCATCTCTACTTGATTTCTGTACTCTTCTTGCACGGTATTTTATACACCTCTGTAGAATGAAGCAAACGTTTCCACAGCTTTTAGGTATGATTCAACAAATTGAACACTATGCTTTGTTAGAAAAGCACTCTCTTACAAAAACATCCTTCAAAAAAAAGTGGAATGGCTTGCTTGGTTTTATAAATAGCCTTACTTTACCGAGTTTTTCCTCATCTTCCTGGAATGTAAATATGTTTAACTACTGTGAATGTTTCCCTATGTTTTTTTTGTCTTTATTTTTTCTTACAACAACTATATTTACTAATTTTAGGACAACTGATGTATTCATTTATTTATACTGTAATTAGTGTTAAGTATTGTACATATTGTAGGTTATGTAATTAATCTTTTTGTAAGTAGTGTAAATAAAGGAAATTGTATTAAAAAAAAGATAGGTCACCAAGGGCAATTCACGCAATCGATGAAAATGACGTTAATTCCACAATACATCCTGTGGATGTTCTCGAATTTCCATCCATTCCAAATCCCTCAGGCTTTGAATAACCTTTTGCATATCTTGCTGCATGATCATACTATTCATTTCACGTTATAGAAGATCCCATTCACCCCTTGTGTGCCTAATTTGCCAAACGCTGTCCAAAATGAGGGAGCTGGTCCTGATAAGGCCATACTTAAACCATATGCAATTTTATCCTGGAGTGAGGGTCCTCGTTTGTGTCGCAAGACTCTTTTCTTCAGCTAACGGTGCATTTTATACAAGACAGCCCCATTGCCATCCACTTCAAATAGATCTTTAAACTCGCCCCAGAACAACACAGTGATATTGGTATTCAAAGCAGCCTGGCAATCAATTTCCACATACAAATTTCCAGCTTGTTTCGGTTTTGAAAGTTGCAGTCGTCCGCCATGCCCAAGTGTGTATTGTTGAACATGAACAACGTGCATTCACTACTGGGAGCAACCCTGTGAAAATTGTGTGAAATCCATGTGAAAACCATGTGAATGTTTTCAGGATGTGAAACACCCCGTGAAACATCCTGTGAAATAAAAATTGATTTTGGAACAAAATTTCAAGCTTAATTCTACCATGTGAAAAATTGTGTGAAATTTTAAATGATTTTTGGCAGTGATAGAGCCATGTGAAACAGCCTGTGAAACATCTCTTGATTGTATGGAGAAGCATGCCACCTCGTGAAACACCCTGTGAAATTGAAAGTGCTTTTTTAAAAAAAAACCTGAAGTTAATTCTGCCCTGTGATAAAATATGTGAAATTCAGAGATTTTTTTTTGGGCTTGAAAGCCATGTGAAACAGCCTGTGAAAAGATCTCTTGATTGTTAACAAACACACTCCCCCCTGTGAAACATTCTGTGAAATATACATAAAAAAGCAAGGTAACAAGCATGATGTGAATTACCCTGTGAATTTACTCATAGCATGATATGGCTAACAAGCCAAATTACTGTTTGATTTAGTCAATATCTAATTGACATTTGCTGTAAAAATTCACAGTGAAAATCCATTTAATCAATGACATATAATTTCAGAAATCCAGATTATACCTTTTGTTAAGCTCAAACATAAACAGAAGATATGGTATTTGTCTTGATCCTCAGTCATAGTGTACTTCAATTTCACAGTGAAAATCCTTTAAAATCAAACCTTTACAGGAAAAATATTTCCTTAATTTACCCTTGGACTTGTTTAAGCAATTCGTAGTCACTTTTTTAAATGGAATTTGAAAGAAAATGGCCATACTGATCAGCATCCACTGCAACATGAGAGCTGGCCGATCGAGTGAACCTGGGGGAGAGTGAGCCACTGGTCAGCAGTTTAAGCCTACAGAGCAGGCACTGTAGCACACAAACAGTTCGGTTTTTTTGGCGCAAATTCAAATGCTGGAAGAGAAGTGATTACCTGTAAAGAACCTAAGGATGATATTCTTTCTAAATCTAGGTAAGTGAAAGAATGAATCTTTAATTTTGTGAAGATTTACTGCTTCAAACATAAACACAGTCAACAACAAGCCACAACAACACAAGCTTTGGCTTAGATCCCTTTCACTGTTTGAAGACTTTGAAATGAACATATCATGCTTTGTATTTGAAGCTTGAGTCTTTTGAGAACTGTTTTTCCACACAGTCCTTCCCAATTTTATATTTAGCACAAATAACAGTTTCACTAAGATAGAGCACAAAGTACAGTGTAACTAATTGAACATATTATAATTTCATAGATCTCTGCAAATATAAGCTTACTCAATCTTTGTAATTAAGCTTATGTTCCTTTCCTATGCTCAATAATTTTTTATAGCTACATTTTTGAGATTTGTCTCCTGTTTTCAAAATAAGATCTTGATTTAGAAGCTTTATTATTAAGCTTATGTTATTATTTTTATATGTACATGTGCTGGATTAAAGAGGACAACATGTATACATGTATATAGAGACAAGATCGAGCTGACTTAAACCAAATGTTTTGCTTTGTTGTAGCTATTTCCATATGGATGACAATGAAAGCTTTCAAACAGCTTGCACTCCAGATGAAGTTATCAAACCTCTGCTGATCAGCTAAGTGTGGAACAAACAATTTAATAAAAGCTATATGCTTATGACTGGTGCATGGCAAACTACATGTACAATGTAGCTACTACAGCTTTTAAGCAATGATCAAATATATTGCTATGTATATAACTATGACAATTTTAGAGTTTTAATTATGAAGACAGCAAAATAATTTCAAAGCAAATTTCCTGTTGATGTAACCAAAATTCTATTAATATATAGCTGTATATAATAGAAAATACTAATAAATGTATGTTGAAAGCAGTTCCATGTGTAGCGTTTTCTATATTGATGTTGGAATATATTGCAGGATACCGGGATGATCTAGCTAGTAGGTGGGATCCTGGGTGCGATTGCATGGCAAAAGCCTGCCTAACATTTTTACATGGGAATTCTAATTTCACATACTTTTTCACATGGTTTTTTCACCTATTCCAAATTTACTTGAGTTTCACATCCCATTTCACATGGTATTTCACACAACAACAATTTTCACATCCATTTTCACAGGAACCGGTTACCTGTCCTGTTGGTGCTTTTTCACATGGTATTTCACATGCAATGCTGTGAAATACCCAGTGAAAATGTGGAGCCCGTTTCACATGCATTTCAAAGGGTCATTTCACATGGTACGTGTGTGAAAAACCATGTGAAAACTGTGTGAAATACCTGTGAAAATTTTCACACGGTTTTCACATGAATTTCACATACTTTTCACAGGGTTGCTCCCAGTAGTGATTGTCCACCTTGCCCCCAATTCTCCGGTCTCACCATGGAGGGACCATGGTGCTGATACCATCCACACGCTTCCAAAACGACGGTACCCCTTCAAATCTTTCATTTTGTTATCTCCATTCCTTTCCAGTGTGGGGTATGGGTATCCTTTATCATCCACCACTTGTTTAATATGGGTCACCTCAAATTTTTGAAAAGCAAAGGGATACCATTCCACATCTCCATTGAATGCCTGACTGTCCACCGATGCCATGATCATCCGATCGGGTACTTTTCTCACAAACACATCTGTGAATTTGGTGGTACGTCCATCGAACAAGAAGGACCGGATCTTGCTTCTCACCACTGGGTACTTGGCTGTTTATCTTTTGCTTTTTCGATTGGTTGGCAGTGTGCTGTACACCGTGGGATTCATTCAAACTCACTCAGCGCAAATGCAGGGTGACTTTCAGATCCTCGTGGCTCAACATCACCATCCGTTTTACCCCTGGGGGTTGCTCCAAATTGTGCAACCATCCGGCCATGGTGAGAAGGTTGTCATTGGCTCCGGTGACAGCCATCCGAGGGATGACATCCAATTGATTCACCCACCCTTGAGCAGCCAGCAAGGTTTCTCCTTAATCTCGGTTGAATTCAAGATGGTTTCCAGGAAAGCTTGTAAGCATATGTGTCTGTTTCTTTGCTCATGAGGGCTCCATTGAATCGCAGATTCGTTTGAAGAGCGAATGTGGAATGTTGTTGACCGCGTACAGGAACATTGGCGTTCGAGGTGGCCAATTTGATCAAGTCTTGCGTGAAGGTGCCTCCGCCTTGCCCCTTTCCCATCCCCGTTCTCATCGAGGGGGATGATAATGCCTAAACTGCTTCCCAACATGATGAAAATGAGGGTCGAGAGGTGGCTGGCTTTTTATACCGTCGCCTTTCGGAACAAGACGGTGATGACCGTTTGTCCTTTTTTCATTTTCACCAAGGTCCAAGGTCCAGTTGCACTTTGACAATATTTATCCAGGGCCATCGTCATCGTAAGGGAACCCACTGGACATGCAACAGTTGAAAATACTGCACCCCTTTTCCGCTTTTCGGAAAATGCACTTCTCGAATCAAGGGGTGGAGTTGACCGCTAATTAGTCGTGCCTTGGATACGAGCCAAGCCGCATGACTTATAAAACGGGCTCCAAAAAGTGAAAAAGTTCACTTTTTTCACGTGGTTTATAGCCGAGGCGAAGTGTTAGTGATGTCATATCAGTTGATATAGCAACTTCAAGCTCATGGATGATTGGATTTATTTACAATATAGGAAAAGGGAAAATGACGAAACCAAACATATCAAGTAAAAGGAACTTACATTATTGCCAGGTTTGGCGAGAGTTCCATTTGATAACGATTTTCGTTTTCTTTCTTTTGGAGCAACAGATAAATGGAAGTATTAAAATAAAAGTTAACGTTACCGTGTACCTTCGGGGATGTCTCCAGTATAACAGCTCTAGCGTCTTAAGATTACACTTAATATACCAAAACCCAGATATCAAATTAAAGTATATAGAGCTGGCTATCTAAATATGGAAACCATTTGGTAATGAAATGAATTGTCAAATTTTTTACGACGTCTAAATTCGAACGTCTGAATCAGCTTTAAAACACTATAACTCAAAGCGATTATTGTATTTTGCTAATTTGATTTGTTCTCGGGTTTCCCGACACGAAGCGCTAAAAAAAAGTGTCGGCGATTTCCCATATTCTATTGCAGTGAAAAGTTACATAATTATCTTCGAAAAGGGGAGAAAAAAAATTGGAGTGATCGCACGGAAATGGCTCTTGACGAAAAAGTTTTTCGGAAATAAGAAATTCGCCGACACGTTTTTGTTGATAATATGTTAGCGTAGCTTCCAAATTTGAGGAAAATCGAACAAATTCCCTTTGAGTTGTAGCTCTTTAAAGTGTCCCCTACAAGCGAAAAATTAACTTTGAGAAAACAGCGCTTAGAAAAACATATCGCTTCATAAACAAACTCTGCCCACAAAAGTTACACGTCATTTCTCCGTCAATTTTTACAATAATATTTTTCGATAATTTTTTGGATGAAAGTTCATTCTGTAAACTTTATTTTGACGCCAAAAAAAATTTCAATAAATTTTCGATCTGAAGGTGCACGGTAACCTTAAAGTTGGCCTTTCACGCACGAGTGATTGCAAAAGACTGATTAAAGGTTTCCAATGACGTACAGTACAGTGTAGTAACATTCGTGATGGATCACCTAGGGTGTCCGCAAAAGCGACTACACAGAAAACAAAATAATCATAACAATATATTGAATTAGGGGCACTTACAAGACTCTTAAAGCTTCTTAAAGCATGACTTCACTACTCACTACTAAGAGTTGTTGTTCTTGTTTGATTGCTTTCCACCAGATATGTATACACGAAGAAGCATAAAGGCAAAAGCATTGTTGAGATTCACAAAGTGCCAATTCACGGTCAGAGAGAGATACAGATACCCCTCGTCTGTCTTCCAGAGCTTGTTCTTATCCAGTTCCGTTTTCTCGACAGAATCTTTCACACCCAGTTCCATTTCCTTGACAGAATAGAAGGTCTGTTTGGCCTCTTCGAACGGGAGGGTATAGTGGATATTTTCCCCCAGTTGCAACCCATCAGAGTTCAGCCATCCCATACCCACCGCCAACTTTTTATTCAACAACACTTTATTAAATAACAAATATTAACGATTTAAATAGTACCTACCCACAAAAAGTTGAAAAACTAGTTGAGGCAGGTAGGTATATTTAAGTTAGGCTTATTACGAGGGTTCAGGTTACAGCAGTTCAGATTACAATAGTAGATTAAAATAATAAATTAAAAACGGTAAAGAAAGTAGAAACAGATTACACTATACCGGTCGTAGTTACAGGATTGGTACAGTTTACAAGTTTTTAATTAATTCAAGAATTGAAGATGGTGTAAGATGTAATATATCAACAACGAGTGCGAGGGTTTCATCAGGAGGGGTTCCAAACAACGAGAAACAGATGAAAGCACGAGGCCGCTTCGGCCGAGTGCTTTTATTGTTTCAAGGTGTTTGGAACGCCTGATGAAACCCGAAGCACGAGTTTTTGATATAGCTTCTCAAACATGCATCACGAAGCAAGAACAATGAAAAAATGTCTCACTGATTTGGCAAATAAATTTGTTTTTTGGTATTGTTTTAGAGTAATTAGCATTTTAACAGTAGTGTCACAAATCCCTGAAAAGTTTATTGTTAAGCGGAACACATATATGTCCGCTTGATTTCAATTCAATCATTGTTAATCAGATATGGCGTTGTCACGTTTTCGTGAAGTGAAAACAGCCGAGGAGGAGGTAAATCTGGTTCGAAATGCGGTACCCAAGTCGACTCAGTACAAGAATAAATGGGCGTATGGAATATTTGAAGAGTGGCAAAGGCAGCGACTGGTGAAAGTACCAATTGTTGAGGTCGCAGGTTTATTTAAAACGTACGATTTTCATGAAGTTGAGTCGGTGGATACACCTTTGGTCGAGATGAGTGTGTTGTCCATTAATTATTGGCTGACCAAATTTGTCCAGGAGGTTGCGAAGCCATCCAGAGAACGTTACCCTCCGAAATCCCTATACGGTATAATTGCAGGCATTCGTGCTGAGGTTTCCGATATATTGGCACCTAAGTGCAGCTCTACAAGTAATGTTTCTTCCAGTAAAGAGGTGTCAGAAACTGCTGTAGAAGTTGGTAGTTCAGCAAGTACTTGTGAATTCATCGCCTATCCATATTTCAATAACTGTACCGTAAACATTAATGTAAATGGATTATCCAAAAATGAATGAACGTAATTGCGTTTTGGGATTACTAGCAGTAATTAAAAGCTTGTCTATTCACTTCGGTGTTTGTGTCATTAATATTTAAATTAGGATAACCCTGTACCACATGGGTTTGACGTTTTATGAAACTCTAGAGTTTGATATTTCATCAAACTATCGTGGAAAGGCCTCTGTCCAGTGTTTCATCGGGGTTTCAAACCATATGCACCTGACCAAATTGGGGTATCCTGATTGGCTTGTAACTTGATGAATTATTAATGAGTTTGAGAAACAAATTTTCTTGTTTAAAAATATTAATAAGTGTTTCATGTATTTGTTTCTTAAATAAGTTTCTACTTACTTTTCTTAAATAAGTTTCTACTGGCATCAACTGAACAGTCACGGAGGGTTGGGGTCGAGTGTTTGCCTACGGTTTATGTTCCACGACCAAGGTCAGTCCTTCCCAACGAAAGGTGGGTCTACGGGCCTTCTCCAAACGAAGTCCCAGTGCTTGTGTTTGTGAAAAGGCTTCCCTCTCGAAGATTCGAATCATGGAGGTCATCAGATCCACCCCATCCTTGATGAATTGGTTGTCTTGCAAATGAGTGCCACTGATCATGTAGTGGCGAATGGTCTGTTCATTGAGGGAATCCAACAGGGTGTATGACAGCACATGATAGCCCTCTCGAGCCCCGGGATGTGTCAACGTACATCCGCCATCAGGGATGGATAGGGAAAATAAAGCAACCCCACTTCCCAATCCCCTTCCAACGTGAGCGGTTCTGCCAATTGTACCTTGAACAAATCTGGGGTGTTGTTGGGAAATTCCAGGGATACATCAGTCAGGAGCACCATGTGAGTCATGACGTTGACAAAAGAAAAACCGCAAATGACTCCTGGACAGTTTGGGTTTGGACCCTCTTTATAGCAAGGTCAAATTGCGTTTGGGGATTCAACTATCGTATTTGCTGGAACACCCCTTCCAATGCACCAACACATTCTGCCCTTGTCTTCGAAGCACTTTTTCCACCTGAAACACGGCATCGTCCGGCACCTTGACTTTTTGCACATCTTGGTAAAAGGTTTTGAAAAGGTTTTCTGAATTCTTCAGGGAAGAGGATGGTGTTTTCTGTCCCCACTACCACAAACCCCCTCCGGCTCCAACTCTTTCTCTTTTTCTTTTTCAACAAGGTGTGGCTCCAAAGGGGTCCACTGAAAATACTCACAAGACTTGATGCCGGGTTTACAATGGATCCACTGAAAATACACACAGCGCTCTTTGCCAAACTGCTCCACGTCTTTCTGGTTGAAGCCACGGGTCAGAAACACCTTTTCGTAATTTTTTTGGGGACAAACTCATTTTCATCCGAGGTCTCAACCCACATTCGCAATGCAAGGAGGACCACTGGGCTTTTAGCAATGGTGAAGATGGTCTTTCAGTTCTTTCAACATCACTTCCAGGTGCCGGGTGGGGAGGAACACCAGACATCCCTCATGACTGCAACATTCATAAAAGAAATCCTCACAATTGTCCAGGTATAAGGGTTCCCACTTGTGAATGGGGCACAACACGTCGGTGATGATGGGGGACTGTGGGTCCATCTGAGCGGCCATGCCCACAGTGGGGTCTGTTCGAAGACTGGCCAGGAAGGCAGCCGCCTCGTTTTCCTCTTTCTCGGTCAACAAGAGAGGGTCAGGATGTCGAGGTGGTAACATGTCCACAGGGGCATTCAAGAGTGCCATTTCCTGGGGTGTCACTTTCACTTCTTTCTTCTTCTTTTTAGTCCCTCCATCTTCCCTCATTTTTTCGTTTTTTAGCTGCACTGACAGGAGCCGGCTGCGTGGCCACTCGACTCATACTGACGTCTTTCGTTTCGGCCACTCCAACTGGAACAAAAAGAGGACGAGAGATGGCGTCACACCTTAATGCCAAGTCCTCGACCCCCTGCAGTGTGATGTGGTGATGTGGACTCTTTTGATTGGCTAAACCACCCCACATGACATTCTCTATAAAACCACCCCCCTCACCCAACCTTCGCGTGCATCAAATAAAACATCCTTTGAGCATGGAGAAGGTACGCATTTGCATCAACCTGAAAGGTTTCCAAATCTAGGGGCAATTTCTTTTCCGCGAAATAGGGTACTGCAATTGGACGTGACAGCATTCGGGCATCGTCCATTACTATCTCCCCATCAAGCATCGTCAGTTATTGGACAAGGAGAAGATCACCGCCCGTTGGGTCATGCGTAACATTCATGGACTAAACTTTCAACCACCCCCCACTGCCGCTGCCTGTCCCACTGACTCTTTGCACGACCGATTCCGTACCACCAAGTGAGATACGGTGGCCTTCAAAGGGGGGCATGTGGAAAAAGATCTCTTGGATCAACTCGGCATCGCCAAACTCGATGTCGAAACCTACGGGTGTTCCCCTTTTTGAAAAATTAAATGATTGGATCACGTAGAAGGATGTGGTTTCACGCCGACCCCCTAAGTCATCATTGCCTGCAAGTTGAATGCCATGATTTGTGGATCGGATGTGACAATGTGGGTTGTCTGCGAACCATCATGCGTGGGTGAGCTTGACGATATAAAAAAGAACCGCTTGCCTGGATCAGCCTCACTTTTTTTACAATCACTCATCATCATGTCGGTCGTGACGGAACTTCTTGTTCTGAACGATTACACCATCGTCACAGGAGGGGAGCACCGGGCATGTACGCCGAGGCAGAATGTCAAGCCCTCCTCTTCAGGACTCAATTAGATGTGGTGATTGACCCCCACCACCCTCGTCGTCAAACCATCACTCCCTTGACGGTAGAAGAGTTGAACCAAACCAACAGTTACTTTATCACTGCACAAAGTCAATTGGGAAAAGGGGTGACCCATGCCGATGCGGAAATGGCGTGAACAGAGTCAGCAGGTCACACTCTTGCAAAAAATGGCAGAGAAATGAAACTCCAACAAACAATTCAAATTGGATGATCGTTTGAGAGTGCAAATAACCACTGTGAAGGATCCCGGACAGGGCAGCAGATGGCGAAAGGAAGCTACCCGGGCAACGTGCCCCCCTCGTGACCTATCTGGAAAAGAAACAGTCTGTCATCTCCTTCCAAAATTGGGATGAGTTGTGCTGTGCCCTGGCCCTCGTTACCATGCAAGCATCGGTCAACGAACAACCACTGCGTCGATGTAGAATGGAGAAGCTCCTTGCGGGTCGGGAGTGCTCAAACAATTCGCCATCATGCTGCCGACTATCACATCAAAGTCATCAGTGCCAGTTTGGGGTTCCAAGTGATGTAGATGTAACCACTCATCGTTATCATGTCATCACGAATGGGAAAGATGGAAGTGAAAATTTGTGCTTTCACCTTGAACATTCGTGGGCAGCAACAATTTCATTTTCAATCCGTGAAAGACACCCTGCTCTGCGAACTTTGAGCACCTTTCCCCACACCATGCACTGTCAACGTACCCAACCCGCATTTCATCCGGAGAGACAAGAACACCAAGCCTTTGACCACCATCCGCAGGGACAAACGTTGGGGTGTGGTCTATGACAAAAGTTTTTGTGCACTCTAACAGACGGTCACGTAATTCTGTTTTTGAGATTCGCTAAAATTGAAAAATAGCCCAGTCATTTACTGATTTCATTGCTCTTAAAAGTAGTCTTTTCAAATGTAACGGAAAAAAGTAACGGTTTGGGAAAAAAAGACGAGTGTGTATTTGATGGGGAATCAATAAATTAAATATTCAAAGCGAGTACAGTTGTCAAGACGGTTGTGTAATACTGTTTTTGAGAATTGCTAAAATTAAAAAATAGCCCAGTCGTTTACTGATTTCATTGCCATTAAAAGTAGTCTTCAAATGTAACAGAAAGAAGTCAGTTCTGTTTGTGGGAATATTAGACAAGTGTGGATTTGATCGGGAATCAATAAATTAAATATTCTCGGCGAGTAAAGAAAACGTGTCTCGACATTTTCTTTAGTGTCATGCGAAACCCGTTGAGCAGCAAGGGGTGTGTGACCCATTTAAAATAAACAGTAAAACTTTCTTATGCAAGTGCATGAGCATAGGCTACCAGTGTAGCCTCTTGTTAAATGTAAAACAGTGTCTAAAAAACATTGTTCTACATTTATTATAAATAAATTATCATCATATACGTCACAATGATGGGTAAGTTTGTCCTATCAAGTTTTGTGATCAGTGGCGCTCACCTTACAAACATACAAACCGTTCGCCACTGTAGTCCCACACTCAAAGATAAAGGCTGTTTTACAATTAACATGAAGGAAACGAGAATCCAACAAGAGTGAACTTTTAGTTCAAGTTATCAGGGGATTGGAACAAATGACCACAAATTAGGGAATTAGAAAGATTAAAAATGGAGCCGACTATTTTATCAACAAAACATAACAGAACACTGCCATATATTTTCATGTAAAAATAAAGAAAATAAGGGGGTCTTAGTTTTTGCGAAAACGAAAACTAAGACCCTGGCAAAAATAAAGAAAATATGGGGTCTTAGTTTTCGGGTATGGTTACATACCTCATCTGCTTCTAATCTCTCAGAAAACACAAGATAGCAAGCAATAAGTACACCAGTTCTACCTGTAAAACATAAATAGACATGCTCTTGACTTTTTGTACAGATAATATTATATCAGAGAATATCGCTCCTGGCCACAGATGGGGAATTTTGAGGATCACGAGAAACAAATAGAATCCACTTCCTCATATGGATTTGTAAAAGACAACTTGCAATATGCACAAGTGTTGTAGGAGCTAAGAAAACCCTTGCATCTTGATGTAAATAAACTTACTGCAAAAGACTACTTGAAATTCTGCAGCTCAAACGACCAAAAGGGAAATTTATACTGTATTCAAACAGTGAAGATTGACTCTTTCAGAAGTACCATATATATTGTTACTTACATTCTATTCTATTGTTACTTACATTGGGAAAACTCAGACGATGGCAATAGTGACTGTTGCGTAGGCGCAGTAGTCACAAAAATGAAATGAATACAGTCAACTCTCTCTAAGACGGACACCGTCGGGACTGGACCCCACTGTCCATCTTAGAGAGGTGTCCGGCTTAAAGAGAGTCGGAGGTAACATGACACCAGTAATTCTGAGATAATCAAGCTAAACTGACCTATGTACAATGAATACACATCTGTTTTTAAGTCTGTTTAACCCACTGACTCCTTGAGAATTCCCAGAAAACAGCAATTTGAATCCATGAATGCCATTTTTTTATTGCTGTGGAGCAAATTGCTAGCAAACTGTCCAAAACGTTGTTGCAACATGAAAACTAAGCTTCCTTTTCGTTCAGGGTCAAACAAATCGACTTTTTGTTTCGGGCATGTGCACAATTGTTGATCTGACCCAATTCACGAGAGCTCTCTCATTTGAGCACTTTTTGAAAGATTTCTTCCTTGGTTTCGGGCATGTGCGTGTGTTGATCTGAACCAATTCATGAGAGCTCTCTCATTTGGGCACTTTTTGAAAGATTTCTTCCTTCTGCTTGAGTTAGGTACAAAAGACATCTTTTATCATAAAAAGGGAAGACCTCACAAGTGGTAGAAGGATTGTAGTTCTGCCACGGTCGGTTTCGGGCAGTTGAGGTGTCAATGGGTTAAAGTCATTCGCTTGAGCAAAATCTTCAAACTGGAACAATAATATTAGAAAAGTGGACTCGTTTGTTCATATTCAGCACCTACATTTCTGTTTTGAAGTATTTGTCACTAAAAAAAGCAGTTCTCAAGTGTCCTTCGACAGTTTCAAATTGTCTGTTGTCTGTCTTAGAGAGGTGTCCAACTTATAGAGAGTTTTGTTACAGTAAAATGACTGAAAAATGGCAGGGATCAACACCAGGTGTCCGTCTCATAGAGGTGTCCGTTAAGAGATACATGTAGTTGACTGTAATAGTAAAATCACGCTGTCATTAAAATATCCTATTTTGTTTGTAACTGATCTGGCCCAATTCACCTTATTGTTCTCATTTGTGCAGGCTTTGTAATAATAATAGTAATAATAATAATAATAGTAATAAAGGATTTCTATATAAGCGCCATATCCAGAGCTCATGGTGCTTTACAGCATAATAGTTCAAACAAAAATAATTGGTTCCTCCTGCATTTTTAACTGATTATAAGAACAGTTAGCAGTAAAAGAAAAGTTAAGAGAGGAGATGCGCCGTCTAGAAAACCTCAACATCATTGCCCCAGTAACTGTACCTACAAAGTGGATATCGGCTATGGTTGTCACAATGAAGAAGAATGGTAAGGTCAGACTCTGCATATCAAGCCATGGAACGACCTACTAATATTATAAGGCATGTCGTTGAAGCTGGTATCCTTAAACAATTTAAATCATTCTTAAAACTCCACAAGAATATTGATTACTTTATAGTTATTGTACATTCATGTAAATCCATGCATTAATATACAGTCCGACCTCTATTAAGCGGCCACCCTAGGGACTTAGAAAACTGGCCGCTTAATAGAGGTTAGCCGTTTAATAGAGGTACAATATAAATTGGATAGAAATGGCAGTCAATGTAATTTTATTGCCTCTATATAGCAAAAGGCTTGTTGAAAAGTGAACATATGTGAAGATAAATGTAAAAATCATTGAAACAAAAAATTAAGTGCCCTGTATTTGCGCATTTGAAGTCCGTGTAAAGTTCTAGCTCTAAAATAGAGAGCATGTAGTTGATAAGTACAGTATTTTTTGGTGTTGAGTAGGTACAGAAAAATATGCAAATCTATGTAACAAAACATCAAGTTTCTTAGGCCTTTTTTGCACCAACAGTCTGTAAAAATTTTAGCTCAAAATATTTCACGGACGATTTATTTAAAATAATCCGTCACTGCTGTCTTCCGTTGTGGAGCTCGGAGTTGTAATGAGAAGATCAAGTCATTTGCCTTTCCGATAGATAGGGCAAGGTCCTGGCAACCGTGAAACTGGGCAAGTAGAGATTAAATTGCAGTTTTTATCGTTATCAGTTATCACCTGCATATTATCTGTCACCATTTCGCTTGAAAAGATGATTTGCTGCCGCTTAATAGAGGTAAAAATACAATAAATACTAAACTTGCAACAGCAAAAAGGTGGCCACGGCCGCCTAATAGAGGTGGCTGTTGAATAGAGGTATCGAATACAGCACTTTACTGACAAATAATTCGGGACTTTGGAAAATGGCCGCTTAATGGAGGGTGGCCGCTTAATGGAGGGTGGCCGCTTAATAGGTGGCCGCTTAATAGAGGTCCGACTGTATACTTTTTTTTTCATTTTAAATTTTTATTTATTTGCAACACAAAAACACTACTTACAAAACGATTAATTACATAACTTACAATACGTACAAAAATACTTAACACTAATTACAGTATAAGTAAATTAATACATCAGTTGTCCTAAAAATAATAAATATAGTTGTTGTAAAAAGAAATAAAGACAAAAAAAAACATAGGGAAAAGGGCATGGACAGGAGAGATAGTGGCTTACTTTCTTAGCTTGCTTACAGCTCAGATTAAACATTCACAGTAGTTAAACATATTTACATTCTAGGAAGATGAGGAAAAACTCGGTTAAGTAAGGCCATTTACAAAACCAAGCAAGCCATTCCACTTTTTTTTGAAGGATGTTTTTGTAAGAGAGTGCTTTTCTAACAAAGCATAGTGTTCAATTTGTTGAATCATGCCTAAAATCTGTGGAAACGTTTGCTTCATTCTACAGGCGTGTATAAAATATTGTGCAAGAAGAGTACAGAAATCAAGTAGAGATGGTGCGGAAGTTTCAGTGTTTAAGCCTAGAGTCAACAGTTTATTTATTTTGTCATTATCGGATAGTAGACCTTGGGTGATTAGCCAGTTTTCCAAGGCTTTCCAAAAAGATTGCACTATAGCGCAGTCCCAAAAAAGATGTAACAGTAGTGTTTCCGGATTTTTTTGACAGAAGGAACACATTTCATTATCCTTTATTCCAATCTTACTAAAAAATGTATTAGTGGCGATTCTACGGTGAATAAACTTGAATTGAAAGTTCCTAAGTTTGCAGCTTTGAGTACAAATTAAAGGTTTCAAAAATATTTGCTGCCATTGAATGGTTTCTAGCTTTTCGATTTCACAGTCTACTTCCCACTTTGTTTGGCTTTTTTCAGGAGCAGTCACTTTTTTGGATAACAGAGCCTTATAAACAGCGCGGCTAAGATTTTTACAATTTAAAGCTTTGACGCTCCAGTCAGTGTTACTGATTTTATGATGGTCAGGCGGTTGTGGAGCAATCCTTTGGCGAATACCCAGTGCCATAATATTCTACAAAAGTGGTCTTGATTGTGAATTTGGCTTGAAAATCGTTATAACTTAAGAAACTGTTGGTACTCGATCCATTTTCCATAATATGTTGTGGGTGAAAAATTCCTTTATCGGCCCAATGCCTATAATAAACTGGTGCATTTGCTATACGTACCAAAAGTCCAACTTTCGATTAGGTTTTGAATTTTTTCAGTTTTTTCCTTAAAGTTTATATTAGGGCTTGCGATTTTTTGCATAATGTAGAGAACCACACGCCTAGTGCTTTTACGGAGTCTTTGGCCCACTTAAAATTACGCTCGGGGAAACAATTCTTTTTCACTTCCGCTCAGCGCTCCGATCCAGAGAGCTTCGGTTTTTTCGTTGTTGATTTTAAGGCCAGTTACCGTTTGAAAGGCATCCAATGTGGTTAGTGAAAATTGTAATGATGATTTTGTGCCGTCAAGGATTAAAGTAATGTCATCTGCGTATAAACGTATTTTTGTTTCTTCTCCGTCTATTGGGATGCCTCTTATATCCGAATTACATCGAATTGCTGAAGCCATTATCTCAGTACAAAGGATAAAGATGTAAGGAGATAAGGGGCAACCTTGTCTAACACCTCTTCCCAGAGAGAAAAAGTCAGATGACCAGCCATTGTTTACTACACTGCTTTCAATTTCAATGTAAAAAGAGTTTGATCCATTTTTTTAAAGAAGCGCCAAATTTGTAGTATTCGAACGCCTGCTGAACAAAGGACCATTCTAAGGTATCAAAGGGTTTTTCAAAATCGACAAATAATAGAAGACCTGGAATTTTTTCTTCTTCTGTATGTCTTATCAAGCCTTCGATCAATCGGATGTTTTCGCTGATAGATCTACCTTTAAGAAAGCCTGTTTGATCGTAATTTATGAGCTTAGGAAGCACCCTTTTTAGCCGATTCGCTATTGCCTTTGTTGCAATTTTGTAATCTGTATTTAGAAGAGTGAGAGCTGGGCGCTAGTTTTTCAAATTTGAAAGAATATTGTTCTTTTTAGGAATAAGTTTAATTAACCCTCTCCTTTGGGAAGTTCCCAGCCTTCCGCGATTGTAAGACGCGTTGATTGCTTTTATGAACAAATTGGATAGATCTTTCCAAAAGACCTTGTAAAATTCAGCTTGTATTCCGTCCGTACCTAGAGATTTATTAGGTTCCATTGTTTTAAGGGCTTCAAAACATTCTTTCTCCGTCAGTATTTCTTCACAAGAAATTGCATCTTCTGAAGATAATTTACATTCATTGTTTTCAGGGAAGAAAAGGTCTTTATTTATGTTTGCATTTTCCGTTTTTTGTGATGTATATAGATTTTTGTAGAATCGTTTGCATTCTTCTAGTATGTCTTTGTCTTTGGTAAAAGTGCGCCCGTTTGCCACCTTTAGCTGCCCTATAACGCTTTCGTTATTATGTCTTTTTTCAAGATTAAGAAAATACCTGCTGTTCTTTTCGCCCTAGTTGTACCATTTCGCTCTACTTTCTTATTATAGCTCCTTTTGTTTTGTATTGATTACAGTGCGACCACACGAACCGAGGCCACCCAGACAAATTTTGAGACAAATAAATATTATTGAAATTAGCCAATCACAAGTCAAGATCTAGACAATGAAATAGCGCAAAATTATACTTGACCAAAATTCTGAACTGTGAGATGTGTTGCGAACCTTTGATATCCATAAATTCTTCATTACCCCAATTGATAACAAGGAAGAATTATCACGTTTCTATAAATCAAGCTGGAAAATTATTTTTATGACGTCTGGGTTGGCCGGAATCAAAGCCAGTAGAAAAGAAATTTTGAACAATCCAAAGTAAACGTGACAGCCACTCATTTCATGCAAACCGGGCGCCGTGAGCGATTCACAGTTTCGGTGATTACAACAAAGATTGTTTTCATTTTTCGAAGACGTTTTTATGTACATTCAAGCGGTAATTTCTAACTTTCTCCCCAGTTCCATTTCAATTTGAGAGCGATTCTTCATACATCTGAAAGTTTTGATTTGTTATTTTTTTGCACTCTCCCCTGGCACCTTGTGTCTTGAGAAAAGCACAATTTATAGTTTAGGACTTCAAAGCTTCAACCTGGCCTGTATAGTAGGGAACAGAGAGACAACAAAGGGATTTTATATAAAGTAACGTGAACATTTTGTATAACAAGTAAAATACCCGCTTTCAGTGTACGGTCGCTGGATATAAACAAAGTATACACAACTAGATAAATGAGTGGATCCGTACGGATAGTTCGCAGTTGTTTCTCAGAAAATAGTGCTATTTTAATAGTTAATTTGTCGACGCGATTTTTGCCGTTGAGTTGAGAAATCGGGAGTAAATTAAACTGCAGTGAATTATTCGTTTGAAGAAAGGAGGAAAATAACTTTCTTCTTTTTTGATCGCACGTCGGAATGTGTTATCCTCCTGTCACCTGTGCGACTGTGATGCATCTGATTTATTCGACGCCAACTTGAATTTGCCCGCTTTCTCACGTATTTATAAACGTCTCTTATTAGAAAACAATTTGCTTCTTTCTTGATTTTTTTTGTTTCAACATTCAGAACTCGAAGAATTAATAAAAAGGCAATGATCATGTTTGCTTTCCAACATGCCTGAGGGACACACGGTTTTCAGCTCACGAGCTCATGATTTCTAGCTGAGAAGTGCCAATGTGATATAAATTCAAAACTTCCTCTCGTAGAATTTGTGAGTTTCGGCGCCGTTAACAAAATACCTTCCGGATTGATTTATCCAAACGCGGCAATTCATTTTTAGCCTTTGGTCATCAAAGATTCTCGACACAGCGCGCAGTTCAGAATTTAAATTTTGCGCTCGGCGGTCAAACA
Organism: Cladopsammia gracilis; assembly: GCA_022457155.1. Lineage (NCBI taxonomy): Eukaryota > Metazoa > Cnidaria > Anthozoa > Scleractinia > Dendrophylliidae > Cladopsammia > Cladopsammia gracilis. The sequence continues at coordinate 253,698 of JAJGOT010000283.1, forward strand.
ACTGGTCAAGTATAATTATGCGCTATTTTATTGTCTAGATCTTGACTTGTGATTGGCTAATTTCAAAATTTTGTCTCAAAATTTGTCTGGGTGGCCTCGGTTCGTGTGGTCGCACTGTAATGAATTCGAATTCACGCTTGGCTTTATCTAAAGATTCAATAGCTAAGGTTTTCTCGTGAGGAAGTGTTTTGACATCTTCCACGATTTTCTCAAGTATGCAGATTTTGTTTTTGATCTGTTTTTCCAAGTTTGTTTGTTGCACTTTCTTTTTCTTTGCATATCTAATCGAGCACTCTCTTACTTTTAGCTTAACCATTTCCCAAAGCAGAGAGTCGTCAACATTTTGATCGTCCTCATATTGCTCTTTAACACCCTGAATGGTCGCTTTGATGTCGGCAATAAATTCCGATTCAATAAGGAAAGACGTATTTAATTTCCAGTAGCCCGGGCCTCTGGGGTTGGCTTGCAGTTTGACCGATAGTGTAACCATTGAGTGATCTGTCCTATAGCCAGGTATAATATCGGAATGCGAAACATTCGGGCTCAAGCCTTGATTAATTAAAAAATAGTCTAATCTACAATGGAATTCTGGTTTTCGCTGCCTCCAGGTGTACCTTAGTTCATCCCAGTGCATATCTCTCCATATATCGGTCAAATCTAAATTTGCGGCTATATTTTTGAGTTTGTTTAAAGCTTTGTTGTGAGTTGTCGGATTACCCCCTTTTTTAACCCGTGAATATATGCGCATGCGTAATGAACGGGTTATCGGTAACGACGACAGATATGCAAATGAGTCACTCACTTGCTCACTCCTTCCATCAGCTGTAAACTTAGTGACGTAATGCTTTGTTACAATTGCGTTTTGTAACAAGAACAGCGTGAATCCAGCGATAACAATAACTAAATTGGTGTAAACGAATATAAACAACAATAAGCTTACAGATGTTTCGCATTTGGAGTCTTTAATGCAACGTTAAAATCGATCTAAAAGGAATTTTCAACTGAGACACGCGTTTTGATGGTTATCTGCCTTCAAGTAATAAAATTTATCCCATCACAAGTCAGTGGTCACGGTGGTCGAATGGTGTAAATCGCGGACTTACAGCCGAAAGGACCAGGATCGAATCTCACTCGGGGCTTCCTTTTTTTTTCTTTCTTTCTCCTTCGGACTGAACATTATTAAAGTGATGTACTGTATTTTTATTTTTTGCATTTGTCAAAAATCCTTACGTTTAATTTAAATAAAAAATATTGAACCGTGACAGAGTGAAAACATAAGCTTACCGCAATTATTGCCTTAAGCGTTAGCATTTCAAATTCATGGGTTGGCTCTAAGGAGCCTTTGATTGTCTTTCTTAAACGTCTTGAACTAGATTAAAATCGCCACCAAAAATTATATCGTCGCAGGTGAAATCGGTTGTGATGTCTAAAACTTTCTGCATAAAGTCTGGGTCGTCCTTATTGGGTGCATATATATTTATCAACGTTATAATTCTTTTGCTTGTAGCCAATTCTGCTATGATGAATATACCCTCTGGATCGGAGTATTGCTTAAGCAGTTGAAAAGAGAAATTGTTGTTAAAAAGAATACAGACTCCTGCTTTCGAGCTAGAGCAGCTGCTGAAAATTGTTTTATAGCCCCACTCATTCGTCCAAATCGTAGCAGTATCTTTTGTGGAAAGAACCTCTTGTAGGAAGTAAATCGAAAATTTTTTGTTCCTTAGCCATCTGAACGTTTCCCTTCGTTTTACCTCGTCACCTAGACCACGTACATTCAATGAACAAATTGTGAATTCTTTCAGTGTCTCAGTTTTAAGTGATTACAAATTCAGCTGGGCTGCAAGCCATTTTCATTTAATTATTTTCAAATCTCCTACCATTAATAGTGTGCATAATTCCTAAAAAAATTAATTATAAAAAGACAAATAAGAATGCTAATAAGAAAAAAAAAGAATAAAACTAAATCTTTTGAGTGCTTTGAAGGCTTAATGGGAGCCTGACCAAAAAAATTGTGGTTTTCAGCTGAAGCCAGTTTCACTTTTAATTATGGTAATACCGCTAGTTATTTACGAGTGCTAATGACTTTTGTTAGATACAGTAAAGTCAAAATTCAAAACGGTTTCTTACGCACGTTCCTTGACATCCTCAGGAATGGTATCAACAGTGTATTCTTGGTCCTCAATAAAGAGTATCCTTCCAATGACCTTTGCCTCTTTGCCCTGTTCTTTTGCTTTAAACATGGCCTTGATTAGAGGCCTTCTTTCTTCTTGTATTGCTCGAGCGTAATCAGCCGTGATGTAAGCTCCGTTGAAACGCAGGCTGTTCTTGAGGTTCCCTTTTTTTTAAAGACATGATCTCGATCTTCTCTACACACAAATCTTGCTATTATTGGTCTTGGTCGGTCGTTCTTCGGTTTGCCAACTCTGTGAACTGCTTGGAATCTCATGTGGGAGGTGTCAATGTTTAGTTCATTTTGTAGAATGTCACAGAGTAGTTCTTTTGTTGAAACTTTCTCACCTTCTTCGGCCAGTTCAGGGATGTTATTAACTTTTAAGTTTTCTTTGTGTGTAATTTTCTAGGGTAGTGCAGCTTTCTTGTGCTTCTTTAAGCTTCTGTTTTGTCTTAGCCAGCTCATTGCGAAGGTCTGTTATTTCGGTTAGTCGGTCAACATTTTCGGCTTTTAAAGCGCTGATCGACACCTTCGTTTCGTCGATTGCCAACCACGCTTCTTCGACGCTTTTCTCAACTTGCTCTGCTATGGATTTTGCTTCGTCTACATCCTTTCTTAAGTCTTCCCTAAGATTATTAATTTCTTCGTGGAGCTTGCTGAAGTCGCTTTTCATTTCCTTGCTTAAGTTATTAATATATACTTAATCCTACACATTCTTTTTTACTTTTATGTTAGGGAATCCTTAAGGTGGCTCGACTGGGTTTTTGAGCGACGATACCATTTAGCTTTGAGAAACGTGTGTACCACTACAAATGAGCCAACGGAAAATCGATTGCCACAGCTGTACTAGAGAAAGATTAAAGTTTCAGATGAAAATTAGTTTTATGGAAATCGGAGTTGCCAAAGCAACGTTATGACGTCACTTCCTGTTTTACATAATACCGAATTACTTGTCATCAAGAGATAATTTTGGAAAACGCTCTCTGGATCTTCGACCTGACGTACTTGTCCTTAGGTCTACAAAATTTTACAAATTTCTATGGAAGCGTTTTTGAGAAAATTTCGAGTGAAGTTTTAAGGTGTTAAAATACAACAAAAACGAAACAATTTTGAAATGTTATTAAAACTTATGTCTACAAGGCTTGATGAAATAATGTTTTGGTCTGACATGAATTTTATACCATCCAAATACCTTAGGTGAAAATCTCAAGGAAATCGCTCTGTTTGGATTTCAGAAATATTACCTTGAATATGAACTGGTCTGGAGTGTTATTTCGCTTTTACATCAAAAATTGACAAGCCACAAGCGCAAAAATCAGCTCAATATTTTCCTGAGTTGGTGCTAAAAATTGACAGCCTTAGAATGGGATTGTTTCAATGAATTTGAAACTTGGAGATTGTATTAAACATTAATTAATCTTCATGAGGACTAAGTTTTAAAAAAATTCATCATTCGCTTTTTAATTCATGACAATTTTAATAGGTGTAGGGTCAACTTTTGATGTAAAAGCAAAATAACATGCACTCCAGGCCAGTTCATATTCAAGGTAATATTTCTGAAATCCGAACACAGCGATTTCCTTGAGATTTTTACCTAAGGTATTTGGATGGTATAAAATTCATGTAAGACCAAAACATTATTTCATCAAGTCCTGTAGTCATAAGTTTTAATAACATTTCAAAATTGTTTTGTTTTTGTTGTATTTTAACACCTTAAAACTTCACTCAAAATTTTTTCGAAAAAGCTTGCATAGAAATTTGTAAAATTTTGTAGACCTAAGGACAAGTACGTCAGGTCGAAGATCCAGAGAGAGTTTTCCAAAATTATCTCTTGATGACAAGTAATTTGGTATTATGTAAAACAGGAAGTGACGTCACAGCGTTGCTTTGGCAACTCCGATTTCCATAAAACAAACCTCATCTGAAACTTTAATCTTTCTCTAGTACAGCTGTGGCAATCGATTTTCTGTTGGATCGTTTGTGGTGGTACACAAGTTTTTCAAAGCTAAACAGTATCGTCGCTCAAAAACCCAGTCAAGCCACCTTAACACAGGGTTACCTCTGGATTTCCTGTTCAAGAACTTATTTGTATTTATAAATTATTTTAACAAGTTTTTTGAATAAATTGTTATTATTATTATTATTATTATTATTATTATTATTATTATTATTATTATTATTATTATTATTATTATTATTATAGAGGGATACTCTACACCACATACAAACATTTGCTTAAAATGTAGCATTTGCCCTAAAATAACAATCAAATGACGAAAAAAGTGAGTAAAACCTTTTAATCAAAGTGCCCTTTGGGCTATCTCCTGTAATTTTTTTTTCCCATCATGCAATCACTGAATTGAAATAGTTTAAATAGTGAGTGCTTGAACTGTTGATAAAATACGGCCAAAGAAATTGCTCTCGTAATTTTCTGTTGTTAGGTCTTAGTTCACTAAATTAGGCTATCGATATAAAATACGTAATTTGCCCCCCCTGGATTCACCCCTACTACCTTTACGCCAAATTTTAGATCAGTTTGATGGCAGATTGACCTTCAAACTGAACTGCAGACTTTCAAATGTCCTCCCTATTATCTGCAAAAAAACCGACTCACACGAATTCAAAGAATACATTTTCCGTCAAAATTTGAACTCACGTGAGACAAACGCTACTACTCGCCTCCAAATTCAAACGCTACACAAAACACAGGAATGGCCAATGTCACAATGCATGACCTTGAGCAACAGGCAAAAGAATTTCAAATATCATGTCCTTGTCGCGATAACGAAAGCGTCAATAGACATAAATCATCCTTCCCCGAATGCAAAAGCAAAAATTCACAGGTTTTTACACCGCGATAAACCCAAAATTGAACAGAATCTGATATCATCAATATATACATAAATTAACTTTAAAAAATAGACATTTTCATGCCAATCACATTTTACATTAAAGCTTTCAGAGCTTTTTAAACCCAATTCACAAACTCTTTTAAAGCCCTTCCCTTTCTCAATACTTCTCAGACCTCTACAAAATAAAATATCGCCAAATAAATTGCCCTCTTCCAATGTTCTCTAAAATCTCCGTTAACTAAATCAAGCTATGAATATATCGCTTCATCATGTCTCAAACCTGCGCTCGCTAAACCCCTTTCAAAAAAATTATCAACCTATAAAATGTATCCCTTTGTCAAACCACAAACATCCCCTCCCTAAACCACTTTCAAAAAATATGCAACTCGACTATTGTTTTCTTATATTTGATAATATCTAACACAAATTTGCTAACAAATATGCACTAGGAATGTCTCCACAAATTCTTTAAAAAGTCTATTAATAGTATCTAACGCATTTTTTGCTAACAAAAATGCATAAAGAATGCATGTTAGCCCACATAAACTCCTGTAAGTTAAACATTAACTTACAGGAGATAAAAACGTCAAAATCGCGATGGAAAAAGGGAAATATCACCCCCAATAGTAAAGCAGTCTATTTCTCTGGTTACATGCTACAAAAGAAAGAAAGAAAGAACTCAAGATCCTAGTAGACAACATGCAATAATGGATTCTGGGGATTCGCGTAGTTCTTAATTATTCTTATTCTTCACAAGACAGTGATATCGATTTTACTGAAGAAACAACATTAGCAAACTGTGAGGGAACGCAGTCGTGCCTGTTTGAGCCATATGACAGCGAAACTAGCTCAGGTACAGACTCTACAATTACAAACGAGTCCGATGAGGAGCAATTTGAGCGATTGCAAGACACAGACTGGTAAGCGCGAATATAAATATCGCGTGGCAAGCTCGCTTCGCTGCAAACCTACAATTTTGTAGGAAGATTTCATTGGCAAATGAATAACAATAATAAAAGGTAACAATAAAATTTCCTTGTCATATTTCTTGTGATGGAATATTTAGTCCTTGTAGTTTTTTCATGTGGAAATATTCCCCATGGTGTTGGAAGTGTTTTTGTGGTGTTACATATGTAATAAATAAGCGATCATCAGCGATTATTTTTATTCTATATTTAAAGTGTAAGTGTGGAAGCTGTCAGAGACTCAATCGAGTTGAAGAGTGCATTTGCTGCTCAGAAATTGACTGTGTTATGGCAAAAAATAATGAAGTGGTCAAGGCAGAAGGACTGGCCGAGCCAGCTGTGTATAACAGACCACACAGGTTTCCATGCCGTTTGCTTGAATCGCTGGTTTCTCCAAACAGCATGGTACCAGTACAAACAATATAGGACCCTTACGAAGACCCACATCATAAACAATAATAGTCACATATCTAGGGTACAGACAACTGGCGAGGTGGTGTTGACCACTCTCACATCTTCTCCTTTCATCCTCCCCCAGGTCACATTTCGCTTTTCCAGACGTATCTTTAAAAGCTTTTAAAACTTTTGAAGTCTGCAATGGAAAATGGGGTTTAATTGTGACATCAATAGTCTGTTGGCATTTTCTTGAGATTCATTGATTCATTTGGGAGAACTATAATAGAGTTATTGTAAAAAAAAGGTAATAATAATCAGCATGTTTTGTTATTTTAAGCATTGTTTCATTCTCTTTTTTTTCTACTGACTAATTTACTTAAATAATTTACACAAAGATTGCTCAAAGATCAACATCTGAATTTTCCCTGCATATTTTATTGCTCGAGTAAACAAAGTAGTGAACGTCTGGCTGTATCGAATTGCGAACACAAAAGTGTCACAGCTAAAAAAGTCTAACTTTAACAACATTCTATAATTTGTTTGACAGTTTGTTTTGAAAATATCAATACTGTATGATATAGCTTTAAGGATGAAAACGGGGAATCACTATAATTTTAAATCTTGATTTGAATGCATTGACTGCAGTCTGCTTATCATGGCAGTCAAAATCTGATCCCGCAGAATGACTGTCCACGATAGTCGGACGAAACGCTAAGAGAAAATAAATCAGTTTTACAAACTTATAGTTTGTAAAAGTGCTGCTCACTTGTTTAGCTTTACAAAATTATTCTTCATTTTCACCGGAAGGACTCTGACTTTCCTCCTTTTTACGTTCAGAGAGGAACGTCAACTTAAAAAATATCAAGACACATACGGTAAGCACAATAATTATTACATTTTTACCAGTTTTCCTTCACTTTACATTTTAATGACAGATCTTAATTCCTTTTCAAATAAACATACCCTAGCAGCTTCTAGTTTCCTAAAAGCTCCTTGTATTAACGGCTTCTCTTTGGATGGTCTGGCACAAGCATTGTTGGAGATGAGGACTCGTTCTTGTCATTTTCTTGTCTTGGCCACTTTTAAAAATGGAGGGAACAGCATCAGGCTTTAAAATGCTTTTCAAGTCATTTTAAACCCAGAAACTGTGCGATCATTGATTGCTCTTCAAAGGAATCGGCGGTAACGTGAAAACTGAAAGTTGGGTACAGGTCGTCGGGTTAAGAAAATCAGAACATGTTTAATGATCTTTAATTCTCGGCATACATTTACTGCCAAGCAAAGTTGGAATATTAAGGCTATTTATGAGGCGATTTGCAAGTGTTAGAATATCCACCAGCTTCATAGCGATGAGGCATTATTAATTTCTTTGACAAACCGTGCTCTCTTCTTTCCGTGAAGAATTGTAAATCTCTTCGACCGTCAAAATAATCTCACCAGAAAGGTTTTGCGGGTTCTCTTTACGTCACTTCCGGTTTTGGGCCAAAGCGATGAAACTCGACCCACAGGTAAAAACCTTTTCCCATTTGTACGAAATTTTAACATGATTGACCACTAATTTTTTTTAATATCTTTTATTTGGGTTATAAGCTATCTTTTCTGAAAAATTTGTTGTGGGGTATAGAGTATCCCTTTAACCATGGGCAATTCATCAACTATTTACAGAAAAGATCAAAATTAATTATAACTACACAACTATAACTATAACTATGAACTACACTATATTAAAAAGCTGATTTCCGTGAATGCCGTGCCTTAGAGAGCTTTGCTTATTGCGTGTTTGAATGGCCCAAGGGATTCCACGCACCTAGCCTTGCAAGGAAGGCCATTCCACAGTGTGGCGCCACTATAACTAAAACTATTTTTGAAATAATTTGTGTGTGGTGGTGGAACATTAAGTTTGTTCTTGGAGTCCCTCAGGTTTTAGCTTGTATTGCGCTCAGAGAATTTCAATGCTAAATAGTCCAGAGCTAACCCATGTAGGCATTTGAATACCATGGTGGCCTTTTGTATGTTTTGCTGGCAGTCAAGATTTTTTCACCCCAAAATTTCCAACAACTGGCCAGCATCAGCATCATAATTAATATCTGAGAACATCACAATGCAGGCTGCTCTATTCTGCAATTTGTCTTGTTCCCCAAACAGTACTACAGTAATCAAAGAGAGGTTGTATTACTAAAAGCATAGACCTGAAACCGCTGAACCAGGCACTGAAATGCAACCAACATCCACTGCCTACAATTGACGATGTACTACCAAATTTGTCTATTAAGCAAAATGCTTCATAGTGCTAGATGCTGGGAACGGTTTCTGGCACATCCCTCTTGATGAAGCTGGCAGCTATGCCACAATGTTTGGTCTGGAAGAATTCCAGTGCAGAATCGACCAGGCAATAGCAGCCCTAGAAGATTGCAAAGCTATAGCAGACAACATTCTTGTATTCGGATGTGGAGACAGATGAAGAGGCCACTGCTTACCATGACAAGAAACTTAGAAGTCTCTTACAACAGTGCCGTGAGAGAGATGTGAAACTCAGCAATGGAAAACTTCAGCTGCACTGCACATCTCCACTGCAAGACCTTGCCAAAAATGATACAGAGTTTGTCTGGGACAAGCAGGTCCATGGTGTAGCCCTAGAAGAAACAAAGAAGGTTCTGTCTGGAACACCCAATTTAAAGTTCTTCAACCCAAAGATTTTGTCCATTCTGCAGTGCGATGCATCAATGTATGGCCTGGGCGCCCAATTGGTTATGCCTCCAGATACCTGATGACGACATACAGTAGAACCTCCACTAACGGACACCTCCCTTAAGCAGACACCAAACCGCGGTCCCGGCGATTTATCCTCTCCAACACTACATTTTTAACCTTCCATAAGTGGACACTTCCTGTAAGCTGACATGGACACCTATTCGGGGTCCAGAGTCTAAAGGGGAAAATACCTCCCGTGAGCTTGGGCGTGTCGGTCCATGCGCCCACCTGCCGCCCACCCGCCGTATGCATTGGGAAGGGCTAACTCACGGGCGCGTATGACGTCACAAAACATGCGTGTATGACGCCACATAACATCCGGGATCTTAGCAATTGTGAAACCAAAGCAAGGCTTTTTTTTTCACGCGGCTACACGGTCGAATGTCACGTCAGCTCAGTAAACACTTTGATGTTTTGCTGTGTTTAGCGTCTGGATTTTTTAGCGGTTTGCTACTCAAGACAGGAATACTAATTAAGGGATACTCAGAAGCCGCTATAGTGAAAAAAGAAGAGCTTTCAGGGATAAAATCTTGCTTTGAGGAACTTCATAGTTTTAATCAATGCGGTAGCAAGGCGGGGCTAAGACGTTTCTCACTTCAGATTTCAGAACATGAAGAAGTGGAGATGTAAAGAATTTTTTAAAGGTAAAACAAATTACATTTTGCAATGGAAATTTATGTTGATATCAATCTGTGATTGACTTTTTCTTTGTGTTCTTGTTAGTTTTGGAGAATTGTTTATAAAACGTGTTCAAAGTCAGTCATTTCATGATTTCTTTCATCTAAGACAGCACAGCCTTGATGCGCTATAAATGGTTTGTGTTTTGCTTTTAACCCTTTCACCACCGCACACTTTTAACAAAAAGTGCTCAGAACACCAGCTGTTTTTAAATGGCAATTTTTCAGCAAGAAATGGTGTAAACGTTTTTCAAATAAAGCTAGCGTCATTGCAAACTTCTTATTAATATTTTAACTAAAATATACATCACTGCAGAGATAATTTCATAGCAAACAAACGCATTAAAACAGTAACATTTTTTTCATTCAAAACATTTACAAAACCGGTGAAAATGCTGCATCACTCTTACCACATTGTGTAAAGACTGTCGAAAAGTATTGCTGTTGCATTCAAGTGAATATCTTGTTGTTTATGGTTCACAGTTGGCTTGAAACGTCTTCCACGGCTTCAGCAGTTATCAATCAAACAATTCTATAGATATTTTCTTTCAACTCTTAGAATTCATGTCAAAATTTGATCTTGACTATTGACTTCACTTTGGTTGTTGTTGAAAATGGCAAAAATGGCTTCTTTAGCAATCAAAAAAATTATATTAATTTTAACAAATAAAAATCAATGAAAACAAAGTAAGTAAAAACTAACCAAGTCCAGCATGACAGTGTATTGCAACCTAAAAGATAAAGGATTAAATTGGTATTACTGACAAATCCAAGGTTAATGCCAAAATAATAATATTATTCCTGGAAACATTATGGAATTTCTGGAACTACATGTACACTGTATGGAATACAACACATGGGGCCTGCAATATTTTTGTATATTGTTTGAAAAGAGTTGGCATAAAATTAAAAATGAAAATTTTGATTGACATAAGAGCAGTGCAGTCAATTTCAAACTACAGGGTTGATATACTCTGTAGGGCAGTTACCCAATACTAGTTACTTCTAAATTATGTCATTATTACATGACAATAAAGATGGCCAATTTGTGTCATCTGAGGGAACCAAAAATGGTCTCTCAACATTTTTGAAGAGAATCCCACAATTCTTGAAGTTCAACCAAATAAATATACTGTAAAGTTCCAAATTAAAGTAACCACCCCCCCCCCCCCCAAAAAAAAAAAAAAGTTGTATCTTAAGAGCGGATGTCAACTGGAGGTGTGCAATAGTGAAAATACCAAAATTCTAAAAAAAATTCATGAAGTAGCCCTAGGTAATTAAACTGTTATCAAAAATATAATTTTTTACTTCTGTCCGACAATTGGTTTAGATGTACTGAGGTGATCAGTGTTTCGCACCTCTCGGACCGGGTTTTACGGGTATGACACCATGCATTGCGGAGACCTCGTTTTAAAACTAAAACAATTTTATTGAGAACAACAAATAACTAATCATATAAGGTAAATGATTATACACAGTTTGAACTAAAATGAAATATTTGGGAGAATTTTCATTATTTATATTAATATTAATTTTGAGCGATTTCATCGAATGCAATATTACAAAATTAAGAGCCAAAAATCACCGACTGGTACATGGCCTACAGTACAGTCTTACACCACATTAAAAAGCATTCAATTTATTTTGTCTTTCAAAATCTGTTTTCAAAACCATGGGCAACTCAAAGGAAAATTTTTTTTGCGGTCGCAAAATACAAGTAGTACTTTCATGAAATTTGAGCTTTATTGACACAGCAGTCCGATGCTAGAAGGTTGGATAAACAATAATAATAACAATATTTTAACAGGAGACTCCTCTCACCAAAGTGGTTTTCAGGACGGTCCTGAGTAAAATATGAGATAAACACTAGACAAGAACACAGATTGAACTTGTAGCACTTTTAACTCATTGTAGCATTGATTTCCGAGTGTTTTGAGTGCTTTTACAGAGTTAAACATAAGCTTAAAATAATTGTCTAATCAAAGGCTCCTGAGAGCCAACCTGTGAAGAAGAAATGCTAACGCGTAACGCAATATTGCCGTAAGCATACGTTTCACACTGACACAGTTCGATATATTTTTAAAAAAAATTAAATGTAAGGATTTTTGACGAACCAAAAAAAAAACTGTACATCACTTTCATAATGTTCAATCTGAAGAAAGAAACACAAAGGAAAAAAAAGGAAGGACTTGAGCGAGACTCGAACTCGTGCCTTCTGGGGCTAAGCCTCAACCTCAACCCACTACGCTATCAAGGAACACATGCTCAATATGTATAGAGACTAAATTTTAATATTTTTAGGTAGATACGCATCAAAATGCGTGTTTCGGTTCCAAAATCCTTTTAGATCAATTTTAATGTTGCACGAAAAACTCCAAATGCGAAACATCTGTAAGCTTATTGTTGTCTATATTCATTTACATCAAATTTTTAAAATTATTGTTATCGCTAGATTCACGTTGTTCTTGTTACGAAACGTATTCATATAAACAAAGCATTTACTCGCTAAATTTACAGCTGATGGAAGGAGCGAGTGAGTGAATTTTATTTAGCCACCGTTACCGATAACCTGTTCATTACGCTTTCACATTATACACGGGTTTAAAAGTAAGACTACACTACATTCAGTAGCCGACACTTAAGCTCGATGGCTAAGCAAATAGCAAGTTATATAAAACACAAAACTTGCCAGAGCAAAAATCCCAAAGGAATAAGCGGCGAACACAAATCAAATGGTCCTATCCATCCATGAATGCCTTGCATTGTCTTGAAAACGTGCAATTGTATGCTGTGGTTCTTTATTTTGCTTCTCAAGTCAACACACTGAGAGATTTTGCGGTATGTATTTCACGGCTAAAAGCCATTATAGTCGTCAACATAAACTTAAATATGCATGCATAAATTTGCATGTGCTAATGTGACACAAAAAAGAAAAACAAAACTCAGAGCTGGATTTACGACTCGTGTGCTCCGCCACGAGTAATAAAAAGAATAACTAGAAAAATTCTAAACATACTAAATTCCTAAAGATAAAAACAGTTACATAAAAAGGTATCTCTAACAAATAAGTACTACCGGTAGTTGCATTTCATCATTTGTAAAGATAAAAACAGTTATATTAAAAAACAAGGAATCAGAGAATTAACTCTGTGTGTAAATTATAGTGGTAAGGTAAACCCATAAATTTCCCTGTACTGAGCGTTAGCCCTAGTAAGGAAATGAGGGACCACACGAGGGAAAGAAAAAATTCTTTGACCTCGGTGGGATTCAAACCCACGACCTCCGGATTAGATCTTCCGGTCTTCACCAGTGCTACGTGGTCTTCACCAGTGCTACGTGGCTCAACATTTATTTGTACCCTTCACATTCTCATTGCCACGAATTACCACCTTATTACCCAAGATCTGCTCCCGTACGGCCTCGTGGCTCAAGCGGTAGAGCAACGGAAGATCTAATCCGGAGGTTGTGGGTTCGAATCCCACTGAGGTCAAAGATTTTTTTCTTTCCCTCGTGTGGTCCCTCATTTCCTTACTAGGGCTAATGCTCAGTACAGGGAAATTTATGGGTTTACCTTAGCACTACACACAGAGTTAATTCTCTGATTCCTTGCTTTTATCACCAGTGCTACGTGGCTCAACATTTATTTGTACCCTTCACATTCTCATTGCCACGAATTACCACCTTATTACCCACGATCTGCTCCTGTACGGCCTCGTGGCTCAAGCGGTAGAGCAACGGAAGATCTAATCCGGAGGTCGTGGGTTCGAATCCCACCGAGGTCAAAGATTTTTTTCTTTCCCTTGTGTGGTCCCTCATTTCCTTACTAGGGCTAATGCTCAGTACAGGGAAATTTATGGGTTTACCTTAGCACTATAATTTACACACAGAGTTATTTCTTTGATTCCTTGCTTGTATCACCAGTGCTACGTGGCTCAACATATATTAAAAAACAGTCTAACCTAAAATGTTTGATTTAAAAGTAAGATCTAAAGAGTTCTAGTCCTTCAATGCATGAAAAATAAACATTTGTTTTCCCCAGTTTGTAGAGACTTTAGGAAGATGAAGGTCGTGGCATCTATGCATTGAGTGTTCTTTTTTAAGTTAAAAATTAACTATAATCAACAGCGCCATTCAGGGTTTTAAGGTGGCCCGCAGCTATTTAATAGCCTGGAGGCCCCCTTTATTAAATCGAATTTTCGGCATGCAAGCGTTAACCGATTTTTGAAAGTTTTGGTAGGGCGATATAAAGGAGTCTTCAAATAATATACAGGACTTTAAATTTTAGTGAATATAACTTAAAAAGATAAGCAATTAAAAGTTACAAGCGTTTTTAGAAAACCCCATTTTTAAGAAAACGGGAATATGTTCATAACACGATGACAGATTTTTTTCTAATTAAGCTCAATAAGTTCCAAGGCTTCAAGCTTTACTGTTAGCAATTTTCCACAAATTTGGCTGGACAGAAATTACTGCACAGTCGAATACTGAATTTAAGCTTCCAAATGTTATGCTTGCGTATTGCCTCAGCTGTTGCAAGAATGCTAAAATAAGGCTACAATCACACCCTATTACTTGAAAGTTTGATGCAACCGAAAACTTTCAAGTAATAGGCGTTCTTGTAACAGCTGAGGAAAATATGCAAGCATAACATTTGGAAGCTTAAATTCAGTATTCGACTGTGTAGTAATTTCTGTCCAGCTGATTTTGTGGAAAATTGCTCACAGTAAAGCTTGAAGTCTTGGAACTTATTGAGCTTAATTAGAAAAAAATCTGTCGTTGTGTTATGAAAATATTCGCGTTTTCTTAAAAAATGGGGTTTTCTAAAAACGCTTGTAACTTTTAATCACTTATCTTAAATGTATATTCACTAAAATTTAAAGTCCTGTATAATTTGAAGACTCCTTTATCGCCCTACCAAAACTTGCAAAAATCGGTTAACGCTTACATGCCGAAAATTCGATTTATAAAAGGGAGCCTCTGCGCCATTAAATAGCCGTGGGCTACCTTAAATACAGCAAGGCAATGATGGTAATGTCGCCTTGAATGCAGTGGTTGCCACTGAAGTTATTCCATACGCGCATTAACGAGATAAAAATTATGATAATAAGTCTAAATTAGGCAAGGAGATAATCATTAACAGCTGCCTTAAAATTAAGGTTACAGTGTACCTTCGGGGGTGTCTCCAGTATAACAGCTCTAGCGTCTTAAGATTACACTTAATATACCTAAACCCAGATATCAAATTAAAGCTTATAGAGCTGGCTATCTAAATATGGAAACCATTTGGTAATAAAATGAATTGTCGAATTTTTTACGACGTCTAAATTCGAACGTCCGAATCAGCTTTAAAACGCTATAACTCAAAGCGATTATTGTATTTTGCTAATTTGATTTGTTCTCGGGTTTCCGGACACGAAGCGCTAAAAAAACGTGTCGGCGATTTCCCATATTCAATTGCAGTGAAAAGTTACAGAATATTTTCGAAAAAGGGAGAAAAAAATTAGAATGATCGCACGGAAATGGCTCTTGACGAAAAAGTTTTCGGAATTAAGAAATTCGCCGACACGTTTTTGTTGATTATATGTTAGCCTAGCTTCTGTCCAAATTTGAGGAAAATCGAACAAATTTCCTTTGAGTTGTAGCTCTTTAAAGTGTCCACAACAAGCGAAAAATTAACTTTGAGAAAACAGCGCTTAAAAAAACATATCGCTTCATAAACAAACTCCGCCCACAAAAGTTATACCGTCATTTCTCCGTCAATTTTCACTATTTTTCGATAATTTTTTTTTGAATGAAAGTTCATTCTGTAAACTTTATTTTGACGCCAAAAAAAAAATTTCGATAAATTTTTGATCTGAAGGTACACTGTAACCTTAATGGTCGAGGTTATGTTTATAATAATTTATTATGTGATGGTAAAATATCCCAGTCATTAATTTTTCTGGGCCAAAAATTAAATTTGCATTCGTCACATGATGTTGCATTTGAATAAATTTCATTGAGTCAGAATATCTAGTTTTCCTTACAGTTTTATGTTTTACATAAGGTGGGACATTTATCGCTGCTTGGTCATGCAGTGTCTTATACATTTAAAGAGTTAGTCTGGCAACTTTCCTATCTGTTTGAGTGTTGGCCAATTAAGATGATTCAGTGCGTGAGTAACGCATCCTTCATGTCTAGAATGTCTTAGTAGCAAAGTGTGCAGCACATCGCTGTACTTGTTCAAGCCAAATTTCCTGGTATGTGCTATAATTAAGGATCCCATGCGGCACTTTCAAATTCCAGGATAGGTTTTACTTCGAAATGTATGTGTTAGTAGTACTCTTGAGAAGTGGAAATCCGAGTCCGGAACCAACGCTGAGCACCCCCCCCCCCCCCCCGGCTTGGGGGGAGGGAGAAGGAGTCATGATCTTTTACACCCACGCAAAAAATTACCTATCAATCTGTTTTCCCTTATTTCCATCCCTGCTTTTGATACAGTATAAGATCTTACACCGTGACATAGTGGCTACTTTCCTTAGAAGTAGTAGCCACAAAAATAGATTCCCTTCAGAAAAATTCAGTCTGTACTTTTCTCACAAAAACTTGATCCAGCCAAATACGACAAATTGTCAATTTGCAAACTACAAATTAAAACATTTATTTATTAATAATGATACAAGTCAATATTACCAGTATTATTAGTTATATATCTATTTATAAATAACTCTTCCAAAAGTTTCATGCCATTTATGGTAGTTACCTTTCCCTCCTGTAGAGCAAAACACATCACCTTCACCATATCAAGAATAGACTCTAAAGATCGCACACCATAATCATTCCTAGAAGTTTAACAAGTACAAAAACAGTTAATCATACACACTAAAGCATCGTGGGAGATCAATTGATCAGTAAGTGTCTGGAGGGTTTAAAGCCTTGAGGCAATGCTGAATGTGAGTTGAGTGTGTTGTAGGTTCTTGGAAAATTGCTCTGAGGGTTTCCTCACTACATAAAAGTGCTTCTAATACAATGTACACAAATTTGATATGGAAACAATGGATAAAATCTACTTGCTGGATATGCCAATGCTACATGCAAAATTATAATAATTATTAATATGCTATCTTTAGCAAATTAGATGACCCTGGATAAATATTAAATAAATTTATTAATTATTCCCATTAATTTATTTTAATTAATTAATAATGTTATGATGATTTAATATTTTCAAAACACTACACATGCATTTAATTATGATCTAAAATATTTTTTCACTGGTTTAAAAGGACACGTCACAAGTTCCCATGTGCAGTATTGTTCAATAATAATGTGCTGGGGTTTTGAACATCTCATTGTTAAAAATATTCTTTTAGTTCAAGTTCAATGTTCAATGTCAATACATATTATACAATAATACAGGCCCCTTGTTTGCCCTCAATTATATTCTTAGTACGTTAGTACAGCCTCTTGTTTTCCCTCACTTATATTTTTAGTACATTAGTATGGCCCCCGTTTGCCCTCATTTATATTCTTAGTATGTTAGTACGGCCCCTTGTTTGCCCTCAATTATATTCTTAGTACGTTAGTACGGCCCCTTGTTTGCCCTCAATTATATTCTTAGTACGTTAGTACGGCCCCTTGTTTGCCCTCACTTATAAATTATTGTTAGTACATTAGTACGGCCCTTTGTTTGCCCTCACTTATATTCTTAGTATGTTAGTATGTTAGTACGGCCCCTTGTTTGCCCTCACTTGCATTCTTAGTACGTTAGTACGACCCCCGTTTGCCCTCAATTATATTCTTAGTATGTTAGTATGTTAGTACGGCCCCTTGTTTGCCCTCACTTGCATTCTTAGTACGTTAGTGCGGCCCCTTGTTTGCCCTCACTTATATTCTTGGTACGTTAGTACATTAGTACGGCCCCTTGTTTGCCCTCACTTATATTGTTTGCTCTTATATTTACGTTAGTAAGTTAATGTGGTTAGTATGTTACATATATTATTCTAAGTACAGGTTAGTACGCGTACTAAGAAAAAATTAAGGAAAGTGGCGTCCTAAAACAGGCAGCATATGAAGTGACATTACTGGCCATTTAAATTCTCATGAAAACACTTTTTTTCTTCAGGATCTCTACACAGATTTCAAAGTTTTATATATGAAAGCTAAAAGATCACATATTCCTGAAAGCAAAGTGAATTTTCAGTCACTAAGGGAGTGCCTGGTTGCAGCACATTATATAAACTATACCAGCTTTAACATGACAGCTGCAATTGAAATTCACCAACACCTCGATCTCCTGTAAATTTTTTTTCTTCAAAACCTTGATCGTGACAGATTTAAAAGTTTAATGTGCCATTTGAAAGCTAAGAGATTGTGGAATTCTTAAAGTGGAATAATTGTCATTATTTTTTTCAAAACGGCTATTAAAATACGCACTGACCTCTAACAATCTTTATTCTTTTAAAATTTACAGCTGGCCATTTGAAAAGGTGCACACATCCCTACTACCACAATGATTAATTTTTCTTTGATGTTTTATACTCTTCCCAGATTTTCTACATCAAAACTCCAGCCACTCAGCGTGATTAGCTTTTGCTATTTCTGATTGGCTGTGCTCTTTTTCTTTCACAGTTATTTCCTTTTAATGATTGCTTTACTTTTGTATTAAAAGCACAAATTTATAAAGATTGTTGTTGTTGTTGTTGTTGTTGAAAATGGACCTTGGTGGACAAGACGAGCCGGTGGGAAAGTCTGGAATCACTTCGGATCAGAAAAGGGGCAGTGTTGTGGGCCATTTCCCATCCCATGCCGTAGTTCAAATGCCCGATATCCAAAGTGCTTCCAGACTTCTTATATTTTCCTTATTTTGTTTGGGCGGACATTCTGTTTTCGTTCTCGCCATTGATATCCTGAGATGCTTTGCGACACCTTCACTGACTATTGGTGATAAAAATGAAGTGATTTCGAGGGAATGAACTTCGGGATTATTTTTTATTGAGCGATATTTAGTGGTACGGGCCCAAACTTGGCCATCTGAAGTGAAAAAAAATCAAAAATCGAAAAATTTGGGTAAAAAAAATATTCTCCTTCACTTAGAGTTTCTACAATTTTCCAGCAACCGCCACTACTTATAGACGTCATACCTGTATATTAATTGGATTTGGCTCTTCAAACTTGAGCTACTTTTTTCAAGTTTTGATTCAAGAAACTGGCACATGCACCCTTGCGACAGTGTCCCTGGCACATGCACCCTTGTGACAGTATCCCTGGCACATGTGACAGTGTCCTTGGCACATGCACCCTTATTGCGACAGTGTCCCTGGCACATGCACCCTTGTGACAGTATCCCTGGCACATGTGACAGTGTCCTTGGCACATGCACCCTTATTGCGACAGTGTCCCTGGCACATGTACCCTTGTGACAGTATCCCTGGCACATGTGACAGTGTCCCTGGCACATGCACCCTTGTGACAGTATCCCTGGCACATGTGACAGTGTCCTTGGCACATGCACCCTTATTGTGACAGTGTCCCTGGCACATGCACCCTTGTGACAGTATCCCTGGCACATGTGACAGTGTCCCTGGCACATGCACCCTTGTGACAGTATCCCTGGCACATGTGACAGTGTCCTTGGCACATGCACCCTTATTGTGACAGTGTCCCTGGCACATGCACCCTTGTGACAGTATCCCTGGCACATATGACAGTGTCCCTGGCACATGCACCCTTGTGACAGTATCCCTGGCACATGTGACAGTGTCCTTGGCACATGCACCCTTATTGTGACAGTGTCCCTGGCACATGCACCCTTGTGACAGTATCCCTGGCACATGTGACAGTGTCCTTGGCACATGCACTCTTGTGACAGTGTCCCTGGCACATGCACCCTAAATTAAATTAAATTAAGATTAAGATTTTATACAGGGTAACCACTTCAGTTATATATATAACTGCTATCAATGTGGGCCCTGTGAAATAATCAGTTAATTAATTAACCCATTGACACCTGAGAATTTTTACATTTCTGAGTGATTTTCTGCATATACATGCCCCATAAGATTTTGTGACTCCATAATTGGGGTTACCATCGAAAGTGCTGCTGTTCTAAAACACTGAAGACTCGAGATTACTGGAAACGTCATTGTGACATTGTCATTTTGCTTCGTTGAATTGTAATAAAGGGTCAAATATGGTGTTTCTGTGTGTGTGGGGCTTGATGTTGTGCAAGAATTTTTTTTCAGGATTGTTCCATACCTTTTTTTCCTTTGGCTCGCTGTGCATTATTATTTTTTTTTACTTTTGTTGTGCAGGAAAACTGTACTTTTTACTAGTTATTTAGGTCAAAATAAATCTTCAAAGGGTGAATCAATGTCACCTGAAATAAGTGACTGAAATCCCGTGGAGCTTCCTGTGAAAACTGCCGTGAAACCGTGAAACCGTGGCGGCGGCCCAAAACTTTTAAATAAATCAATTTCCTGTATTATCAGTGAAATGTTTAGGTTAACTGATGAGCTTTTCATGGATTTGGTCGGAGCATAACCAGCTGTTCTCTTTTGCCGCTAAATTTAGCCATTGTGAATTTATTTCTAGTGATATGTAAACAGAATGATTTGTCACAAAACCAAAAACAATGCGGGGCTGCCCTGTCTCGCTCTTTTTACAAAAATAAATCAGCCCCGCTTAGCCGGCCACGCTGTACGCCTGTCAGCAACTTGAACACTGCAATAGAAATAAACCATGCATCCAATTTGAAAGAGAAAGTTTTAATGCTATTTTGAGAAGCGGTACAAATGGAAATGCGTGCAGCTTGTCACGTTCAAAGTCATGAATTATGTTACATGTGAAATCATGTGGAGCCAAACTTTGAACATACGTGCGCCCGATTGTTTTGTAGAAAAAAATTCTGCTAGGCTTTTATAGTAAACTGTAACTCAGTAAACCAACGTTAAACACCAGCATGTTAGAATTGTTTGCCTGTTTTACTGCATGCTATACTACAAGCAAGAGTGCCCAGCCAGGCCACCGGTAATTTTTCTCAGTCGCCTGAAGCCAAATGTTAGTCGCCTCAGGCGACCGGGCTCCGCTAGAGCAAAGCCTTGCTGAAAGCTCTTTTTTTTCCACTATAGCGGCTTCTGAGTATCCCTTAATTAGTCCTGGGTAATTAGTATGCCTGTTTTGAGTAGCAAACCGTGAAAAAATGCACTCCAGGAAAATAACAACTGACATTTGAAAGGGTTTTCTCCACTATAAAATACCGCAAAACATCAAAGTGTTTACTGAGCTGACGTGACATTCGGCCATGTAGCTGCGTATGGGATGCCATATCATTCAAAAGTGGTATGAGTTTACAACTGGTGATCAAAGAAAAGATCACTATGGTTGAGATTATTGACTGGTGATTGAGAATTACGATCGCTATAGTCGAGTTCGTCGATTGGTGATTTCTGACCATAACATTTGTCATTCTGGATCACCAATCGTTTTTCTGACCATAGCGATCGTCATTCTCAATCACCAATCGATAATTTCAACCATAGCAATTGTCATTCTGGATCACCAATTGATAATCTCAATCATAGCAATCGCCATTCTGGATCACCAATCGATAAACTCGACTATAGCGATGGTTTTTTCGATCACTGGTCGAAAATCTCAACCATAGTGATCATAATTCTCAATCACCAATCAATAAACTCAACTATAGCAATCGTAATTCTCAATCACCAATCGATGATCTCAACCACAGCGATCGTTTTTCCGATCACCAGTTTTAAACTCATACCACCTTTGAATGATATGGCATCCCATAGTAGCGCGAAAAACAAAGCCTTGCTTTGGTTTCAAAATTACTAAGATCCCGGATGTTGTGTGGCATCATACTCATCTGTGAGTTAGCCTTGCGCGATGCTCCGACCAACACACGTCACGGATATGCGCCCGCAGAACATTCCACTAGCCATGAGCATGAAAAATGTTGGGCATCTAGGTTCTACGAGTATGGGGCTCCGCTATAAGAACTGAGATTTACTCTACGCAAAGCCACAAAATAAATATAATTGTATGTCACAAATGCAAAGCAATCTGACTGGTCGTGCATTTTTTCTCACTAGTGAAAAAATACGGTATAACCAATCAGATACAAAATCTACCACATGTGACAAAAATTGTATGTCGAGTTTTTTGCGGCACTTCCCGAGTCTTGTCATGATGGCTTCCAGTTGTAGTTCTTCAGTGAGATTTGCACAGATTTCTTCAACAGTAGAAGAATTTATTGAAGAAAATGAAAACGAAAATACAAGACGAAAGATATTGCATTGTTTCAAGAATTCCTTTTTGCAAAAGAAGAGCCAAGGCTAGTTGAAGAAATTCCCGCAGAAACACTAAATGACTACCTCAACAAATTTATTATCACAGTACACAAGAAAGACAGTGATGGCCAGCTTTGAACGTCATTTAAGTAAGTTAGCAACAGGAAATGTTCAGAATGTTACTAGTAAGAAACCCGATTAGCTTCAAGTCGGGGAAAGTTCATCTGTTAATTCAGCTAGCTTAAGCCTTCAAACGACCAGCAAGCAAGGTCGCTTTTCACCGGTGCTGTCATTCATGGTGGAAGTTTCAGCATTTTCTATAAATACAGGCTTAAACCCTGACATCTACAGAAACTGTGGTAAAGCAATCTCCAAAAAGATACAAAAGGTTAAGGGTTCTGGACTCTGATTCAACTTGAAAAAATAATTTTGTAATGTATTACCATGAGCTTTCTGAAATTTCAAAATATTGTACTTTCATTACAGCAAGCCTTAGCTTGACATTTATAATCTTTACCTATTCTATATGTACAACATTTGCAGGTATTTTTATGATATTTATTTAAGAATTGTTACTTTGCAAGCACTACCAGTAGCAAAATTGTTGTGCTAAATTATGATTTGTAAGCTTGTTTAAGTTGCGTTAATAAAAGTGGCTAGTTGCCGAGAGTTCATATTGGTGTGCAAAAGTTGTTGTTTTGGTTGTGTTCTTGATGTGATTATACTATAACCACGTCAAGAACACAACCAAAACAACAACTTTTACATGTACACACCAACTCTCGGCAACTAGCCAATATAGATATATTTTTCTTACTGTTAATCTCAGCACTTCTAAAATAAACAAATTATTACATGGTTGGTTCACTTGTATGATTTTTATTCACTTGTTGTGTCTTGTGAAACATCACAAACTCACTCGCTTGAAGCTTGCTTGTTGGTTTGTGATGTTTCACAAACCACAACACGTGAATAAAAATTGTACGCGCTCATTAACCATGAAGTAATCTATATTTATGTTTCATAATAACACATTTATTTGTTTAATATGAACAAATGACTTTACATTTCCAAACACCAATACTAATAATATACACAATACTACTAATATACGCAAATTGAATGAAAAGAAAAACTCACCATCCAAAGTTGTAAAAGAAAACTTAATGTCATTATGTACATGTGGAAAGAAAAAAAAACATATTTTTGATTAGTTTTCTTAGCAAAATAAAGTATACTTGCATGAGGATTAACAAAATTGAACAATCAGAGGTTACACCACTTGCCTATAAATTTAAATGTTACTACAGACACAAACTGACTCATGTGTTTTAGTTCAACTCAGTATATGACACAATATTTTGCGCTGATAGGTGCTTTGTACATTTAAATTATCGATAGTTTCATATCATGCAAAGTTAAGACCCCTGTGGTCTGACCTCCCATAAGCGATCACCTTGGCTTTGCATTTTGGGTAGTCACTTATGGAAGGGTCAACTGTATTATAACAATCACATACCATCTTCCTGCATGAAGTGTTCAGGAATGTAGGAAAAACCACTAACAGGCTCAAGACCAAATCCACAACTTCCATGTTCCCCAGGGTGCTGTAGATTAATCAGTGATTTAATCCCTGTCCTTTGAAATAGAAACACGGACATAACTCAGATTGCAGGACTTATAAATGTAACTAAGGTAAGGTTGATTGAAGAGTTTATGGAAAACTATTATCCATCATCCTTGGGGAGAAGCTAAGGGACTGCAATATACATTTTATGTAAACGTTTCTGGGATTCTCCTCATACTTTTTAGGGTTGGAAATGTGGTTTTGGTATCTTTATGGGTATTCATGCAGTTCCAAAATGTCTTATTGGGTAGCTTTTCAAGGTTAAAAATCATAGAAATCCAAATCTATCATCAATTTGATTGCTTTTAACATCTCAGTGAGTAGAACATTTTAACTGAAACTGACTCTATCGCCAATAACGATAATTGAAGGGCTTGGTTGAAAAGGGACAGAAGTGATGATAGTGCCTCAAAATCCAAATGTTAGAGACAACCATTCTGCAGGCCTTATGTTTTTTTTTGGCAAGATAAGGTGGGGAAATCCCCCACTGACAAAATTAATGTTACTTTTGGCTGGCCTTATTAATATTTTGGAGGGTCTTTTTTTATAAAATGCTATGGTAATGATAGTCTACTGTACCTGGAAAATTGTTCAATAATATCATACTCCTTAATAACTTCTGTAGAGGGACGAGCTGTGGCCAAAATCTGTGGAGTCACCCTTTCAAAATAGAACATTCCACCAGTAACTACATTTCTCAGGGTCATACACTGGTTTTATACAACTGGCTGTTTCTTCTCAAGTATATTACATTTAACTACAGTTATTGTTTAGCAGTTTAATTCAACTTTTTGAGCCTCCTGCTCCCCCGCTCCCCTGCAATCAATTTATTGTACTTCATGTCAGAAACATACAAGTTTAAACTGCCATAACATGCCCCATTGTTCTTTCAAGCAATTGGCTGCAGTCATATGAGGCACATCATCCTATGTATGGAAATTTTATACTAGAAACTTTTTCTAAGAACTTGGTACTTACAGTATAAAATCTATGCATTAATATTAAGTAATAATGTTCATTATGAAATAAATAATTATAACTTCCCATACTTTATCCTGTTAACAGGCTCCTGGCTCGGAGAGGCGCTATGTAATGGCGCAAAGCACCGGCAAAGGGGAGCCTGCACACGAGTTTCAGAATATCGAATGTCTACGTCCAAATTTTGGATGCAAAGCGCTAGTCAATGTTTCTTGGGCTAAAATAACCTTAAAGCAATCACTTTTTCGTTTAATTTTATTTTCTATGTTTCGGATACAGAGAAAAAAAATTGAATACAATTTCGTGGTGTCTGATCGCGAGATGTTTTATGAAATAGCTGAGTTATGGGTTACTCTGGGAAAGGTTTCTAATTACTTTTGACATATGCAAATTGCAACATTTTTACCTCAACCGAAAAAAATTTGTTTCTCCTTTCCTAAATTATCACTTCTGTTGTTAACTTAGCCTGCGAACGGTTAAAATTTGACAGTTGACAAGCTAAGGAATTCGCAGGTTCTTGTGGGCGTCAGCCGCGATTTTAAAGGATGCATGCAGGCTTCCCTTCTTCGTATGACCCCGCCGACCGACTGGAAGGCTGTACGCAGGCTACCCATACTTATAATTATTATTAAAGCTAAAATATAACAATAAGATAAGGATAACTGGTTACCACTGCAGTGTTTCTGCCAGACCGCACCATTACCAGGAATCCCACATTGCATTTAGAGATGGCTCCCAGAAAAACAGAGAAAGGGCCGATTCCGCCCTTTCCTTCTACAAGTTTGCAGGCTTAAGGTTACAGTGTACCTTCGGGGGTGTCTCCAGTATAACAGCTCTAGTGTCTTAAGATTACACTTAACATCCCTAAACCCAGATATCAAATTAAAGCTTATAGAGCTGGCTATCTAAATATGGAAACCATTTGGTAATAAAGTGAATTGTCGAATTTTTTACGACGTCTAAATTCGAACGTCCGAATCAGCTTTAAAACGCTATAACTCAAAGCGATTATTGTATTTTGCTAATTTGATTTGTTCTCGGGTTTCCAGACATGAAGCGCTAAAAAAACGTGTCGCAATTTCCCATATTCAATTGCAGTGAAAAGTTACAGAAAATAAATTATTCGAAAAAGGGAGAAAAAAATTGGAATGACCGCACGGAAATGGCTCTTGACAAAAAAGTTTTCGGAAATAAGAAATTCGCCGACACGTTTTTGTTGATTATATGTGTTGTGGTTCAAATTTTTCTTTGGTTTGAAAATTTTCAAACCAGTTTAATTTTTATTTTCCTTTGTCTCAGATTCATTATCATATTCTCAGACAAAGGAAAACAAAAATTAAACTGGTTTGAAAATTTTCAAACCAAAGAAAAATTTGAACCACAACATATGCATCTGTCCAAATTTGAGAAATATCGAACTAATTCCCTTTGAGTTGTAGCTCTTTAAAGTGTCCCCAACAAGTGAAAAATTAACTTTGAGAAAACAGCGCTTAAAAAACATATCGCTTCATAAACAAACTCCGCTCACAAAAGTTATACTGTCATTTCTCCATCAATTTTCACTATTTTTCGATAATTTTTTTTTGGATGAAAGTTCATTCTGTAAACTTAATTTTGACGCCAAATAAAATTTCAATAAATTTTCGATCTGAAGGTACACTGTAACCCTAACACAGGCACAGTATTTTAAAAGCCATCCCTATTTAAGGCCCCGTCCACACGTATCCGGATATTTTTGAAAACGGAGATTTTTTTCTCCGTATTCAAAAACATCCGCGTCCACACGGACCGTATTACAATCGTATTTGCCCGTCCACACGTATACGCGAAAATTTTTTTACGCGAAAATTTTTCGAATATGCTAGACTTCACATGATGAGCATGCGCAGGCTACTGGCACATGCGCGCTGTGAGAAGCATAAGCCCGCGAAAATCAAAGAGTTTGCCGCCATCTTTGTTTTGACGTCATCGTATTCGAAAACCTTCATTTTCGACCGTCTACACGAATATGATAAATCTCTGTTTTTAAAAATCTACAGTCTGGAGAGCGTATTCAAAAACCTCCGTATTTGTTGCCGAAAACGCCGTTTACGTGTGGACGGGAGGTGCAAATGAAGAAAAAAATCTCCGTTTTCGAAAATATCCAGATACGTGTGGACGGGGCCTAATTCAATAGGGGTTTTCAATACAGAACACTGCCAAAAAGCAGACCAAAAAGCAAAGCACAGTTTGACGGTCCGTCATTTTTGCATTGTCTTGTCAAAATGCTAAATTTACCTTCATCATTGGATATACGTCATGTAGACATAGCATATATCGATAACTTTTTTACCATATTTGGGAAGTGTATCAATGTGTTGAAAGAAAGGCATAGTATTTTAAAAGCCATCCCTTTTTAATTCAATAGGGGTTTTCAATACAGAACACTGCCAATAAGCAGACCAAAAAGGATACAAATTCAATCAATCAGCGGGTGGTGGAATAATCAGCGCCATTTCAGCGAGTTAAGCCTGGACACTATTCAGCCTCAACTTAGTGCTGTAGCTTCAAAAGAGCTCAATCTATGGATATTCATCAATAATGATGGCATCTCGCAGGGCTGGAAATAACGGCCGGTCAACGGACAATGTCCGGCCTGATTGGGGCTTTGACCGGTCAAACGTTCGTCTTGCCGGTCATGTTGACCGGTCACATTCATAGTGATCCTTTTAAAACTTTAGAAAATCAAATACAATAAAATAGCTATTGTTTACTGTGCACTTTAATAAATATCGCAAAGTTATCCTAGAGTTATCGTAAAGTTACCCGTAAAGCTACCGTAAAATTATCGCAAAGCGGCTACCGTAACGTTAGATTTACCGTAACGTCCCCGTAAAACTACCGTAAAGTTATAGCAAAGGTACCGTAACGTTATTGTAAAGTTCCCGTAAAACTACCGTATAGTTATGAAAGCTACTGTAAAGTTATCGTAAATGGTTACGGTTACTGTAACGTTATCGAAAGTTCCCGTAAAACTACGGTAAACCGTAATAGATACGAAAGCTACCGAAAAGATATCGTAAACGGTTACCGCAGCGTTATTGTTAAGTCCCCGTAAAACTACCGTGTAGTTATCGCAAAGCTACCATGCCGTTATCGTAAAGAAGTTTCCGTAACGTTATATCGTAAAGTTGCCGTAAACTACCGTAAAGTTATCGCAAAGCCATCATAACGTTCTCGTAAAGTTGCAGTAACGTTACCGTAAAGTGCTGGTAAAACTACCGTAAACGGCTATAACAAAGCTACCACAAACGTTCACCACTGAGTTAGCCATTGTTTGTGTGTGGGTTTTTTTGCTTTTTTTTTTTTGGGGGGGGGGGGGATCATATTGTGTACTTGTGGAAAATTAAATTCGTTATACTTGACCGGCCAGAAATTACGTATGACCGAGCTAAAATTTATTTGGCCGGTCATTTTGACCGGTGGACGTCCCAAAATTATTTCCAGCCCTGATCTCGTAATTTTAAGATGATTTCCATGAACAACAAGGTCTATCACAAGTTTTTTCTTGACAAACAAAAAGAAACAATGGACAGTGAAACAGCAGAAAAGAAAACTGAGGACCGCGACAGCAATAAACAAGTGACTGATAAGTCACAAAAAACAAATTCTTCATGTTACGAGAAGAAGTTTAATACTCGGTGGTTATTGGCCCCTTTCCTAAGAAAACTGACCTCTAAAACAGTTTTTAGAGCCAGTTTGATCCTCAAGTAAAATTTTCTGGCTGAAACACTGCCACTGGATATGTTATTGAATGCTAGGGATTCGTGGAAAATTATGTTCCAAATGACATGAATAATAACACACCAAGTTCTGTTTGTATTTAACTATTATAGTGCGAAAGCGCGCGTGATATCGCCTATTTCTTAGTCGATGAGGCTCTAGGCCAAGTCGGCTAAAATTAGGCGATATCACGCAAGCTTGAGTGCTATAATAGTTTTATAATTCAACACATTGATAACAAAGCACAGTTTGAAGGAAAAAATATCGAGACCTGTCCATCATTTTTGCATTCTCTTGTCAAAATGCGAAATTTACCTCCATCGTTGTATATACATCACGTAGACATGGCATATATCGATAACGTTTTGACCATATTTGGGCAGTGTATCAATGTGTTAATTATTATTATTATTACTAAAGACAGAAAGTAGAACACAGAATATACTAAGGGCTAAGGCACTTCTCTAGGCTGTTTTATATAGGATCAACCATCAACAGATGGTTAGCATTCTATTACAATGCAATGAGAGGCTAGATATTCAGTTTAAGGGGTCCAGGGTGGGGAGGGGGGGGGTTTCTCAGCTATAATGGTGACAGGAAGGTGCAAACGAGGCCAAATTGTTACACCCCCAATAAAAACTCCTATTAGGCTAAAACCAGACCCCAAAAAAGGTCAATGGGCCAGAATGTAACACCTCCCAAAGAGTCCCTTTTTCTTTCTTTCTGCCCCCCCCCCCCCAAAAAAAAAAAGTCCTCATCATAATCTTTTACCCCCAAAAAGTCACCACAAAATTTCTAACTCTAAAAAAGTCCTCAGATTCGCAAATTTCACTAGCATACCTTACTACCCCCAGGGGCATACTAAGGGCCTGTTTATATGGTCTTGGGTACCTCGGACCCCCCCCCCCCCCCCCGAGACAACTTTGCCAAGTCTTTATATGAGAAATGTTGTCCCTGCTGACCAAGTCAAAGTTGACCCTACTTAAATATTCACAACACTGTGTAAAATTCAAATCTAAATACAGCTATCATATACCGTACCTGTTCTTTTTGACTTTGTTTTATTCATTCAATCACTGCGGGCTTTGCTGATTTACATTTTACTTCTTTAATGCGAATTTGTGTTCTTAAACCTAAAAACTTGGCTTTCTGTGACACGCAGAATGCGTGAGTTGTCCCGGGTAGGCAAGCCAAAGTGTTTATATGAGAAAAAGTTGTCCTGCCTGCTAGGGTTACCCTACCTGCCGAGGCGAGACAACTCTTTCGCCCAACCGAGTTGTCTGACTAGAAGTTCCTTGTACCGATTGATGCTGGCACCAACAACAAAATTAATATCGGAAATTATGGCCACTAAACAGCAGTTTCTTTCTTTATTTTAATAAAAAGCTTGAACGTATATTTTTTATCTAATTAAACACATACATTTTTATAATCTTTTAAGCTTATTAAAGTTTATAAAAATTAAAGCATGTAGCTGGTACATGTACTAGCTTAAAAAAAATGTACGCTTAACGTTACGTGAAAATAAAGCTTAACTTATATTTAACAAAAAATACATACCATGAAGAATAAAGACCATTAATCGCCATTTCATCACTTTTCATCTTGGCAGGGTTTTCATATTTGCACTGCTTTCCTCCACAAAACATCGAACACTGGATGGTGCCTGGTGTAACGTGCCGAAAGTGCTCGGAAATACGTGAATACTTTGGTCCGGCATCCTTCTTCGGCAATTCAGCCGAGGCAGACAAAGTCCACTTTACTTCTCCAGAAGAATTTCTTTTATCCATTACAGCTAAAGATTTCAAATTCAAGTGGTGCTTGTTTAGCGTACTGTTTTTAGATCCATTATTTAAGAATCTGAACTGCTATCTTCGAAGCTTTGGCCAACCGGTAACTAAGGTACACAAAGACGACGAGTTATATAGACAAGGAGATGAAGAATTTGACAACACCAGCGTGTAGCCCTGTTAAATCCACAAATACAGTATTGCTTCAAATGAAGTTGTGTTTTCTCCTGTTCTACATTTGATCAGCTCTATTGTTTCCTCTTATGGGGAACAAAAAACTTGGTGCCGCGGAAGCTCTGGAAGCCATTTTGTTTTCTACCCCAGTCAGCCCCAGTCTCTGAAACGATAACGCTGCTCGAATTCTTGGTTTTCACATGACGTCATAAAACCCGCTTTCTAACTATGAGGGGCTATTTGGCTCATATCTGTTATGATGTAGTATTGAATTATATTTGAGTAAGCCGCTGAATTATGTTTTGGCATTTTACATTATGTTTTCCATTTCCGAATTTAATTATGTTTTGGCATTTTACATTGTTTTCCATTTTCGAATTATGTTTTGGCATTTTACATTATGTTCTCCATTTTCGAATTATGTTTCGACATTTTACATTATGTTATCCATTTTCGAATTATATCCGGTAAAACTCTAAATTATGGCGCGCCATTATTATGTTTTGGCATTTTACATTATTATTTTTTTCGATATTTGGAATGCCATATGAGAGGGTGGCAAAGGGGTTTTATGTGACACATGATCGCCCCAAAATTAGCCGAGTTATGCGTGATTGTGCCCAAATTAACAGCGTGATGCGTGAGTCACCAGATAGCGTAGTATATTCACAGGCAGACCACACTCTGTTGGGCGTCGATAAAATCTGGAACATGGAACATTCCGGAACATTCCGGAACATGAAAAATTATGATTATTATAAAAAATAAATAACTAAATAAAAATAAATAACCAAAAGAAGAGAAATAAATAAATAAAAATTAACTGGTATCATCTCTGAATATGAAAAAAAAAAATATTTAGTTGGAAGTTGGGCAGGGGAAGGGGTGTTGGATACAGTTTATGCAACTGACCACGACGAGTGAAGGCTTACCTCTTTAAGGACGGTGCCACCTAATGGCGAGGTATTTTGCCAGGTTTTTGACTATGCGGGGAAAGTAGATCTTAGCAGGGGCTATTGGAATCCAAAGAGAAAATTGGGGGTAACCACGCAATTTTCGGAGATATTTAAGCTTCAATCTGGAAAAAATGCTGACATCAGCATTTTTTCGAAAAAAGGAAAAATAGATCTTTCTTCGCGGATTTCCTTAGAATTCGCCTTTACATACACAAAAGCAACAATAATTCTAAAAATCTCTAAAACACATAACAAATGGTAACATAACAACTACTGTTTATGTGTTTTAAGTTACAAAATCATCACAACGGAGCCATAATCGGCCCTGACAGCTTTCCCACGTTCGCCAAAAATACGGTCTTAATAACGTTTGCCCACAACAAAAAATTAATGGGGTGCTTAATATGCTTACCACTTCCATTTTATAAGATAAAAAGCAGGGGTCACCACGCGTTTTTACAAGTTATATTTAGATATTTTCAACTTTTACGGAATCACTTTCGGGGTTCGCAACATTTTTTTCTATGCCCTCCCTAGTAAGTTGAATATTGCGCGTGTCTTTTTCGGGGGCATGCTGGGATTTCCACTCGACGGCTCGTTCAAAACTTTTAAATACTTTCAGGACTCTTTCAGTTCTTTCAGGCACGATAAAAAGACAAACATTGTAGAATTCAAAGGAATTCTATTTGTAGATGTAAGGTACTCTTTTGAGAAACATTTTTCGGGGATTTCAAGGTCAAACAGCACAGTAAAGGAGTAAAAAGACAAAATCGGTTTACTTCCATTGACCTACAGTGGATCTACGGATTTATTATGTTCCTTTGGGCACAAGAACTTTACATTGTGTGCATCTTCTTCCGATTCATTACCAACTTGAAAACATCAGTGCTATATCGAGGTGACTGGTCGGCTGCCGAAAAACTCTAGATTGGCAGGTTAGTCTTTTAACGGTTATTTGGAGCCAAAATTTAAGAAATATTTATTGAAAAGTGCTTGAGTTTTGTAATTTCATTTGGCTGCGTGTTTATTTTCTTGTGAAGCTCCTGTAGTTTTCATGGATTCTTTGATAACTTTAAAAGAGTTTACACTTTAATGTCAAAAAAATCGTGAAATAATAAAACACTTTTTTTTGCCTAAGTCTACGGCTTTATTTGATCTAAAAAGATAAGATTTCTTTTCAGTTTATCATGGTAAGTTTTTCGCCTATTAAAATTTGCTCTAATGCAAAGAAGTTGAGAACTGACACGATGCGACTTCGAAAAACATCACTTGTCTATAATAGAGAATAAAGGAAATCAATTGAACCTTAATGCACAAATGTGTTTACGAAAGATTACACCAAAAACCATGCTTGCCAGCAATCCAGGGAGGGAAGACTTTAGTCGGATGCTTCCCGGCTTTGGAGCGGCCAGTTTTCTTTAGTTGCTGGCTTCAGCCTTGTTTTTTTTAATATGTCAAAAACGGTTTTTTCGAAACGCTTTCCTCATCTCAATTATCCTTTTCGACGTTTGTTTGATTTAACTGGTCAGGAACAATTGTTTTTCTGCTTTTGTTATATACTTTTTTATTCGCAAAAATGGCCACTGGCAAAAGATTTTGGCAGATAAACAAAAATTTCAAACAACGCGAGTTTGGCCGCCAAACAAAAACTTGCAGTCAATTGAAATAACAACATACCAGCCTTTCCTTGGATTTTATGCCTTGAGGATGCTTGTTTTATGTATAAAAAACACTAGTCTGGTTTGACTTTAAGTTTTGTTAAAATTTTGAATGGTGAAAAGGATCCAATGTAAACAATCTTCGTAAAGAAAGGCAAAACGTACGCGTTCTGCTGATAGAGGCAGCATCGGCAATTAGCTCAAAATAGTTTCATTACCGAGGCTGTGTCAATAAGCACATTTTTATAGATTTTTGAGAACTCTTTTTATCTTGTATTAAATATAAAGTTTAGAAACTGAGCCAGGGAGTTGACAGTTGACATGAAAAGTGGGCGGAACTTAGTCGTCTTTACCACCCGCGTTCGCGTTTAAAAAATAACCCGTGTCTCGCGCGACTATCGCGCAATGCATGCGCAGAACGTATGCGCAATAACAATAGGTGGCACCGTCCTTAAAATCTTTTAAATGGGGATGTCGGGAAGAGGGTGTTGTTGCGCCAGTATTGAAGAGACAGGAGCGCCACAACGAAGGAACAATAACAGCTTTAATAACAACCAAACGTTCGTACAACAAGATGGCCGCTCAGGATAACACGAGCAAGGAAAAACATGCGTGCGCATACACTAGTAACAATGCCGCAGGCACAGCCTGCTGGCGTAGGCTATCCCCATGCAGCCATGAGTTTAATCATGTGACGGTCATCCATCTATCACTCGGTGATCGTGAGAAGAGCTTTTAAGCTCTTAATTTAATTTTAAAAAAATTGTGTTTTTTTCAAAACAATTTTACGGGAAAATTCCACCATCCTGATTAATAGTTTTGTACTCTGAGTTCAAAAAAAGAAGTTCAGTTAGCTGACTTGTTTAGTGCCGGGGTTTAGTGCTGCAATTCTTTCAAAATGGGATTTTCAAGTGTTTACAGATTCCAATTTTGACATGTTCAAAAAATAGGCAGTCGAGGACTGCATGTGGTTACTGCTGTAAAAAGGAAATTGATAATCAATGTAAAGAGCTGGTATTCATGTCTTACTAAATCGCATGCAACCTGTGTAAAATGGGTTACTCCAGAAAAAAAAATCCCCAAAAGCCGACGGATGCAAGATTATTTTTACCCCTGCCCCACCCGGATTTCCCGGCCAGCTTGACCCACCCTCGCACCTTGATTTTTAGGTAACTCTCAAATAAAGTAAGGACCACTTGGGCAAACAGCACAGCGAAGTGAATCCGGATCTTGGTGTGAGGGTCCTGAAGGAGGGGTACCAATCCCATTTCCCAGCCCATTTTTTCCCAAATCCCATTTCCCAGCGTCCAAATCCCATTCCCAATAGCAGAATTCAGGAAAAATCCCAGTGTTTTTCATACCAGTTCTTTTCTATTCACATCCGCATCTCAGGTGATACAGTAGAATCCCGCTAACTCGAACTCTGAAGGGAAACGAAAATCAGTTCGAGTTAGCGGGGGTTTGAGTTATCGGGGTTGGTAAAAAATTTATTTATTTTTGTTAATTATTAATAGTAGTGACGATATATAACGTGAACATAGTTTTATTACAGTCGAACCTGTATATAATGGCCCTGTATTAAGCGGCCACCCTCTATTAAGCGGCCAGTTTTCAAAGTCCCGATTTTTCGCTCATACAAACGCTGTATTTGTTACCTGTATTAGGCGGCCACCTATATTAAGCGGCCGCGGCAACCCTGTAGCAGTCCTATGTTTGTCTTTCTTTGTTATTTTTACCTGTATTAAGCGGCCACCCTTTGAATGGAAACTAAGCCACATGTCATTTTATGCGGTATTTTATTGTGTTTAAAATGCGATCCATCGTTACTATAAAGAAATAACATGTACAAAGCTACTGTAAGCTGATAATCGGCCGTTTAGTATCGTTAACGCTTTGCAGATGTCCGCAATGTGCTGAAATACAGACAAAATCACGAACACAAAAAATGTTCGTTTTGAATATGCTTCACTCTTTAGCTAGAAATTATATATATATCATTTCAAATTCCTCTTTAATTAGTTTGTTCTTCAGCCATGTGATGGAGAATGAATCGCCTTTAAACGTATACTCGCAAGGGATTTTAACTGCACATTGAACGTTATAACTGCACTTTGAACGTAACAACTATGAAATGACGGAATGAGATATTTTGTACGTGTGAACTGTAAGTCATAGAAATACAGTACTGTATACCGTAGAAGAGTAGAGGACAATTTATTGCACAGTATTTTTACACAATGTTACGTTAATTGGCGCTGAACTTTGTTTAAAGTATAGATCGCTTAAAAGAGTGTTGATTGTCTTATTAGTTCCTTGCATGAAGTGTTTTTGTATGATACGCCATTAAAATTTACATTAGACCACGCCCAGTGGGTATTTTTAGTGATCCTGTATTAAGCGGCCACCTGTATTAAGCGGCCAGTTTCTCAAGTCCCGAGGGTGGCCGTTATACACAGGTTCGACTGTATCTACTTTTGTGATGTAAACTAAATTTGCGAATTTACGGCCGATTTCTTTCGGTGGATCCGATCGGCTCGTTGAGCGGAGCGCCCTACCTTGCCTTTCTTTTAGGGAGGAAGAGACAGTTGAACTAAAACTCGCTGGAATCGTTTCGAATCGACCCCAAAACCACTCAAGACACAATTAAACACACAAATAAGTTCAGGTGAGCCGGTTTTCTACAAATATGGTTCCTAATTTTACGCTCAAATTCGAAGTGAATTTATAAATTCGCTATTACGAAACAGTTACCTGTAAACATCACTTGGGCTTGGGCTACCTGTGCTCCAAGTGGCGCGTTGTTGCGAAAACTAAGACCCCCGAAAACTAAGACCTAAGGGACGGACCATTTAATTTTTGTGGCGGGGGTTGGGCAAATACCAAAAAAAAATTCCTGCAGAAGAAATTTAAGAGAAAAAAAAATCGTGCACAAGAAAGCACCTGAAAAACAAATTCAAGCATTAAGGTAAAAAAAATTCTTGCAAATAGCGATGCTGAAAAAAAAAAATTCATGCTCAGAAGAAATTGCCCACCCCCCCCCCCCCCCCCCCCACAAAAATTAAATGGTCCGTCCCTAAGACCTAAGACCCGAAAACGAAGACCCGAAAACGAAGACCAGAAAACTAAGACCCGAAAAGAAGACCCGAAAACGAAGACCCGAAAACTAAGACCCCCTTATTATCTCGTTAATGCGCATGCTCATTAAACGAGATTTCGGAATCAGTACGAAAAAAGGGACAAAAGTTGTTAACAAAGGTTTCTTTGTTAAATTTTGTGGACTTTTGTCCCGGGGGTTTCTTCTTTTTAAGTCGTGAATACGACTTATCGCGGTTACTGGAAAAAGTCACTCGCTCATCGTAAACTTTATATTAAATTTATATTAAATTGTTGATATGTTACACTTCGGTAGGCATACATGGAGTACATGAGAGTAAACCATACGTCCGCCATTACGATCCTTGTGTTCACGAATATTCGATGAGATGAAACGTCGGTTTGGGAAAACGTTGGGGTTCTTTTACTTGTTATTATTGTTTGGCAAGGGTATCTGACATTAATAATGAAGGAAAAGGTAAGTTTGTCCCGTAATTTTCATTTTCGCTAGTAAACAGACCTAAACACATTCCTTCGTGTGAGGCTGACAAACATTGCCGAGCTGAGATTGTGCAGTACGGACTGTAATTCACCTTCAAAGCATTGTTGATAAAAATCACAGTGGATTTTACTTGCCACGTGTTTGCTATACGCTCTGGAGAATAATCCAGGACTCCCTCAGCTACGTATACACACGAAGGTTTTAGAGGTCCTTCTTCTGTTTGGTAAAAGATATTGTTACGTGGATCCGCAACATAAGGGAAGTAGTCATAATATGTACAATCTAAGAGGACCTATTTTGTGTAGGGTAGGAAAAGGTCCGATGTTTGTTTCATATTCACGACTTCGCTCGCAAGGAGCCTTTGATTTCTTTATAGAAGCAATATTAGGGCATTGAGGATATGGTTGATTAAAGCGGTTAGGATTTCAAGAAGGGCGTCACATACCGTCACTAAAATTTTTGAGGAACACCCCCGGTCCTATTGTTAATTTCCCTAGGGTATTGAAATGTCATGAACTTGTCATGTCTTACGTTACGTCACCACAAAGGTATTACAGTTCTTATTAAGTTTCGATATCCTCACTTTAGGTATCATTCTTTCAAATTTGTTTTTAAGTTTATGTGTCCTAGACGTTCTAAGCTAGTAAGCTGTTTGCGTTTTATGCGTTTTATATTTCTTTTTATCTGGGTTTTGCACACGCTTTTTGTCACATTTGTTATTATTTAGCATGCTGCGTTTGCCATCGGGGCTTTTAAGATGTTTGTTTGTTACACGTTTTAATTGTTTGGCATGCTGCGTTTGCCATCGGCGCTTTGCAATTGTTTGTTGTGACAAGTTTGAGTTTGTTTAGCATGCTGCGTTTGCCATCGGGGTTTTGCAGATGCTTTTTGTCACATTGTTATTATTTAGCATGCTGTGTTTCCCATCGGGGCTTTGCAGATGCTTGTTGTCACAAGTTTGAGTTTGTTTAGCATGCTGCGTTTGCCATCGGGGTTTTGCAGATGCTTTTTGTCACATTGTTATTATTTAGCATGCTGTGTTTCCCATCGGGGCTTTGCAGATGCTTGTTGTCACAAGTTTGAGTTTGTTTAGCATGCTGCGTTTGCCATCGGGGCTTTGCAGATGCGTTTTGTCATATTCATGTTATTATTTGGCATGCTGCATTTGCCATCGGGCCTTTGCAGATGCGTTTTGTCACATTTGTTATTATTTAGCATACTGCATTTGCCATCGGGCCTTTGCAAATGCTTTTTCTCAAAGTTTTTAATTATTTAGCATGCTGCGTTTGCCATCGGGGCTTTGCAGATGCTTGTTGTGACAAGTTTGAGTTTGTTTAGCATGCTGCGTTTGCCATCGGGTTTTGCAGATGCTTTTTGTCACATTTGTTGTTATTTAGCATGCTGCGTTTGCCATCGGGGCTTGGCAGATGCATGCTTGTTGTGACAAGTTTGAGTTTGTTTAGCATGTTGCGTTTGCCATCGGGGCTTTGCAGATGCATGCTTGTTGTGACAAGTTTGAGTTTGTTTAGCATGCTGCGTTTGCCATCGGGGCTGTGCAGATGCTTGTTGTGACACGTTTGAGTTTGTTTAGCATGCTTCTTTTGCCATCGGGGTTTTGCAAATGCTTTTTGTCACATTTGTTATTATTTAGAATGCTGCGTTTGCCATCGGGGCTTGGCAGATGCATGCTTGTTGTGAAAAGTTTGAGTTTGTTTAGCATGCTGCGTTTGCCATCGGGGCTTTGCAGATGCTTGTTGTGACACTTTTGAGTTTGTTTAGCATGCTGCCTTTGCCATCGGGGTTTTGCAAATGCTTTTTGTCACATTTGTTACTTTTGCCATCGGGGCTTTGAAGATGTTTGTTGTGACAATTTTGCAGATGCTTTTATCACAGTTTGAGTTTGTTTAGAATGCTGCCGTTGCCATCGGGGTTTGCAGATGCTTGTTGTGACAAGTTTGAGTTTGTTTAGCATGCTGCGTTTGCCATCGGGTTTTGCAGATGCTTTTTGTCACATTTGTTGTTATTTAGCATGCTGCGTTTGCCATCGGGGCTTGGCAGATGCATGCTTGTTGTGACAAGTTTGAGTTTGTTTAGCATGCTGCGTTTGCCAT
The DNA here is from genome assembly GCA_022457155.1 of Cladopsammia gracilis. Taxonomy (NCBI): domain Eukaryota; kingdom Metazoa; phylum Cnidaria; class Anthozoa; order Scleractinia; family Dendrophylliidae; genus Cladopsammia; species Cladopsammia gracilis. The sequence continues at coordinate 292,450 of JAJGOT010000283.1, forward strand.
CGGGGATTTGCAGATGCTTTTTGTCGCATTTGTTATCATTTAGCATGCTGTGTTTGCCATCGGGGCTTTGCAGATGCTTGTTGTGACAAGTTTGAGTTTGTTTAGAATGCTGCCGTTGCCATCGGGGTTTGCAGATGCCTTTTTGTCACATTTTTTAATTATTTAGCATGCTGCGTTTGCCTTCAGGGTTTTGCAGATGCTTGTTGTAACAATTTTGAGTTTGTTTAGCATGCTGCGTTTGCCATCTTGGTTTTGCAGAATGAGATAGAATGATGCTTTTTTGTCACATTTTGTAATTATTTAGCATGCTGCGTTTGCCATCGGCGCTTTGCTGATGCTTGTTTGTCACATTTTTAAATTATTAAGCATGCTGTGTTTGCCATCGCGGCTTTGCAGATGCTTCTTGTGACACGTTTGAGTTTGTCTAGCATGCTGCGTTTGCCATCTTGGTTTTGCAGAATGAGAGAGAATGATGCTTTTTTGTCACATTTTTTAATTATTTAGCATGTTGTGTTTGCCATCGGGCTTTGCAGATGCTTGTTGTGACGAGTTTCAGTTTGTTTAGCATGCTTTGCTTCGCCTTTCGGGGTTTTGCAGATGCTCTTTGGTCACATTTTTATTATTTAGCATGCTGTGTTTGCCATCGAGGCCTGGCAGATCCTTGTTGTGAGAAGTTTGAGTTTGTTTAGCATGCTGCGCTTTGCCATCGGAGTTTTCCAGATGCTTTTTATCACATTTCTGAATTAGCATGCTGTGTTTGCCATCGGGGCTCTGAAGACGTTTGTTGTGACAAGTTTGAATTTGTTTAGCATGCTGCGCTTTGCCATCGGGGCCTTGCTTATACTTGTCCTGACATGCTGGAGTTTGTTTGCAGTGTGTTGCGCTTTGCCATCGGCTTCTTGTTGTGAGTGTTTGGTTAGCATGATGCCTTTCAACATCGAGTTTTGCAGATGCTTTTTTGTTCAGGCTTTGTTTAGCATGCTGTGCTTTACCTTCGGCGCTTTACATATGCTTCTTTGTTTCACTTTAGTCATACCTTTTATCTCTTTCGTTTCTCTGCTCCGATGACAGTCTTGAAGGGAGTCTAATTCCCTACTCGGATTACCGGCTCTCAGGCTCTATTTTATCTTTGCTTATCTTTGTTTGTGTTACCTTTCAGTCTTCTTTGCCCTTCTCAATTATAAGAATGTTGGCTTAAATTAGTTGGAGATTTCTGGAAATTTTGATCCTACTGCCATCATGGGTTAATAGCACTAGAAGTTCCATTTCCACCCAAGCCTGCGCCAATAAGTTGGGACGAACACCAGAACCAACGCTAAGTAAACGTTTAATGAACAAGGACGCCGAGAATACAATCGCGCAAAGCATTAACGAATGCTAAAGAAAGGCATGGTTACCAAGCAGGCTAAACACTACCTTTTCCTCTTGCTAGTTTACAAAGTATATACTTGGTGAAAACAAATACAATAAAATAATGGTAAATAATGAAAAGCATAGTTCAAGTATTATGTAAATGGTTCTTCAGATAAGCAAAATGTCAAAGCAACATGTAACATAGTCTTTCGGATAGGTAAAGTTCAAAGTATTATGTAACATAGTCCTTCAGGTAAGCAGGGCGCCGAGAGGGACGGGTAGACCGGCGAGGGCCAGAGCATGGTTCTTCACTGGGTGAGGTTGTTGGAGATGGTGAGGGCTCAGCAATTGGAGCTTGGTGGTCAGTAGAGGCTGGAATTTCAGAACTGTCAGCACATGGAGGGCACACAGAGGGAGAGGAGTCATCTGTACTTGAAACAGGAGTGGGCTCGTCAAGCTGATTGTCAGGAGAGACAGTGTGATCTGAAATGGCAGTAGGTGTGGACTCGCTCGGAATTGGAGAGTGGCAGGTATTAACCTCTCGATCCAATGGCGTGGAGAGCTCATCAGGAATTTGGGGTAGAGGTATGTGAGGTGGACTCGGACGAGGAGAAGAACTGCGCAGCCTCTTGTTGAAGGAATCAAGGGGGCGTCCGGACAGTAGCGACGGGTAAGCTGGCAAACAGTGTCGATCTGGTCTGGAACGAGATAGCACTCTGACAGCTTGATGCGGTAGGAAGTGGAACGAAGCTGGGAACCGTCAAACTTCCGTACGTTGCACCATAAACCATCAACCGACACCACAAGATAACGATCACGGGCTCGGGTTTTGGAGGCATCGGAAGTGATATACACTAAATCGCCAACCTGTACTGGAGGGGACATGAGAGGGCTACCACTGGGGGCCTTGGATCTTTCACTTGCAGGGTGGTTACAAGGGCGTTGGGAGTGCTGTTGTCTTATCAGCTGTAGATCAGACAGGGGCATCTGTGAGTTGGTAAATTGATCCCGTTGAAACCACATCTCGCAGGCAGACAAACCCCTGTTACGAATACGGGAGTTGAGGTTGGCAGTGGCGATGGCAAGAGAAAGAGGAGAGAAGGGGCCACCCTCGGGACAAATACACAGGAGTTCATCGCCCAGCTCAGCAATGCACTTCTCAGCAACAGGGTTTTTATTTAGGTTCTTGATGCGACCAACCTCTACAACGAGACCATGGTGGCAGAGGACCTCGTCATTGGATAGCGAAGCAAAGCCAGGAGCAGGATCCACTCTGATGACAGAAGGTGGACCAGCTAAAGGGCGAGGGCAAAGGGTTGGTCACGTTTCACGACGAGAAGACCGTCTCGGGAGATAGAGGCAATGTTCAAATAACGTTTGATGTCCTTGATATTCGTCAACTTTTTAGAGGGGCGAGTACCCTGCTTAATGTGAGAATGAACACGCCTTAGGTCTGGACATTCAAGCTGAGTCTGCAGCCAGGCGGGACGGCTTGTGAAGGGGAGTGCGGTGGACCCAGAGAGTACGTCATGGGCGAACAGTAATGGGGCGTACGACTAAGTCTTCTGCCTTAGATGTAAATAAGCAGATTTGACAACGGGGATCTTCGCAGGCGGGGGCATTGCGACTGGCGAAATCAGAGGGAAGGTTAGCAGAACCAGTCAGGTGCAACAGGGAGATCTGGTAGCGGCTGACGGTGGACAAGAATGTGGTAACCCGAGGGCTTGCGGAGAATTGGTCACGGCAAAGCTTCTCGAAGGCCTGGACACACGGTTCACTATCTGTGAGTACACACGTCTTGCATTTAGACTGAATGATGTACGGCGCAAAGTGTTTTATGGAGGCGGCAACGTTTGAGGCCTCTATTTCACATGGCAACCAGGACACCTGATGCTTTTTGAACCTGGCACTGAAGAAACCAGCCAACAGTAGTTTCTGGTTGCGAAGAACATAAAGGGTGGCACCAAGGCCAGTCATCTTGACAGAAACGTCGGTCACGATCCAGAGTTGATCATCAGGTTTCGATAGGACAATGGACTTGTTGGATGAAAGCGCTTTTTGACAGGTGTGGAAGGCTGACAAGAGATCATCAGAACAGTCGATTGTGTCCTGAGATTGGCGACCCGCGATGAGTGACTCGAGCGGGGCAAGGAGGCGAGCGTGGCCATCCAGGACTCGACCAAGCATCTTGTAGGAACCAATGAAGGCACGGAGACCACGAATAGTCTTAGGGAATTTACAGGATGACAGGGCAGCTATGCGGTGAGGAGAGGCACGAATGAAGCCTTGAGACCATACCCAACCGAGAATAGTAGGGATGCGGACAAATGATGGTTTTCTCAGCAGATAACAGGAGGTTGCACAGGTCTAGGGCTGAGAGGACTTTCCGCCAGTTTGCAAGGAGCTCTTGGGGAGAGTTGCCATCGCAGTATAGGTCATCTGCTGTCTTAGCGACACATCCTTCTTGAAGGAGATCGCCTAGCACACGGCACATTAATTCCTCTAAAGCTGTTTCGGAGCCAGGAATGCCCATGGCGCAGCGTGTATAGACACGAACCCCCTTGAATGGGGTGACGACACCGCAGTACTTCATGGAGTTTCTTGAAAGTGGGATTTGGTAGAAGGACTGGGACAGGTCGGAAACTGCAATGCACTTCCAGCGAGCGATCTTTAGGAGTGTGGAATCAACATCAGGCATGAGAGACGGCTGAGGTTTACTGTAACGGCCAACATCGGTAAAAGCTGTGACAAGGCGGAAGCCACCGTTCCTCTTTTTCACCAAAAAGGAAGGGTTCAAGTACTCCACAACCACTTGCAGGTCTTCGGGACGGCGGAAGATGCCTTGGGCCTCAAGCTCGTCGAACTTGCTCTGGAGCAGGTCAAGTTGATCAAGTGAATACTGGGGAATACGACCTTTACGTTGAGGAGGTTCGACTGGACCCATGTTTGTAACGCCTTCAATCGGACCAACTGCACCCTGGGATGCGCCGATCAAAGACAACTTGAAACTCTTTTAGGAGGGACGAAAAGGAGGCTTTCTCAGGGGGAGACAATATACCATCAGGATCGATACGCACAGTCTATGTGGGTGAGTATGGTTCTGGGTTGGATCTGACGGGTCTCTGACGGATCTGAGTCTCTGTGGGTGAGTATGGTTCTGGGTTGGATCTGACGGGTGCGGACTCAGGTGAAGGGCTGGTAACAACAAGGCGAGCCTGGCAAAAATGGTCGTTCTTTCGTACAAGTAGAGGTTCCTCTGTGTTGTTAAGGAGTCTCAGTTTACCACCAACGGCTTGAATAATGTCAGGATAGGGCCAAGCATGAACAGATTTGAGCCAACTGGATGAAACCGAGTCAACGCGAGGTTCAATAGCGAAAGTAGTGTAGTGTTGTGACATCTGTCAATCATGTGAGCACGCGGTCGAGAAGAACTAGTACTCTTGTAGTCGGTGCGAGCATGGAGTCAATAAATCAAAGTTGCGTTTGACTTACGGTTGTCTTTACTTGAACGGTACGACACCACATCTGGCGACGAGGACCCACGAAGCGTGTCCAGAAAGAAAAGTCAAGTCCCAAAGCGCGGACAAAGCAATTTAAGTCCCAAAGTGCGGACAAAGTAACTCAAATCCCAAAGCGCGGACAAGATAAACTTGACAAATATTCGACAACATGGCAGTCTCGCTCCCGACTTTCCCGGCTTTCTAAGTGCATCTAGACGGCAATGTAGGCCACAGGTGGAAAAAATGGCTAGCCAGATTCGAGAATTTAATTGTAGGAATGGGAATCAAAGACGAAACACGAAAACGTGCTCTTCTGCTACATTACAGCGGTCCCGAAGTCGACGAGATTTTCGATACGCTTGAAGACACCGGCGAAGACAAAGATTACAAAACGGCCGTCGAAAAACTTACCGCCCACTTCAATCCCCAAGTCAACACAACTTACGAGGTCTACAATTTCAGGAAAGCTCAGCAAAATGAAGCCGAGAGTTTGGACAGTTACCGTACAAGACTCAGAACTCTTGCGAAGACCTGCGAATTTACAAACGCCGATAAAGAAATCCAAGGAGCAAATTATTCTAAGCTGCGAGTCGAACGCACTGAGGCGGAAAGCACTACGTGAAGACCTTGATTTAACTGCTCTCTTGAAAGCTGGAAGAGCCCTCGAGCTCAGTGAAACGCAAGCTAAAGAATTGGAGAGTGACAAAACGACGGTGAACGCCATAAAGCACCAGAAAAAGAATGAAACTCGTTCAAAGAAAGGTTGTCCCAAAAATCGCCGACGAGAGCAACACAGCGAATCACGCAACCAGTCACACAAGGAGTCACGCAAGTCCAATGAGTCATCAAAATGCAGACAGTGCGGTGGCGCCTATCCCCACAAGGAATCCTGTCCTGCTAGAAACAAGAAGTGCAACTCCTGTGGCAATCTTAATCATTTTGCTGGCGTTTGTAGGACAATTCCACCCGGTTCAGTGAAACGCGTGACGGATGAAGACACAGACGAGGAAGATTACGTGTACGCAGTAGGAGAGAAGAAACAGCCCATGTGCAGATTGGAGATCGACGGACTACACGTAGAACTGATGCTGGATTCCGGAGCTTCAGTTAATCTCATCGACGAAGTCACCTACCAAAGAGTTTACAAAGGCAAAGCAAAAACCCTAGAACAAGCCAAACGGCGAATTTTCTCCTATGGATCACCCACACCCCTACCTCTGCTAGGAACTATTCATGCCAAGATAACTGCAAAATCCAACAGCACATCAGCAAACCTGCACGTTGTTAAAGGCAGCTCAGGAAATCTCCTAGGATACGACACTGCTGAAAAGCTAGGACTCTTGAAAATCGTCAACCAAGTCGGAATCGACAAGACTAGTCCCCAGTACCTCGCGAGCGGAGAGTTTGAAGATCTGTTTGGCGGCATCGGCAAAGTGGAAGGAAAGGTAGTCAAGCTCCACATAGACCCTGATGTGCAGCCCAAACAGCAACCACACCGCCGAATCCCTTTTCATGTACGGCAAGACGTGGAAAAGGAGTTGGAGAGACTAGAAAGCTTAGACATCATCGAAAAGGTGACAGGCCCAACCCCATGGGTGAGCCCCATCGTAGTGGTTCCAAAGAGTTCTGGAGAAGTCAGAATATGCGTAGACATGCGAGAAGCCAACAAGGCGGTAAAGCGTGAGAAGCACCTAATGCCGACCATAGATGATCTGGTCGCTGACCTGAACGGTGCAACCGTCTTCAGCAAGCTAGACCTCTCCTCTGGATACCACCAACTTGAGTTAGACCCAGGGAGTCGCCACATCACGACATTCTGCACTCATGTAGGGCTGAGGAGGTACAAACGTCTGATGTTCGGAATAAACGCTGCATCAGAGATCTTCCAGAATGCAATTGAAGAGATACTCACAGGCCTACCGGGATGCAAAAACATTTCTGACGACATTATCGTGTTCGGAGCGACACCAGCAGAGCACGATCAGAACCTCCATGGTGTCCTGACCAGACTCCAACAACATGGCGTACGTCTGAACAAAGGGAAGTGTAGTTTCTCAAAGAGTGAGGTTAAGTTCTATGGTCACATTTTCAGCAGCGAAGGAGTTAGAGCCGATCCTGGGAAAATAGAGGCGATCACGAACATGAGCGAGCCAGAGAATGTGAGCGAAGTCAAGTCGTTGCTAGGAATGGCTCAGTACGTTTCCCGCTACATCAAAGAGTATGCTACAATAACGGCATCGTTACGAGCTCTTACCAAGAAGGAGACGCCTTGGCAGTGGTCAGACGAACAGCAACAAGCGTTTGACAAACTCAAGGACAGTCTGACTAAGAGTCATGTCATGTCATACTTCAACCCTGCTCAGGAGACCGAGGTGATAGTAGACGCAAGTCCTGTCGGTCTTGGAGGATTACTAGCACGGAACAACAAGGTTATCAGCTACGCGAGTCGAGCGCTCAGCGACGTGGAGTCCAGATACTCACAAACTGAGAGGGAAATGCTAGCGATCGTGTGGGCTCTGGAACATTTTCATCTTTACCTGTATGGATCTGAGTTCACAATTGTGACGGATCACAAGCCACTCCTAGGCATCTTTAACAGTCACAAGCCCACTTCAGCTCGCATAGACCGATGGAAGCTAAGGCTGATGCCGTACAACTGTCATCTTGTGTATCGGCCCAGGGCTGGAAATAATTTTGGGACGTCCACCGGTCAAGATGACCGGTCAAATAAATTTTAGCCCGGTCATACTTCATTTCTGGCCGGTCAAGTATAACAAATTTAATTTTCCACAAGTACACAATACGATAAAGTACAAGGGTACTTTTGCCATAACTTTACGGTAGTTTCACGGGGACGTTATGGTAGATATAACGTTACGGTAGGCGCTTTGCGACAATTTTACAGTAGCTTTCGTAACTATACGGTAGTTTTACGGGAACTTTACGATAACGTTACAGTAACCGTTTACGATAACTTACAGTAGCTTTCATAACTATACGGTAGTTTTACGGGAACTTTACAATAACATTATGGTACCTTTGCTATAACTTTACGGTAGTTTCGAGGGGAAATTACGGTTGATCTAACGTTACGGTAGCCGTTTTGCGATACGGTAGCTTTACGGATAACTTTAAGATAACTCTAGGATAACTTTGCGATATTTATTAAAGTCATAGTGCATAGTAAACAACACCTATTTTATTGTATTTCTAAAGTTTTGAAAGGATCACTATGGATGTGACCGGTCAACATGACCGGCAAGACGAACGTTTGACCGGTCAAAGCCCCAATCAGGCCGGACATTGTCCGTTGACCGGCCGTTATTTCCACCCCTGCGTCGGCCCGGAAAGGATGCCGAGAATCCGGCTAACTTCATGAGCAGACACCCCAACCTCCAAGCAACCGCAGAGAGAAACGTTGCCGATGAGTATGTAAACTATGTTTGCACCAATGCTGTACCAAAGGCCATGACACTTCAAGAGATTAAAGTTGAGACAGAGAAAGATTCCACACTCCAGTCACTTATCAAGGCGATCGAGACAGACCGTTGGACTGATCTTGAGATACTAGACTACAAAAGATTCAAGGACGAGCTACTGGTTTACAGTGGAGTAGTACTGAGAGGCAACAAAATCGTTGTCCCAAGCAAGCTGAGAGACAGAGCCGTAGAGCTGGCGCACGTGGGACATCAAGGAATCGTAAAGACAAAACGCCTAATCCGTGAGAAAGTATGGTTCCCTGGGATAGACAAGATGGTCAAGGACAAAGTCGATAACTGCCTAGCATGTCAAGCAGTTACTCCAAGCAAGTCGTCGCGAATTTAACCTTTGCAGATGACGCCGCTCCCTAGTGGACCATGGAAAATGCTGGCGATGGATTTCCTTGGACCATTCCCTTCTGGTGACTATCTTCTAGTTGTCATTGACGAATACAGCCGCTTCCCAGAGGTAGAGATTGTCAAGTCCACATCAGCTAAATCTGTCATCCCGAAGCTTGACGCCATATTTGCAAGGCAAGGAATCCCTGCCGAGCTGAAGACCGACAATGGCCACCCCTTCAACGGAGTCGAGTTCAGCAACTTTGCGAGGTACTTAGGATTCCTTCACAGAAAAGTTCAACCTCTTTGGCCGAGAGCCAATGGCGAGGCAGAACGCTTTATGCCAAATCTTGAGAAGTGTGTGCTAACTGCTGTCGTGGAGGGCAAGAATTGGAAACAGGAACTGTACAAATTCCTCAGACAGTATCGTGCGACACCACACACAACCACGAACGTGTCCCCAAGCGAAGCTTTGAATGGATGGAAACTCAAGACCACCCTGCCAGAAATATCACCAGCACCAGCTAGTCAGCTTACCCTGCAGGAGACTCGGAAGACTATGGCAGAGAGAGATGCAGAACAGAAGTCAAAGATCAAGGCGTACGCAGACTTGAAACTGGGCGTGAAACCAAGCGATATAAAACCAGGAGATACAGTGCTTGTGAGACAACCAAAGAAAAACAAACTAAGCACCCCTTTTAATCCAGAACCCCTTGTTGTAGAGGAGAAGAAAGGATCTATGGTTACAGCTAGCGACGGTTTCAAATCCATAACGCGGAACTCGTCCATGTTCAAAGTCATCCCGAGAAACCTGAAGGCCAAAGGAGAACGCAGAGAACAGGAAGAACCAGAGGACTTCTCTGCACAGCAAGCCAAAGTCACGACACAGGACAAAGATCCAAGCCTTCCAAGCGGAAATGACGGCGGCCTGCGGAGGTCACAGAGACAAAGGAGACCCCCAGCGAGGCTCGCAGATTTCGTTCAAATAATCTACTAGCATAGACACTGAACACTTTAAGAGACTCGTAATTAGGAGGCATGCTTATAGTTTTGTTGATGTTATTGTTAACGCTATTTGGTTTATTTGGTTCAGTTAACCGATATACATGATTGTAACGTTATTATCAAGGAGGGGAGAGATGAAGTGTTGTGACATCTGTCAATCATATGAGCACGCGGTCGAGAAGAACTAGTACTCTTGTAGTCGGTGCGAGCATGGAGTCAATAAATCAAAGTTGCGTTTGACTTACGGTTGTCTTTACTTGAACGGTACGACACCACAAGTAGGATCATTAATTAAGTCATGAGGCGTTTCAACTTCCAGGAACTCCCCAGGCCAAACAGTGGTGTTCACGTTAGGGGCACGCAGGAGATGACAGGTTCTGACTGCACGGTGGGTCTGTGAAATCGGAGGGTTTCCACAGGGAACAACATCAGATCCTGCAATAATGATTTCATGTTTAGCTGGGCGGACAGCAATATCATTGGTGGCCATGAAGGGAGTCCCAGCGAGGATATCGGCATCCAGGTCTTCAACAACGAGTGCTTCTAGCATGAGAGATCTTCCACAGCGAGTCAGAGGTAGACGAGTCTCGCCAATGATGGACAGAGGTGTGAGACCATCGGCTTGCAAAGCAGACTGGGAGCTTTTAGAAATCCTGGCACCAATGTACTTCGCAAGTGAAGCTCTCATCATATTAGTCTCAGCGCCAGTGTCGATTGTGAGGCGTAAGGGGTGATGATGGTAGAATGCATGGAGGTACGGGGACTGAGAGATGTTCACACGGCGGGAAACAGAGTGCGCATCGGTAGGGAGAGCTATTGAAAGGCATAATTCTGGTGGTCTGTGGGGACTGATTGTTCTATAGGAGAGAGTTCATCATAGGCCCACTCGTCGCTAAGGTCAGCAACTTGACGAACCCTGGACATGAACAGTCGGTCAGACTCGGGTAAATACTTGCAGGTACTCAAGAAGTGAGACAGGTAGTCGGGGCGGCCAGCTTGTTGGCAGAGAGAGCAAACTTTAACTGTGCGGGGTTTGAGAGGTTCGCGTCGCTGGGCTTGGAAGGCTCGTTTGGAAGGTTCGCGTCTCCCATAGTTCGAGGAAGCAGGACGCATGATCTTGGACTCGTCACTAGCATGAAGTTCATCCAATAACGAGTCGAGTGCCTGGGATATCTCAGGTTTCACGGAAGCTAAGGTTCTGCTACGCAGTTCTGTACCGTAACGCTGTTTGACAAGGCGAGGAAGACCAGGATGAAGCAAACGCAACCAAGTAAGGACAATGAAATTTTCGCGGGAAGGAGAAAGTTCTTCATCAGCCGCAGGGATGTCTCCATTATGGGTTATTCCGCTCGCTCTAGTGAGAAGATTGTCCTCAATAAAGGCCATTAAGCTTTGGAAAAAGTCCTCAGGGCGTTGATCTGATCTCAACGAAATATTAGCGAGGTCTAAGAAACGAGATCCCGTTGATTGCAGGCCATAATGTTGTCGGATGATTTGCCATACACCATTAATGGAAGTAGAATTCTTTACAATGGAATTCCTCGAAATGATAGGTGCATAATTTGCGATCTGGCCAAGCATCATCTCCAAATGAGCCACTTTCTGAGCAGCTTACGTATTAAAGATGTCGGTTCGAAGAGTTGTCGTCCGAAGAAGGGACTTTGTGTCGTTCCTTTTTTGGGTTCTTTTAGACCGTAACGCTACCACCACGCCAATAAGTTGGGACGAACACCAGAACCAACGCTAAGTAAACGTTTAATGAACAAGGACGCCGAGAATACAATCGCGCAAAGCATTAACGAATGCTAAAGAAAGGCATGGTTACCAAGCAGACTAAACAGGATATGGCGCTGGGAAATGACAGTTAATGGCCATGTATCAGAGGCTTTCGTTTCTGCTGTTCTTAAGGGTGACGCTCTCGCCGATATTAACACCTCAGTCACAGATTCCTTTAAAACATTTGAATTCATGGACGTCCGTCTCCAAAACCTCCAGAGTGTTAGAATTCTAATTGTCTATCGACCGCCTTACAACATGTCATGTGCCCTGTTTTTTGAAGAATTTTCTAGATTGCTAGAACCTGTGTTGTCTAAACCTTCTGCTAACTTAATGATTGCAGGTGATCTAAATTTTCATATTAAAACTTTTAATAATGTCCATGCTACGCAGTTCATTGAAATTCTTGAAACTTTTTATCTCAAACAACGCGTCTGTCCTGTTACTCATATAAGTGGTCACACCCTGGATCTGCCGATAACAAGATTAAATGGGCAAATTGTAGGAAAGATTAAGATCCATGACCCGGCGATCTCTGACCGTCTTGAGGTGCTTTGTAACTTATTTCTCAAGAAACCTCAATTTAGGAAAAAGGTCGTCCGTTCTCGAAAACTGTGCCCCTTAGATATCGACTCCTTTTGTGAGGATGTTCTTATTTCTTCGATAGTCCAGGAAAAATCCATAGATTTAGACAGAGCAGTTCATCAGTATCATAACGTTCTTGGATTACTGCTGGACAATCATGCTCCTCCGAGAAAGCGTTTGGTGACAATACGACCTGCTGTACCGGAAGTTGCTGCTGAGAAACGGAAAAGTCGTCGGCTTGAGAGAAAATGGGGGAAATCTCGGCTACAAAGTGATCGGGAAACATATCGGTATCAGGGCTTCGTCGCCAATAATTTGATTAATTCTGCAAAATCTACATATTACGCATTATTAATTAATGAGCATTCTTCAGATCAAGGGGTGCTGTTCAGAATTGTAAATAAGCTTATGCAGAAATGACATGAGACGCGATATCCACCTTCTCCGAGCAATGCTTTGCTTACTGATTTATTTGCTGACTTTTTCACTGCCAAAGTTGAGAAGATTCATGCTGCCCTTGTCCTTGTCCCTGCCCCAAGAAACAGAAATCTATTATTAGCTCATGACGATGAACTGCCTGCAAACGCTGCTGAATTGAACATCCTTTACGAGGTCATTCAAGAGGATGTAAACGAATTTGCTTATAACTCTCTAAGCAAGTCCTGTTGCCTTGATCCTCTTCCGGCATCAGTTCTTAAGGGCTGCTTCCCTGTACTCCTTCTTACTGTTTCCAGGATTGTCAATTTGTCATTAAGGTGGCTGAACACAGTTTCACTGTACCTATGCGTCATTCATTGTCATTTTACAATCACTAACGTCTGGGCGTCCAAAATTGGTGAGGCATATGATTAAGTAACAAGCTATATATTTTGATATTTTTGTTGAGCTTTAAGGGTGTTGCCATGGCAACACGGTGGATTGTAAATCAGCCTGGCCTGCAATATTTGGTTTCGTTTATTTTCAGAAAATCTAGTCGTTAGATTTTGTCCATCATTTGTATCCAGTAAACTCGGAAAATATTCGCGTGTTAACACTGGTCTCGAGTAATTTTGACAGAGGGATCTTCCATAATTTTTGGTTTAATATGTTTGCGTTTTGTAAAGTCTCTTCTGTTAGATTTCAAATTTTTGATGGCAGGTGAGTTCGGCATATTTGAAACTATTATTGTGCCAAATTTCGTGAAATTCTAACGAGTGGTTCCGTAGAAATAAGCACGTTTCCGAGGAAGGTCGCTAAAACATCCAGTCACAACTTTTTGGTCAACTGCGCATGCGTTGCATTTGACTGAGTTCTTGATTCAAAGACAAAAACGACTAAAAAGGCAGTGTATTTCTTCAATGGTTCTATAAACTATCAACAAATATTTTTACGAGCAACAAATTGTTTGATTTTAAGGCAAAAAAACAACACTTTCGCGATCCACGCTGAGCAAATTAAAATGATCCCTGAATAGGCGCCACGTTTTGTTTTTCTCAAGACTCTGCGCGTGCTGACTCACGTAAGCAGCTGAAATTGAAGAGCGCGCGCAAACTGTGTTCCGCCACCTTGACAACTCGTGAGATGCCTGATGCCTTAAAGAAACCGACCACTGACTTCCAGCAGTTTACGAACTCTCGGCAGATCTCAAATTTAAAGTATATTTCTTAGCTCGTTGAAAAGTCTGCTGCAGCTCAACTGACAAAACATGTTATGACTAGCAACACTCAACTGAAACAGCAGTACTTAGAGTACAAAATTACATCTTGTGTGCTCTTGATCAGAATATGTCGGTCATATTGCTGTTCTGGATCCTTCTGCTGCATTCGATTCAGTGGATCATGCAATACTAATATCTACACTCTCAAATCGTTAAGGAGTGAAAGCAATTGCATTGGCCTGATTTAAGACGTACCTAACTTCACGCAAACAGTTTGTTAAGGTAGAGGAGGAAATATCATCAAAGGGACCCTTGCTGCGCGGGGTGCCCCAGCGATCTGTACTAGGTCCACTGCTATACCTCATCTGCACTGTGCGATTGCTAATATCATCAAACAGCACAATTTACTATATCATCCGTTTGCTGATGACACGCAACTATATATATCCTTTAAGACTGATTTGCTGTGCTCACCTTGAAGAGGTAAAGTTCCGTGTTGAACGCTGTGTCGAGGACATAGCCCGTCGGATGTATAATAAGTAATTGAAACTTAATCATGACAAAACCGAACTCGTTGTCATTAGCTCCATATTTCGACATATGTTCAGGTCGGAGTTGAGTACATTGCCCCTAAGTCGCCTGCACGCAACCTAGGAGTCATCATGGACAATTGTCTCTGTGTCGAACAACATGTGGAAAAGATATGTAATGAAGCAAATTGCCATCTCAGGAAACCGGAACTTTGCAAAGATTCGCAAAAATCTCACTCAGGACTCTGCTGAAATTCTCATTCACCCTTTCACTGGTTCCAAGCTTGACTATTGTAACTCACTTCTGTATGGCATTCCCTAATTTTTAATTTGTAGATTACAGCGTGTTAAAAATACTGCAGCTCGCATTGTTACGTTAGCAAGAAAAAATGCTTATATTACCCCAATAATGTTTAAGCTAGTACATTGGCTGCTTGTAAATTCGGTATATTTTTAAGCTACTGTCATTAGTTCATAAAGCACTTAATGGCAAAGCACCGTCTTATATTTCTAGTCTGCTGAGTTATCCAAGGTTCTTTAGGTCATTACGTTCCAATGTCCAAGAACTGCTCACAGTGCCACTGGCTAAACTTTAGACTTGTGGAGACCGGGCGTTCAGCGCTGCTGCGCCAACTAGAAGACTATGGAATGACTTGCCTCTTAGCCTTCGAAAATCCCCATCGGTAGCTATTTTTAAGAAGAATTTTAAAACTTGTCTTTTTTAAGAAGCTTATTACTTTTAACCTTTATTTTTAGTACAATTCTTTTATTTTATTTCTCTAACATGTATTAATATTTTCAGAGCTGTAAATGCATCTTTACATTTTAGTTTTTACCTTAGCATAATGATTGTAAAACGCTATGGAAGACTAGCTGAATAGCGTTATATCAATTATTATTGTTATTATTATTGTTTTTATTATTATAATTTTTATTCTTCTTCTTATTATTATTATTTCTATGTTGGGTTTTCGTTACCCAGGGCGCTTCGTTGCCGGAGAGCTTCACCGTCCTTTGGAATCCTGGTCTCGTAGTGCCTCTTCAGATTTTCGTTTTGGGTTTGGGTGTTTAGTTTTGGGGGTATTTTGGAGGTGTATATCTGCGAGATTGCTTGATGGCTTGTTGCGACAGCTGACCCCAATCTAAATCCGCATAAGCACAAGGGAGAGCACTGCAAATAGATTACTATTTGTCAGCGGTCGCCCTCAAAACGTATATAAGGATTTAGATCACTCTACTCGCCCCCTTTTCGCGCCAGTCTGGCGGTTCAGTCCGTCGCGGATTGTTCGTCCTTTTATGTCCTCATCTCTCTATCTACTTTCCTCGCTGTCGACTTTGGGTTCGATTTTTTCCCCCGCCCTCCCAACCCATCTGCTACTCACTTGTCTGCCTAAAGCGACAGCTGACCCCAATCTAAATCCGCATAAGCACGAGGGAGAGCACTCCAAATATATTACTAACTATAACATGCCATATGCGCAGTCTGAACCTTCATCTTTCACGCAATCGGCACACCCTTTTATCGCGCAAATCTCACGACTAACCAACACCACAGCTATCCTTAAAATAACAAACAAGTGGCTACAAGTATAAACTCAATGAAACTTCAGCACGCTTCGAAATTTTATCATAACTTAAATAACACGCACTATTTAGAGTTTCTTAATATAGTCCTCCTTATTTTAAAGAACATTGTAATTGAATTTCGATAATGCCTCAACTGAAAAAACATTCACTTACAAGCACTTATAATAATATCACATTATTCCGTTCTACATAAAATCTTTGTCCCGTATGTACTCTTTGAAAAAATTGAATATTCATTTTTACCCCCCCTCCCCCGTCACTCCCCACACTGAAAAAAGACAAGACGACCCAAAAGAACATCGAACTGAAACAATTTTTTTCCTAAAATCAAACAGGTGCCGGCAAAATAATCACATAAATTGCGCCTTTCGCGCTCCATCATAGTCCGTGATTTAATGTCAACGCCGAGGAGAGAGAGAGGGGGGGGGATACTCCCGATAATTTAAGATAAGTGTGTGCCGCCAAGGTTCTCAAGCCCTGACCCTATTAAGAGTAGACAAGTAGATAGTAAACAAGGGTTCTAGCACATTTTCGAAATCGTTATAACTCATCACAAAACAGAAATTTCTTTAAGTTTATGTTAAAACTACAGCGAATAATCAAAATTGGTTGAGATGATTGATTTTCTGTTCGTTCGCAAACGTAAATAACAAAAAAAGTCAATCCCAATGATTTACATTAAATTTAACAAAAGTCAATAAATTAATGATTTGATCAATTCAACACAAACTAATAATTGTGTTCAAAATGGGCGAGGAGTTTGATTGAAAAGTTAATTACGTTTGCGAATGAACACAAATTGGGGAACGACAATCATGTTATTTTTTTTGTTATAGTTTAACATAAACTTAACATAAATTTTGAATTGTGATGAGTTAAAACGGTTTTGAAAATGTGCCAGAACCCTTGTTTACTATCTACTAAATTTTTTCAACTCAGATTAGCAGAAAAAATCATGTCGGCGGCATAAAATCAGATAAAAAAAATTCTGTTGCCGAGTCAGTTGCACTCCGACAAAATCTGGCGATGGCAAAATCTCACTGAAAAATTCATTTCCAAAGAAATGAATTTCAACTCAATCTCCAATGACCAATAGCCAAAGTGTTCACTCCATCATCCATCACAACTCTTTTGTCATCATCTGGAGACAAAGCCATTTTCCAAATTTGCTCAGTGAAAATCTCATGCAGATGTGATCGGAAAGAAACATTTTTCATTGGAGGAAATTTTTCCCCATGAAGAACGCGCACAAAATCTTCATGTGAAATCTTATTTTTCACCACATTCTTTTTGGTTCCCTTTGCTTTTTTAATTCCTTCTCCCTCATCTATCTTGATGGAATAACATTTTGGTCTCAACCCAACAAATTCACGAATGATTTTACCTCCTGCTTCATCTTTGAACATTCCTAAAGTTTTCTTGTTCTTCCCAACAGGAAAGCCATTTTTTACAGCGAAATGATCTTTCGGATATCCAGATGTGTCAAACCATTTCTCAACATTTCCAGCAGTGTCAGCGAAGAAATCATCCGTCTCAATCTCCAAAATCAGGGAATCTGTATCAGAATAGAGAACTTTGACTTTCTCCCACTTTTTCTTCACATAACCATAATGAAATTTGAACATGTGAATTTTGGAGAGATCAAGAATTGCTGCTCCAACAAAGATTGGTTTGTTCAAAGTAACTTTTGTTTTCCTCATGTGAATAGCAGCCAGTTTATCTCCAAACTTGGTTGCGTGTTTGAAGTTGATTTTTTTCACCAAGTTTGCTTTTATCTTCCTATCATTCACCAGTTTCATGTCAATTCTGTTCCTGACATTTTCCATGGTTTTCCCGTAAACAGCATTGCTTGCCAGTTTGAAAAGTTCTTTCTCAAAATCATTTTTGGCTGCTGTTCTCAGTTTTGTATTCCATTCAATGAAAGGTTTCATGAAAGCTTCTTCTCGAAATCCAATTCCTCTCCAAATCTTTTTCAGTTTCATTCCCAGGGAAAGAAAGAGTTGGCAACTCCTTCCATCCAAAACCATTTTTTCTTTATCCTTGAGATTGGGAATTAACTTACAGAATCCATTTACCTCCAGCAATTCCGGCGCCAAAGGAAAATCATTGTGGAAATCATGTAATTCATCTGGATATTCCAAGTCAACTTCCAGGACACATCCAAGACCTGCCGCATCAACAATCTACTCCCATTTCTTCAAAGCCTCTTCACTCAACCATTCAAATCCCCCCACAGGGAGTGGTTGCATCATCGCAGTTGGATAAAGAGAATTTGCATCGAGATAAACGATGAACTTTGATGGTTGGGAAGGATCAAAATCTTCCATGAATTTATTGTTTGCTCGAGAAAATCTGTGAAAGACTGTGGAAACTCCTCCACGAATTTGCCTTTCAAAAAACCCGAAACATTTCTATATCTCCTTCACAAATCAGTTCCAACTCAACTCCTGTCATCTTCAACATAGCATCCCAAAAGAAAGAGGGAGCAGTCAAAAACCATGCGGGGTCCAACAGATAGTTTTTCAACAAAACTTTCCTAAAATTTTCCACCACATCTGCCAGGAGAAAAACATCCGTCTTCAAATAGAGATCATGATATTCTCCCATGTTAGACATCCCAAATTTTCTCCAGACATTTTTAGCGTGAGCAAAATCTTAATCTGAAATTTCTTCTCCAGACAACTGGGAGAAAAAAGCATCTTTCCCAGGAAGTTCACAATTAAATTTCTCAAATGAATCCATGAATTCATAGGGAAAAACTCCTTTTCTGGAACGTAAATCAACATCCTCTGGGAAAAATCTTTTCAAACAATGCAAATCATTTTTCCCCAAATTTCCAACAAGATCTGCCAAAGAAAAATTCATAAATTTCATGGAGTCAACAAAGCGAATTTCATGTTTCAAATCATGTTTTTTCCCCTTTTCATCTTCAAATGTTTCCCAAACAATTTTCAAGGAGAAAGAAACATATTTTTCGTCATTGTTTGGGATTGCATCAATCTCCCCAAATTCATTTCCCATGTTTTTGATGAAAAGATGGGAATCATATCCATCCAAATTGTGCATGAAGACTGGAGTGAAATCTGGCACTTTCGCTTGCAAATTACAATATTCATGAGCAGCTCCGCGAAATTCTCCAGTCAGGTGACAATGATCAGCAACTTTTTTTTTCTCAATCTTTTTCCCGCAAAGCCAACAAATATCAGTTTTCTCAAATGCTTCCTTTTCTCCTTTTTTCCAAAGAATTCTCTTCCAATTTTTTCTCACTAGTGGTGTTCTCACATCATTCAGAATCCATTTCACATGATTAACTAATTTTTCCAGAAACTTTCTCCCAACATCATCTCCTTCTTTTCCACGAAAGAAAACTGGGGGGAAATCAACCCCAACTTGGCTCACAGGAAGAAAACAAAAGCTGCAGGGAATATGATGTTGAATTTGCTTTGTTTTTTCCGCAATTTGCTTTTCTGTTTTCTCCAAAATCGACTCAAAATCAGCGTAGATGACAAAGGGAACGGTTGTTTTGCATTGAACCTTTTTGAATTTTATGGTTGAATTTGTTGGAGGGAGAACAGCTTTCACTCCATCATCCGTGCAAAATTCTTGGTGAACATCGAGTGTTTCTTTGGAGTTGAATGAATTGAGACAACCATCACAAACACGCCTTTGGTTTTTGTTTTTCGAATCTTTTCCAAACCACAAACGATTCAAATTATTCACCAAAGCGAAATGTTCATTTTCATCGTTTTTCAGTTTGAAAAGAATCACATGATTCTCTTTCTTTTTCTTCGTTTTTCTCAAAGTTGTGATGTGTTTCCCCTCAACAATCCCCAAGACATTCACAGAAATGTTATTTTGTCTTTCAAATCGATCAATGTCTCGCCATGAAATGGGGAATGAAATTCCTTCCCAATTGAATTCCTCGCATTGTTCTCTCAACAAACAAGTTATTCTTTGTGGATTTTTCTCCACTGGATTTTTCCATCTTCCAATGCACCACTTGAAGCACTCTTCATCATTTTCATTTTGCATGTTTGTCAAAGCTTTTTTTGCAGCAAGCCAATCAGGAAGTGGAATGAATTTTCCAACAGTCATTTCATCCAGATGAATTTCTAATTTTTCAACTCGCAAGAATCTCCAGTTGCTTCTTCCCCTTTGAAAATTCCGCATGTTTTCCAATATCCATTCATTCATTTTTTTCAGCAATTGTTCCAAGTCAGTTCCTTCCAAAACTTCTTCAACCGGAGAAGAAAAGAAGGCGTCATTTTCAATGGATGTTTCCTCTGCCAAATTATGAGAAATCATTCTGCAAACCAAAACCATTTTCACTTTGAACCCAAAATGTTTCTTCAGAATTTCAATCACATTTCCTTTCACGTTCTTCAAGAATCCTTCTGCGGAATATCCTTCTTTTCCCTGGACGACAAAAGTCGATCCACCCAGCTCCAGTTTTTCTTCAATATCAAATTCAGGTTTCTTCAACATCTCTCCAATTTTCGCATTCAACTTCAACAGTTTTTCCCGGGCTCTTTCTTTCAGATTCTAATCAACTCTTTTCTTTATCTTTCCATACCATGAATTCATTGAATCAATGGATGACTCAACAACTGTCGATACTCTTTCTGGAAGAATTTTTTGAATAGCTGATTTCACCGCAGGAAAAGATGTTTTCTTGATGATTTTTCTCTGTGGGTTTTGCAGCTCTTTTTCCAGATCAGCTTTTTTCATCCGGGAGAATCCCACCATTCCTTCCGAACGTGCATGATCTCTTAATTCTTTTAAAGTTGGCATTTTGAATAAAAAAGAAAAATTTTTTTTTTCATTCAAAATGAAGTTTTCAATCCAGGAAGAAGGAAAAGAAAAGCAGATTTTTTTCACATTCAAAGAAGCATCAGAAAAAACTGGCATTCCGAATTCCACCCTTTGGAGGTTCATCAAAAACAATTCAGAAAACAAAAAGTTCACCAGAAAATCAGACAAAAAAGTTTTCTTCATTCAGGAAGAAATGACAGATGAACCCTTTTTCCAAGTTGATGGAGAAGATATTTTCGATTATGATGAAATAGAAAAGTTTGGAATTTCAAACACAGTTTTCCTCAACCAAATCCTCAGGAAGAAAAACCATTTCCTTGATTCGGAGGAAATCACTCACTTTATCACATGGAAATCTCCTGAATTTGATTTTCTCATTGATACATTAAGGATAAATCAAAGGGTTGCAAAAATCATTCAAAAAGACAAAAAGAAATCAAGGCCAAAATCAGCCAGAAATCACACTTCAGTTTTTGCAAATCACAAAGACTTGGTGGACCTCATTGAAAAAGTTTGAATTTTTTCTCCATTGGAGAAAAAATGTTTAAAAAGAAACCCACTCCTCAGAAAGAGGCAGCAAAAATCAAAGAGGAAATGGAATGGGAAAAAGCGTGTGAAAATGAAAGAAACTTTCAAAAAGCGGTTGACATGGCCACTGGTTTCCTCCCAGTCCGAACGGAAGAAGATTTCAAGTTCATGGAGAAATGGATTTTCGCGATTTAATTCATTTTTTATCTCACCCAAGAAAATGAACCCCGAAAAAATTTCCATTTCCGATATCTGCCTCCATCAACCCGTGAAGCGATGAACTGGAAAGATCAACTATTGCCTGCTCCCATGTTATCATAATGGAAATCGACTGCAAGTGAAACTTCAAACCAAAGTTCAAAATTTTTGCTCATGAAGGAAATTCTTTCTCTATGGGAATCCATCTCCCGCAAGAAAACATCACTTTTTTCCGCGAATTGGAAACACATCTCAATTCAGCTGCAGCGAAAAAACAGGCGGAAGTGAAAAAACTTGTCCCCTCTTGTTCCAAGTACCATGAGGGGGATTTCACTCTCTTGAAAATCGACAAATCCGAGCAGGAAAAGATTTATGCCAAAATTTATCCCTCCAAACTCCCCAACTCGGATTTCTCCTGTCGATTTTAGGAGTTGTGCGCTGATGGGAAGAAGAAACCCATTCTGAAAGCGAAGCAGCTCATTGGGATTCCACTTTGGGGACAACTTGTGTTTTCCATCAAACATCTTTTCTGCGGAAATGTGAAAGCGATCACATGCATTGTGGACGAAGTTTTGGTGGAAGAAATGGTGCAGGCGGCCTCGGCATTCGATGAGTTTGAGGACAGGAATGAGGATGATGAAGTTTGAGGAGGATGAAGCGAGATTTCATTTCCGCTGGAAACGAAATCAATACCAATTTTTATTCCAATGCCTATTCCGACGCATCCTTTCGCATTTTCTCTCCACTGCATTCTTCACTGTCTTCTTCACTGTCTTCTCCACTGTCTTCTCCACTGCATTCTTCATCTCCCGTTCGATCAATTTTGTCCATATCATGAATCTGGCGTCTTCCTCCAATCTTCGCTTCATTTCTCTTTGGGAAGAACGGTGTTTCTTTGTAATCCTTTCTTCCAGATCTTGTTCCTCTTTAATCATTTCTTCTAGATCTTTCACTAATATAGTTCGGATCACCTTCTTTCTGAATGGATTGTCTTTGGCCTCTTTTTCTTCTATCTCTCGCCAGTATTTCACCAAATCCCAAAACCTAGAAACATCAGAACCATCAAGGTTGTTAAGTGGGGGACGAAGCATCTCAGATTTGAAGTCTTTCTCTTTAAAATCTTTTTTCAAGAATTTTTCCACTGTGATTTGGAGTTTTTTCCTGTCCGAATCTGAAAGAAAATTTGAATTTGAATCTTTCCCAACTAAAAAAAGTGGAAAGTTATTTTTATTCCAAAATTCCATTTTGAGTGAGAAAGGAAAAAAAGAAAGACAGGGAAGAGATTTGAGAGTGACAAAAAATTTGTCACCCCCTGAAAATTCTGCTCAAATTCGCTTTTTGTTGAAATCAGATTTTCATTTGTGCCCAAAACTAGGGAAACAAAATTGTTACCGGTGGGGGTGACAATTTTGGTCAACCTTCGAAAAATTCAGATTTTATTTTTTTATTTATTTATTTTTTTTTTGAACGTATTGTCTATATTGGGACACCCCTAGTGCCTATTTTCTGTAGGGTTTAGCACAAAACTCAGGGACAAAATGGTATTTTGTCCGTATTGGGACACCCGTAGGCCTATTTTCTGCAGGGTTTGGCATAAAACTCAGGGACAAAAAAATCGGAAATATTTTTTTGTCAATTCAGGAAAAAAATTCTGTGAAATAATTTTTTGACTTCTAAAAAAAAAATTAATTCTCCTGAAAATCTCGGGGTGACAAAATCCATCCGTTGACGAATCTTCCGCCAAATTCTGGCGAAAAAAATCCACCAGAATTTAGCGAAAAAAATCCACCAAATTCTGGCGAAAAAAATCCACCAGAATTTAGCGAAAAAAATCCACCAAATTCTGGCGAAAAAAATCCACCAGAATTTAGCAAAAAAATCCACCAAATTCTGGCAAAAAAATCAACCAAATTCTGGCGAAAAAAATCCACCAAATTCTGGCAAAAAATCCACCAAATTCTGGCGAAAAAAATCCGCCAAATTTTGGTGAAAAAATCCACCAAATTCTGGGGAAAAAATCCGCCAAATTTTGGCGAAAAAAATCCATCGAAATCTGGGGAAAAATCCACCAGAATTTAGCGAAAAAAATCCGCCAAATTCAGGCGAAAAAAATCCATCGAAATCTGGCGGAAAAAATGCATCGAAATCTGGCTAAAAAAAAACACCAAATTCTGGCGAAAAAATCCACCAGAATTTAGCGAAAAAAATCCACCAAATTCTGGCGAAAAAAATCCACCAGAATTTAGCGAAAAAAATCCACCAGAATTTACCGAAAAAATCCATCGAAATCTGGTGAAAAAAATCCACCAGAATTTAGCGAAAAAAAATCCACCAAATTCTGGCGGAAAAAATCCACTGAAATCTGGGGAAAAATCCGGATTCTGAATCGGATTCTGAATTTTTTCCCCAGAATTTTTCCCCCAGATTTCAGCGGAAGATTTGTCAATGGATTAGATAGGAAAATATTTTCAAACTAATTTTTTTCAGAACTCAAAAAACATATTTCCCAGAATTTTTTCCCGAGTTGACAAAAAAATATTTCAAAATTTTGTCCCCGAGTTTTATGCCAGATCCAGCAGAAAAATAGGCATCCCCATGTCTCAATAGGGACAGTGCGTCATTCGAGATATTGCACTTCCAAAAAAAAATAAAATCTGAATTTTTTCGGAGGTTGACCAAAATTGTCAACCCCCACCGTTGGCATCTTTTCCCGATTTGGGCGCAAATAAATTTTTGTCAATCAAATTTTTCAGCGGATTTTTGCCGTGAAATATTTTTTTCTCCCAGAATTTCGCAGATTTCATAAATCTCTTTTTGTCAAAAAAGTTGACAAAAAGTGACACCCCTTAAAATGTGGTTGCTAGTTTCATATGGAAGAATTGTTGGAGAACCAGCCAAATCCGAAGCTGAAATGGCTCAAAGACTTGGCGTCTCCAGACAATATCTGAATAGACAACTCAAGCAAGGAAAAAATCATTTCAAGCTCCAGGGAAAGCCAATTATGGTCGTGCGACGAATGGAATTTGCCGCAGAAGGCAAAGAATTTGAAACCAAAAATCAGATGGCTGATGCGCTTGGAGTTCCTCGCGCCGCTGTCGCGCGCGCTCTCAAAAACTCCGCAACTGGCTTCGTTCGAACAAAAACGGGAAAAGAAGTGATGGTTGCGCAGATTGAAGGTTCAATTGTCACTGCTTCTCCCAGATCTCTTCCTGCAATCCGCGTCATTTCAGAACTTGGTGGGCCTCAAGAATTTTCTTCCATGGCCGCGGCAGCGCGAGAATTGAAGATTGACCCAAAAACGATTCCAAATGCCCTCCGAAGTGGAAGAGATTCATTCACCAGAAAATCCGATGGGGTGCAATTCAAACTTGAGATTCCTGGGGAAAAATCTCCCCCCAGAAATGGTACGATCAAGAACTTACAAAGTTGAATAAAGCGTGCTTGGCGGCAGTGGCGGAAGATAATCAGGAAAAAGTGGAAGAGATTGCGGAGCAAATCGAGGAACTCAAAGTTTCCCCCAGAGCCCAACCTGCCCGATTTGGAAAACCAAGAGATGCGATGGAAGATTATATGAACGAAACGCGAGCTTTTGAGCGTGAAACTCATGTCATTGAAGATGAGCAAAAAATGGCAGCTTGGGCGGAGGAAAATGCGGATGAAAATGCACCTCCCCCTCCTGAGGAAGATGAAAAGGAGCGGCAACGCATGCAACTCATCGAGAGTGAGAGAAATCCATTCCATCCAGATATTTGGCGAAAAATCCAGGATGCGCCCATGGATCCAGAATTCGATTTTCTCCGGAATAAGCACCTCTTCATTCCCCAGGGGTATCGGGTGAAAGGATGCCATGAAGAAGCAGATGACGATAAAACGCGAGTCTTTGTGCTTGATGAGAAGTTTGAATCTGTGATATGTGAAGCAAAAGAGTATTGGGAATTGGAGCTCATGTGGCCTGCCCCCGATCCACCGCGAGAAATCTTGGAAAGCTATCCATATATGCCAATCCTTCCCACAAGAGTTGAGATTCCAGGTGCCGGAAAAGAATGGTTTTGGCGAGTAAAATTAATTCCAAAGTGATTTTCATTTCCCAGAAATGAAAAACGCTCACTCCCGGCTCACTCAAATCGACTTTCCCATTCCTTCTCAAACTTCTCCAAATCTAACCCCAAATCAATCACAAACAAAAATTCAAAAATTCAGCTCGATCAAAATTTCCTCCCCGCAAAGCGAAGCGCAAATCACTCAATGTTTTTTCATAGGTGGTGAAAGCAAACTTCGCCATCTCAATTTTGCTTTTCAGGTTCTTCATTTCATTGAAGGTTTTGACGACCAACCCCAATCCTGAAATCACTCCCAACACGATTTGATTGAGAGTTGCTGCCCCAGCAATCGTCCCGATTGCGATCAAACCGGAAGAGGTCAAATTTATGAGCTGATTCATTTTCTTGAATCGACCATGCGCTCGTTTCAGGCACCAGAATCTTTTGTGATAAAATCGAAAAAGTTTTTTGATCTGTTCCAGTTCTTCTTCCCGAATTGCGGGGTCGATGTGATTGAAACCAAAGATGCTTTGTTTTCGCTTCATTTTTCAGGGAGAAATCATTTTTCAATCAGAATTGTCGCTTTTGCTCTTTGAATGGCATTTCCATCCGAGAGAGCCAGATAGAAAGCTTCTTCCTTCCCTACATCTTGATTGAAGGTGAACTGCAGTGCACCAAATGAATTGGTGGAAGGTCTGACTGCGTTTCGAGTGATGCGATCTCCTTTAACAAGACTTATCATGATGATGGTTGCTCCACTCACTGGGTTGGGACCGCGTTGAAGAATGAAAACCGTGACATCCAAAATCCGGAAGTCAGATCCAAATTGTTGCCAATAATTTGTTTCATCTTCCTCTTCATTTGGGAAGATCAAACAATCATTGTGTTTTCCTTTCTCAAATCTTGCCAAAATGAAGTGTTTTGAAGGGCGAAGCGGCAAATTCAACACTGCGTGGCCATTCAAATCCAAGTCAGTCTCCATAACCATCGCTCCGCCCTCGAAAACGAAAGGGGAATCATAAACGCTGCTTTCAACATCAGGTTGAGAACCTGCCACGCCATATATGATCAACTTTGCGGATCCTCCGGCAGCTGACTCGGCAGTTCCCCGCCATTTCAGATCCAGGAAAATGTATTCTGGTGGAGTGATCTCCCATTTATGCATGTGGATGATGGATCTGGAATACCCCGAAAACTTCTTAGTTGATTGCTGATTAATATTCAGACTTGTGCTCACGACATTAACACTAACACCATCCATTGACGCGGGGAAGAATTCAATGCAACTCGTGTATTCTCCTTCTGGTAATTTGTACATATTGAATCCAAGTCTCCCATCGTATTCATTGAAATGATCTCTGGTTATTTGCAAGTCATAAGCCTTCTTGTTGAAAAGATGCGGTGAACTTGGAAAATCAGTTATCCCAGTCACTGTCATATTATGTTCAGAGCTGGATTCATCCACATTTTCCATCAGATAGCGGAATGCGTCCTTCGGATGGGAGGTTGACGTGATATGCGATTCATTTACGTATTTTTTTAGCTTCTCTTCTAATTCTATCGTGTGGACTACCACACCTCCTATCTTGTTATCCACATAAGATTTTGACGTGGGTTGATGCTTGAGAGTTGGCGCTGCAATATTGTTGATTTGTTGCGAGTTCATATCCAGGTTTCCGGTCATTGTTCCGCCTTCCAACGAAAGCTTTTTCCGAGCTGCGCCATCCACATATCTTTTATTTGCGCCTTGGTCAGCAACTTCAGGATCTTTCACGTTAAAAATGGTGTGATTTCCCATATCCAAAGCCGTCTCCATTGGAAACGTCTCTTTGCGGCTGAGAAAGATATTCCTGCCATCATTGTAAGAGATCAGGTTGTTATAATGCGCTCCCAAATCATGATACGTCTGCTGTTTTGAGTTTTTCACGTTGAAAAGTTCTTTCAAGTCAATATCCTTCGTGACTTCATGAGTGTGAGCCGGAGCATCAGGGTGGAATTTTTTCAGAGTGACCATATTCACCGCTGACAAATTCTGGTTTTCATCAGTGTCCAGATTGACGATCAATTTGCGATTCATTTCTATTTCCCCGGGGTTGATGAGTTTTTGTCCCCTGAGATCAAGATCCCCAGTCATATGCGAAGAACCATCCACCTGGAGAGAATCTGCCCGCAATTGCGTTGCAAGCGTGTCAACTTGATGCTTGGTAATTGCATCCGAATTCCCCGTTCCTTCGGCGACATTGGTCATTTTTTTGTTTTGAAGATCGAAGTCTCCTGAAGGCGTCAGCTTGAAACCAACGCCTGGCAATCCATCTTTTCCATCTCGTCCCGCGCCATGCGCGCGAGTGCTTGTTTCAGAAAGCAGTCCATTTGAATAACTCATTTTAAATGCTTTCATCAAAGTTTTTGGCAATGAATTTCCTCGGCTTATCCACATACAGGAAAGAGAAGGGCTGCGCCGTTGCTTTCCGATAATCTTCTTTGCTGACATTATTATCCCGGCATAACTCAGCAATTTCTTTGTTGCTTGGGAATTCAAAAATGCAAAAATGCGAACAATTCACACGGATATCTTTTGGTGTTCTGAAATAACTTTGCGAAAGATAAATCACAGAACAATTCTTGTGCCTCCCCTGAATGAAATAA
Organism: Cladopsammia gracilis; assembly: GCA_022457155.1. NCBI lineage: Eukaryota > Metazoa > Cnidaria > Anthozoa > Scleractinia > Dendrophylliidae > Cladopsammia > Cladopsammia gracilis. Next base: position 320,464 of record JAJGOT010000283.1, read on the forward strand.
TCTATCAATGGTTTTTGGTTCTTTTCGGAAACAAAATCATCGAAAACAACCAGCTTTTGATTCTCCCCTGTTAATGCTGAAACTGGGATGATTTCATCCGGGGATGCTTCCACGACGTCATACCCAGCTTCTTTGCTGATTGGGCGAAACGTTTTCAGCAGATGCTGATATTTGGTTTGGTCAAGATTTTTCACATACAGGAAAATTTTATCGTAGAAGAGCAGGCGGAAAATCATATCCAGGAGAACATTTGTTTTCCCCGATCCTGAAGGGCCACAGATCAACATTCTGAAAGTTCGATCCGGCATGAAAGGGTGAAGTTGTTTGAAATTTGTGATTGGGTCCTGGCAATCATAATTTGGGATCTTCATTTTATTGATGAACATTATGTTCTACATCATGTTCAACATCTTGTTCTTCTCCCAAATTTGTGTTTCTGGGATATAAAATGAGTTTATTGAAATGGCAAGAAATGGCCAAAAGCAAATCTGCTTTGAGCAAAAAAATCAACTTTGTTCACAATGCTATCACCCAGAAAAAGTTGGGTGAAGAGACAAGTCAAATCGGGCTTGAAAAAATGTTCAAACCAGTCACATCGAAACAGGATGAGGTGATTGCGTCGAATTTGGGGCCACTTTCCCGGGCGCAACCCGCACAAAGGAAGAAAGCCAAACTGGAAGAGATTGATTATCTCCTTGAAGTCGACCCATTTGAAGATATGGATGCCGAAGGCTTGTTTGATGAGGCCGTTCCATCCCAAACAAAGAAACAAATTCCACCAGCTCCTCCAACATATGAAGAAGTTGTGCAAGAGGTAGGGGAAGATCCACCTGAATATGAAGATGAATCTCCCGATTATGCTCTTGCGCCGGGCGATGAAGTGGAAGAGGAAAAAGGAGATGAAGCCAATCAGATATTGGATAGCTTGGACCTCACGAATTATGATACTGTGGAGAAAACTCTCAGTGAACCAAATGTTTCATCAGCGAGGAAAATCCATTATCTCAAGAATCTTGTGGCCATTGCAATCTTCAGAAGAAATCAGTTGAAGGGCTACAAAGCTGCTTGGACCAAAAAGTTCCATAAAGGTGCAATAACGCAAGAGATAAAGAATTTGCAACATAGCAGAATAGACCGCTCATCCCGAATTTTGAGTGAATACATCAAACATTTTCAAGCGAAACAAAAGACATTGACAGGTTCGGGACTGAGAAGAAAAAAAGGTGGATCCATCCGTTTTTTCTCCAACCCCACAGATCTTCTCCAGAAACTTGAAATCATCGTTGGCTCCATTCTTGCTGGGAACACAAACGTTGACATCAGAAATACCGGGGTGTCAATTCTCGATCTTCTCCTGAAAGAGGGAGTCATCAATCGTTCCCAGCATGAGAAGCTCTTTAAAAACTATTTCAAACTCTAAAATGGAAATCGAAAGAGAAATTGTCCTGTCATCCTTTTCCGTCAATACTGGGGGAAACGAACCAGAAAATTTCACAACAAAATTCAATCGGCCCATTGTTTTGGATCCAAATTCCCAGTATGTTGTTGGATTGAACAGAATTATCAATATGAGTTTTACGTGGTATAACATCAATGCGGCATTGAAAAATCAGCTGATTAGATTCAGCTCTGATGGTGGGAAAACATTTTCCGATATCACCTTTCCTGCTGGGGTTTGGGATTATTCCACAATAAATGCGGCAATTCGAAAAGCAACAGGTCCCCTCGCAGGATCCACCCCAGGAAAGAATGAAAAATTCCCAATCAATCTTGCTTTCTCTCTCACAACTTTCAGAGTAACAATCACACTGGAAGAAAACTGGCAACTTGATCTCTCTAAATCTAACTTCAACGATCTCATTGGTTTTGAGAAAAAGATTCTGAAAGACAAAGTCAACATTGGCCCCAGAGTTCCAAACCTCAGTCAAGATACTGATATGTTGAACGTTCATTGCGATCTCACAAGTGATTCCCTTGTGGATGGGGAAGAGAGTGATATCATCTTCTCCTTTTCCACATCTGTTCTGCAGGCCTCCTATAGTTTCACTTTGGAACCCATGAGAATCACATTCAGCCCTGTGAATAAAAACACAATAAGCTCCATCCGGATTTATATCACTGACGGCAAAAGAAGGGTTGTGGATTTGAATGGGGCTGATACAGCATTCTCTCTTATCTTGAAAAAAACAACTAAAATGAAACCTTATGAATTCTCTCGTTTTTTCCACCCTAAATTGGGACGGTTTGTTTATCGGCACAAAGGAACAGGTTTGATTGTGGATAGTATTTTCAAACCAATGAGGAAGGTCGCATCAGTCGTCTTCAATAAATTCGCGAAACCCATTGCGAAAAAAGCATTGGAATCAGGAATTTCTCACGCTGGGGATAAACTCGGCAAAAAAGCAGTTGAAAAATCTGGTGATTTAATCATGAAAAAACTGGGAAATATGAGAAAGAGGAAACCCAGTGGGAAACCACCTAGCAAAAAACAACCAGCTCGACCACAATCAGCCCCTGCCTCCGGAGAAAGTTCTGATGCTATATTGAACAGGTTGATCTCTGGACAGGGAGCGAAGCGACCTCGATAGAGGGAGTCCGGAAAAGAAATAAAATGATATAAAATGGCTTTTCGATCGAATGAATATCTTCAAAGAAATGAATTAGTACGCTTCCAGCTAGATGACACAATCAGAGCTCCAGCTAATGATCAACATCAACAAAAAAATGGTTATAAGTTCACAATTAATGACCGATCCGCATTCTATGATTGGTATAATGCATATTTCGAGGTGCAGTTTCAACTCCAAAAACTGGCGGATGGGGCCGGATATGCAGCAGCTGACAGAATCACAGTGATCAATGGAGCTCATTCCCTGATTAAACACCTGACAATCCGATCTGCGGGAAAGATTATTTATGATACTGATAATCTACATAAAGTCTGTTTTGCAAAGAATTTGTTGGAATACTCTGACGACTTCAGCAGATCAGTCGCCAAGAACAGTTTCTGGTATTTGGATACTAATTGAACAACCGCTAATACGAATCTTGGATTTGAAGCTCGCCGGGTGCAATCTCAAGCAGTTCAAAACGATGGAAACGGCGGTGCAAAGAACATTAACACGATCATTCCCCTGAATCGTTTTTCCTTTTTCGAAGAGTTGGAAGATAAGATGTTGGTTCCTATGCAGTTGCAATTCGAGTTGACATTGAATGATGATGAGGAACTCATTCATATGGCAAACGGCGTTGATGCTGGAAGAGTTGTGCTGAATCGATTTCTGCTTTGGGTGCCAAGACTGACTCCCAAAGATTCTCTTTATGACAAATTTGTCAGCTCATTCCTGAAAGAAACGCAATGGAAATATCTGAGGGAAATGTATCAACAATCTGCTCCCGCAAGATCATCAGGATTTTTCCAGATCTCAGCGAGCATTGACAATGTGAGGCATATTTTTGTCTGGCTGAAAAGAACCGCTCCGCCCAATGACGACCAGGCACAAGATAACCCATATCTGATGGACACTTTCAAGCTGAATGCGCTAAATGCAAACTCATCCTTGTTGAACTGCCGATTGGAATATGGAAACAGAGTTTTCTACCCGGAAACAGAGTATGACAGTGAAAGCAAAGTGAGGATTTTCCAGGATGTCATGGCTTATGCAATGCGGAAAAATGATTATAACACAGGGACACAATTGAATTTGGCTAATTTCAATTCTCTTTTCCCGTTGATCTATTTCGATCTGACTTATCAAACTGAAAAACCAACAAGAGATCCCAAGCAGTTGATATTCAGATATCGATTGAACGCAGATGCAGCTGCAAACTTCAATGTACATGCCACTGTTCTCTATGAAGAACTGGTGAAAATTGATAAGATTGGAAATGAACTGGTTATCGTGTGAAGTGTGTGATCTGAAAACATATGTTGTCATTTAAAATGACAACATATCACCCATATAAAGTAAATCTGTCGGAAGGACAAAAAAAGAAGCTTGGAAGAGCATTCAAAGCAAACTGCGCTATCACCCTGAGATTAAAAAAAATCAAACAAGCGGAAGTGATGAACTGATGCTAACAACCAATCAAAAGAAACGAATTGCCAAAGCTGCGGCTTTGGGAAAGGGAGTTGAGATAAAGATATCGAAAATGCAAATCAGAAAAGTGATGCGACGGGGTGGAAGTCTTTTCTCTGCTATTGTCCCCCTGGCACGTTCCCTGGCACCCACCCTGGCAAAGACACTTGGGCTGTCAGCATTGGCTGGTTTGGCGAGTGAAGGAGCGAGTCAAGTTGTGAAAAAGATAAGCGGGAAAGGAGCGCAGCGACCGCGACTGAAAGGAACGGGGCAAACGGGTGGGTTTCGCATTCCCCAAGATAAAATTCAAAAACTGATTGACAATAAACATCTGTTGACAGATAAACAGAAACAGGATATTTTAACTGCCCTGAAATCAGGAGGACAGTTGGTGATCAAACCATCCGCAAAACAGTCTGGTGGATTATTGGGAACTGTGCTAGCATCCATCGGAATTCCACTGGCACTTGACATGGTGAAAAATTTGTTTGGGAAAGGAGCGCCAAGAGTTGGCCGACCAAAAGGAAAAGGCGCTCCAAGAGTTGGACGCCCAAAAGGAAAAGGCGCTCCGAGATTGGGAGCTCCTTCGCTTCACTCAGCTTTGACACCACCTCCCCCATTCGTCGGAACCTGGGAACGAAAAATTGGGATGGGGAAAAAATCAAAAAAAGGAGTGGGACTTCTGCTGGGATCGAAAAGTCCATTCAACAACATCCCAGTTCTCGGGGCGATTTTGTGAGCGCAGCGAAACCGAAGTTCGTGAATAAACCCCTGACCAACGTTGATCTCATGAAGTGGATAGACTATCTGGGGATTCCCAATTTCAAAGGGATTTTCGCCAGGAATGAAGTCATGCCCCGAGAACACAGCCCCTGCATTATCAATCTTGATTCGCTTGAAAATGCAGGAACTCACTGGGTGTGCTGCGCCCCTGGTCGCTTCGTCCCCGGACAGAAATTCACGTGGTATTTCGACTCTTTTGGGATGGGATTTCCCCAAGAATTCAAAAGTTCCAAACCGGTGATTTGGAACAGCAGTCAGTATCAAAACATCAACAGTGTCCTTTGCGGGTATTATTGCCTGTTTTTCCTCCATCAATGGTCGCAGGGGAAAGATTTCTATGATATTCTCAAGCCTCTCAGTCTGACTAATACAGCGCAAAATGAAAAATTCATAAAAGAATATTTCGATTGAAAATGAAATCATATTGCGTGAAGGAAAAAAAACAAACTGAATGCGTGAAACCAACTGGATTCCAGACCGCAAAAAATGGAAGAAAGATGTGGTTTTGCCATTGCGCTTCCTGCGGAATCAAAAAAACAAGATTTGTGAAAAGTTCGGGAAACTGAATCTGCCCTCACAAGGTGGGGGCATTGGTGAACTTGCACTGACCGGTGTCGCGCATGCGCTGCCTTGGTTAGGGAAAAAATCAGTTGAAATGGGTCGTTATGGAGCCAGTGAATTATTGCGAAACAAAAACACTCAGAAAAAAGCATTGGATTTTGCCCTGGACAAGATGAAACCATTTCTTGCCAAAACCTCTTCCAATATGCTGAATGAGCTGTCCACGGCGATCCGGCCAAACAGAAAATATAAGACAGATCGAGCAGATTTGGATGGCAGCGGGTTGGATGTTCATTCCCTGATTGGGAAACTGCCAAGACCAAAGAAAGGTTTCACCCTCCCAGGGCATAATTATACAGGCCCCTGGAACCCACTCGAAAAACGATTCGATGAAAAGGGAAAGATTCTCGAAATTATGCAGCAACCTACGGGAAAAACAGACGCAGTTGCTATGCAACACGATGTGGATTATTCAGTCTGCGAAAAAGAAGCGGATCCACGCAAATGTAAAAATAAAGCAGACAGGAAAATGGTTGCCGCTTTAGATGCGATTCCCTGGAAAGAAAGACAGTGGGGTCATGCTTTGGCAAGAAACGTGATTGATGCAAAACAGAAACTGGGTTTGGGTGCCCCAAAAAACGGAAAAAGATTTTGAGTGAAGGCTGGGCTCAAAATCTGGCAAACGAACTTCACCAGCCAATCAGGCGGCGCTTCCCAAAGAGGAGAGTCATTTCATATGGCGTTGACAACATTTGGGCGGCTGATCTGGTCGAGATGGGGAAATTTTCAAGGTGGAATAAAGGGATCAGATACCTGCTGATGGTGATCGATGTTTTCTCAAAGTTCGGTTGGATTCGTCCCCTGAAAAACAAGCGAGGTCAAACAGTGGCTGATGCTTTCCGTTCCATATTCAGGGAGAGAAAACCGAAGATGCTTTGGACTGATAAAGGAAGTGAATTTTTCAATGGAACTATGAAGGATCTGCTTGATAAGAATGGGGTAAAATTGTATACAACGGAAAATGAAGAGAAATCGTCTGTGGTTGAACGCTGGAATCGAACCATGAAGGAGAAACTCTTCCGGATGTTTTCTGCTAACATTAATACAATATATTGGGACAAACTGGGCAAATTAGTGGATGAATATAACCACCGTTTTCATTCGAGCATTTGGATGACTCCCACAGAGGCGAGCAAACAGGAAAATGAGAAAAAGGTTTTCGCTAATTTATACGGCAACATGATTTATGCTAAACGCAACCCGGCAAAATTCAGGGTTGGCGACAGGGTGAGAATTTCAAAATATAAGCGAAAGATATTTGACAAAGGATTCACCCCGAACTGGACAGAAGAGATATTTGTGATTGATGAAATATTGAACACAAATCCTGCAACGTATAAATTAGTCGATCTGCTGGGAGAGAAAATCACCGGATCGTTTTATGAAGCAGAATTGCAAAGGACAAATCAAAATATTTTTCGCATTGAAAAAGTTCTTCGCCGGGACCAGAAGAAAAAGAAAGCCTTAGTTAAATGGAAAGGTTATTCCAACAAATTCAATTCTTGGGTTCCGCTGAGTGATGTGGAAAAGCTAAATTAATCTGCAGAATATGAATGTAAAACATTTATATTCAAAGTTCATTTTCAAAATTCATTTTCCGGAATAGATTTTCAAAATTCATTTTCCGGAATAGATTTTCAAAATTCATTTTCCGGAATAGATTTTCAAAATTTTTTCCCCGATATCCATGAGTTCAAAACACCCGCTTTCTTTCAATTCCTGACAGATTTCCCGAAGGAGACGACGACCCTGCTTTTGCAGTTCCTTTTTGAGAATCTTCTGTTCCTCCTGGAGTTTGGCAAAAGATTCAAAAAGGAGTTCGATTTGATCTTCTACACACTCCTCTTGTTCTGCTTCCTCCATCTCCGAATCAGAAACAATAAATTCCTCGTCAGATGGCGAAGCGGTTTCGCTTCTTGTTTCTTCCTCTGAGCATGTGGAGCACTCCTTATGGTCACTGGCTTCGTTTTCAAGATCCATTTTCTTCCCAATTTAATTTTTTTGAAGATGGTTTGGATGATTTTTTCTTGTTCCGCCCGTCTTGATGGAAGAATAAGCAGTTTGAAATCATCTTCATTTGGATTGAAACCATTCTTCTTCAACAGGGCGAAAAGAACTTGATGGCAATTGAGAAACTTTTTTCTGTTGAGATGAAGATCGTCATATGCCAGTGAAAAATATTTAAAATCGTCAATGAGAAATTTTTCCAGGTGTTCATAGTCATTGCCGTCGTGACCTGTTATGTGATTAAAAAGTTCATGGTCGTTGCCATTGACTTTTTTCCATTTGGAAGCTTTGACAAACTCCCTAACTTTTTTTCTTGTGATTTCGTCACGGGGAATTTGGGAGAGAATTTGTTCTTGATAAAATTCGAGATCTTTAAGTGGAATTTGATTTTTCCCCTGATTTTTTCGGATGATATCTTTGAAATGTTCCAGTCTGGGGTTTTTGTGAGACTGCCATGTTGTGCGGGTTTCTTGAATAATTTCAGGAATGAAATCGGCTTCGCCTTCGGAATCAGACATTTTTTTTTCCCAAAATTTTTCCCCCAATAATTATTTGGGGAAAAATTCCACTCCAGATTTTCCCAGAGTGGAATTTTTTTTTCCAGATTTTACCATCGCCGGCGACAGAATTTTCCTGGAATGAAATTTGCTGACGTCGTCCAGAGTGAAATTTTCTCACCACATTAGATTTTTTCTGCTAATCTGAGTTGAAAAAATTTAGTAGATAGTAAACAAGGGTTCTAGCACATTTTCGAAATCGTTATAACTCATCACAAAACAGAAATTTATTTAAGTTTATGTTAAACTACAGCGAATAATCAAAATTTGTTGAGATGATTGATTTTCTGTTCGTTCGCAAACGTAAATAACAAAAAAAAGTCAATCCCAATGATTTACATTAAATTTAACAAAAGTCAATAAATTATAGATTTGATCAATTCAACACAAACTAATAATTGTGTTCAAAATGGGCGAGGAGTTTGATTGAAAAGTTAATTACGTTTGCGAACGAACACAAATTGGGGAACGACAATCATGTTATTTTTTTTGTTATAGTTTAACAAAAACTTAACATAAATTTTGAATTGTGATGAGTTATAACGGTTTTGAAAATGTGCCAGAACCCTTGTTTACTATCTACTTAGACAATCAACATTTGATACCCTTTTAAACTCCAAATTCAGGCGTACAGAACAGTTTTGGAATATTTAAGCATCACAAAACCAAAACTACCAAAAAGGATACCCTATTTAAGGACTGAGCACCTCACAAACCCTACCTTATCGGGCGGCACATACCTATATAGAGTACATAACGAACTCCTCCCTCCCCCGGGATATGACCGCAAGGCTGCGGTTACCAAAACTTACGACATTCTGTTCTAAATTACGGCTAAACGATTCTATACAGATCCAAGTCTTGTGCGATAATCACCACGTACTTAATTCTGCCTTAAATTATGTTGACATGTTTCTGTGAATTACATTTACCTCCATTGTCACACATGGCGTTATTGCGTCCGGTTTGAAATATTTGAATCTCCACCATCATAGCTGTTTGGTAATTCTTACATATGCAAGTCGTCACTATTGTATACTCGTTAAGAACGACTGAAGACTTTGCAAATCCAACAAAAATCGTCTACCGATGTACGAACTACCCATTTCATTCACAGTCGAAGACGAACAGTCGAAAGCCATTTTCTAAGAATATTCTCTGGCATCATATCGCAGCGCCACGTGCATTTTTAAAACAATGTAAGCTGTCAAATTTTATGGTTAAAACCGCTCTGATGACATATCTGATCCACAACTCAAATGAAAATGACATTGTGTATCCCAGGGAGAATACGCCCATATAAAAATGACGGCTTCTCGTACCTTTTAGTGTCTCTATTGAAATCAAGGCACTCTCGACACTCGAGTCTTCACAATTAACCAAACCCAACTTCATGAAAACAAACATATACATGAAATGACAACAAATACCTTTCAGAAACCCATAACCAAGGAACAAAACAAATTATTGACACTCTAACAGAAATATACTCGTAAAAACGATACAACTTTTGCCCCTTTCCGTTTGCCCTTTACTATAAATGTATCCTAACGGCAAAACCACAGAACGGAGTCTCTATAAGCCTAAAAGTTCACTACCTCAATGCCACGTGACTGACAAAGTCGAATGGCGCGCTTGACTAAACGCACCCCAAAATACCGCTCCTCCAAACCACGAACCTATTCCCACACCACTTATAGAATATTTCACATAACTGTTCACGTGATTCCTAATATCACTGTAAACTAATATGACTCTATTATCACATACCTTGAAACTTCACCCTCAAAATTTACAAAAACTGTTCATTAAAAGTTTGATAGCAAATCTTAGTACAATATCAATTAACAAATAACAATTCACTTTCAAAAAACACGCTTTTTCCAATTCTACATTACTTTAGCTTATTGCATATTCACTGCCTTTCTAAATTGAAAACTTGCCACTACAAATCGACTGCGAAGCCCACGAGAGTGTGACGAACCTACGAAAAGCGAGCGACGAAATCGCAACAGCCAGCGACGAAGTTACGAAACCACTTGTTTCGTCTGCACGAAATCCAATAGGCCATTTCCGAGTTACGTTACGCCTCGTTGTCAAAGCGAGGCTAGGTGCACAACCTTTCATATGAAAATGAGTTTTCATTCACATGCAAATGGAAACTCATTTTCATATGAAAGGTTTCGCACCTAGCCTCGCTTTGATAGAGAGGCTAAAGGCAACTCGGAAATGGCCTATTTAATTTGCATATTGTTGGCACGAAAATATGGGTGTGATGTAATGGTGCAAGCATCAAGCTGCTAAAATAAACAGTTCTCAAATGACTAGATACAGTCCTCTACTCTGAATTCAACAATGAATTCACAGCTTTTTTATTGGTGGATTTTGATCCAAGGCCGGCGGGGGCGGCGGAGATCAAGAGACATGAAACTGTGAAACCTAGGCGAACACACTAGACATTCGTTTGCCCATTTTCGTACATCATGCGAATTAAGACAACAAACTGCTGTTGATTTAGCTGAATGAAAAGAAGAAGTACCACTGTAATAGTTATCAACACTGCTTCGACGAGACGCATATTAATGATCTTCGATTTTTTCAGCCGAGATCCTCAGTCTTCCAACAACACTTGGGTAAACACATATCTGGTCTACTTCAGTTGCGTGATGTGTCATAAGATTGACAATCTTCCCACCAGTGCGATTTTCTTTCCGGCTGCGATTTTGAATTTTTTATGGTGTTTTTGCCGGCAAACATGAACAATTTGCCAAAGTGCAACCCATGTATATAAATGGGCTATTTAAGACACTGTTCTACATTTAATTAAATTGACATCGTATTCACGTCGCGATGATAATGTGTTTAATAGTTTGCATTGTGTCCTATCAAGTTTTGTGATCAGCGCGCTCATCTTACAAAAACACAAAACGTTCGCCGTTGTAGTCCTACACTCAAAGATAAAGGAAAAACGAGAATCCAACAAGAGTTATCGAGTTATCGAGGGATGGGAACAAAACAGAGCTGGATAAAAACGAAAACTAAGACCCTGGCAACAATAAAGAAAATAAGGGGGTCTTAGTTTTCGGGGGGGGGGGTCGTGGAGACACGGTGGTCTAGTGGGTTAGCGCGTCGGACTTTCAACCTGAAGGTCGGTGGTTCGAAGCCTGGTCACTGTCGTCGTGTTGTTTCCTTAGACAAGAAACTTTACTCCACACTGTCTCTCTCTACCCAGGTGTATAAATGGGTACCGGCGACAAAATGCTTGGGGTAACCCTGCGATGGACTAGCATCCCATCCAGGGGGGAGTAGCAATATTCCTAGTCGCTTCATGCTACAGAAACCGGGTTAAGCTCCGGCCGTGTGGGCCATCTGGCTCGTGTGCGACTTTACTTACTTACTTTAGTTTTCGGGTCTTCGTTTTCGCAAAAACTGAGACCCTGGCAAAAATAAAGAAAACAAGGGGGGCTTAGTTTTCGAGTCTTAGTTTTCGGGTCTTCGTTTTCGGGTCTTAGGTCTTAGGTCTTAGGTCTTAGGTCTTAGTTTTCGGGGGTCTTAGTTTTCGCTACAACCCCAAGTAGCGTGTCGTTTGAGGGAAGATCTATTTGCATTTGTCGGACCGATTCGAATTTTATTTTGGTCACAGCAAAATATGAGATGAAATAAAGCTGAATGATTAGTGCTCGAACCATAGAAAAGTCAGAAAATAGCGAGGAAAGCGAAGATCGATTTTGAACTAGAAATATTATAACCGTAAACAAACACGGCAGTACAGTCGCGTGCTTAGTAGTTCAGCTGAGCGGTGTTATATTTTTATTAGCGGGAATTATTTCACCGGCTCTGTTAACCGGTGTTGGATTCAATAAGTCAAAGCAAGCAAATATACGGATATTTCTTCTAATTTAAGTCGGCATTGTTTTGAAATGGCGAGGTTTATTGATTCCATGAATCTGTGAAGAGATTTCAACCGTTTACGAATTCGAAGCGTTTTATCTTTTAAAGGAAGTAAAATTCTAAATCCGGTAATCTGTAATTGGCTAATTTGTTGACAAGCTGTCAATCGGCGAATGAAATCAACTGTGACAAATAGGTGGGCGTTTATAAAAATCGTGGGGTTTGCAGGCAAGCGTTCCCTCATCTCCCCACCACCCACCCCCGTCCTCCGATTTTTTGCTCTCTTCCCATTTTTCGCGCGGCCAGAATGCGGAAAAATTAATTCGTACGGGGACGCTTGCTAAGCAGGCTAGTTTCAAATTGCTTTTATAAGAAAACGCTACCACAAGGAAGCCACCGATTCGTCTTTGCCTAATATAAGGTTGACTTGAAGGTAAAGGTTAGTGCAGTGTGGGTTGGGGTTGGCGGCGTTACAGCGCGACCGCGTGACACTGCCGTGACGTCATTTTAATGACATCACTGATTACGTCATTTCAGAAAACCGGAAGTAAACTAGGTACGGTGTTGGCCGCAGCAAAAGCGATTCCCGGGACAGGTGACCCGACAGGGAAAAAAAAGAATCGCTTGTACGCAAGTATTTTGAACAGAAACACTCTATTTCCGTTTTTGAACACAATATCTCTCTTAATCTTGCAAGCGATCATCGGCTTTATCGAACGGTCACTTGTAGACCAGACGGATATTGTATTAGCAAAGATAACAATATAGTCGTGTTAGAATTTAAATGCCCATTCAAGAGGAAAATATCTATGAACAAAATCCCTCATTATTTTAGAGATCAAATACAAACGGGTCTTGCTTTGAGTGGAGAAATGGTGAACAAATGATTATTCGTTGACGCTTACTTTAGAATGTGTTCTTTAAAACAGCTGGAATCGAGTTTAAGCAATAATCAGTTCATAAACGGAGGGAAACCTTATAAGACAAAAACAAAGAAACTCTTGCGTGGAGAGTTTGCTATTTATTTAGCAAACAAAAAAATCTAAAAATCAAAGCAGCCTCATTGACCTTGGCGCCCTTGGAACATCGAAGCTTTATTTGAGAAGATAATGAATTCTATTGCAGAGAAAGACATCTGGTGTTGCTATGGTAAAGTAAGAATGGGGTTTTCATCACAAAATAAGGTGAAGAGAGAGCGCGCTTGATTTCTATGCAACAAGGATTTAAATCATCTGGAATGCCTATACCCGTAGCACTATTAGGGTGGAAATTGCTCGATATAACTGAAATTTGGGCAACAAAAGACTTAAATTTCTTAACTAACTAGGCTTAACTAATCAATGACATCAATGATATCAATGTAATCAACGAGTAATCAATGGGTAATCAATGTGAGTAATCAATGGGTAATCAATGAGTAATCAATTGATTACTCGTCGAGTATTGCCAATACTCAATGAGTACTCAATGACTAATCAATGACCCACAAAATTTTTGGTCATTGATTAGTCATTGATGTCATTGATTAGTCATTAATTTGCATGAAAAGAGGTGTTGACAGGCCAGACACGACTTATCAGCTCGTGATAACGTGGAATGTGACCTTTAGAGTTTTGCATGCTGTAACAAGTATATCCCCCAAGGATTTTCCTTTTTTGTATGAATAAGGGGAGGCTCTTTGTATAATTCTCTTAGCAATGGTTGGTTCTGAATTAAATGCCATTTGTTCATTAAGATGTTTTTAAGATTAGGCAACGCCGGGTGGTACGTTGTTACGAAAGGCAGTATTCTTTTTCGCACGTTTGTTTTTTTGCTGCAAAGATGACTTCCGTTCATTGAATTTTACCTCGGAAATTATTTTCTCGATGAGCTTGTGAGTGTAGCCTCAACCACGGAGGCGTGCTTTGAAGTTGTCGATATTCTCACTGAATGATTTCGCTGAGGAATTTGTTCTTAAAAGTCTCAGGGCTCCACCTTTCCTGGGCCCTTTTCTGACCCCTGGTTGGTGACAGGAAGAGAAATGGGTGTACTGGAAGGTCTCCGTTGGTGTAAAATGAGTAATCAATGACATCAATGAGTAATCAATGACCCACAAATTTTTTTGGGTTCGATTAATCATTGATTACTCATTGAGTATTGGCAATACTCAATGATTAATCAATTGATTACCCATTAATTACCCATTGATTACTCATTGATGTCATTGATCATTGATTAGATATGCCTTGAAAACATTCAAGGAGAAGTTGAACGTTTTCATCGAAAGTTATTCAGTATACGAAGCAAAATAACAGAACTCGCTTACGACGAGGAAGAAGTAGCTAAAATCGAGGTGGTAAAAATCAATAGTAAAAAAAATAAACCCTGGTAAAACTTGCGCTAAGCTTACATCTAAGAAACAAGAGGAAACAGTACCAAATATCGGTGATTTTAGCGACTTTATGATGGGCTTTCTAGAGAATCAATTTGATGAATACGATGAATACGAATATAATGTCACGGTACATGATTAATGCCTGCGGCTCTAATAGCTGAATCCCAGTGAAGTTCGTTTACGTCATCGAAATGACAGTACACAAACTTAAATACTTATTTTTTACTTAATTTTTCACCGCTTGGCAGGGTCAGCTCACGCGTAAAGCGTTTGCCTGCCAAGCGGAAGGTTGGTGGTTCAAACCTCAGCCGAGCTGTGCTGCGAAAAGGGTTTATTATGTTGGAAAAACGCGGGGCCTTCATAATAAACTGCATTCAACGCACCGTGTTATCATAGCCTAAAAACCCCGCGGGGCTATGATAACTTGTATAAAGAGAGTGTGTAGATCTCCTTAAGATGGTGTCTGGTCCTTGGGTAGAGCTTGGTTGCACTTTGTGTTTCGGAAGTGCCGGTTCGACCTCAAGCCGGAGGGAAATAGACAAGCCTCAGAGGCAAAATATAATAAAGTGTAGAACCATAAACATATGGCGGTGTGGTGGTGAGCAAAGACCCTCAAAGAGACAAAATATAATAGAATGTAGAGCCATAACCATACGGTGGTGTGGTGGTGGGCAAAGAGCCTCAAAGAGGCAAAAAAGAGCTCAAAAAAACTTTTAGCCGTTTGCTAAACGCAGTAAGGCCAGCAGATGAAAATCCTGAAATCGCCGCGACACCAGCCAGTGGGTCTGACAATTATTCCGATCCCAGTCAAAGCTGTTGCTAAGGTGGCGACGATAAGCCCGCAGAAATGAAACCAAGGCCAACGGCTGAACCATGGACAATGAAGTGTGTTCCCTTGTATTTTTTGCGACCTGCCTGTAGTGGTTGGCCTTCGCACTCAATTCCTTCTGTAAGTCAGATATTTTTTTTGAGACGGAAGTCATCACCACTTGGTAAGACTGGGTAAATCGATTCAGTCTCGCTGTATTCCGGAGATGATGGAAGTAATACATTGGCAGAACTCATGGTGGGGTATATATAAGATACTTTATTTCTATTTCAAATTCTAAGGGCATGTTTTTAGAATCAAAGAGGTCATTGCTTGCGTCTCTGACTGATATAGACACGCTATTTACGTAATCTCCAGACGATGTGTCACGCAAGATGTTTTGTTGTGTGGACTCATTGAAAACGTTCTCAAACGGCTTCCCACGAACATTAAATGAAAAACTGTCGAAGGCTTCCCATTCAGTAGGTTTTGCTCTTTATCAACCAGACACCAGTGAATGTAATAACTGTTTGGGGAGTTAAGCTGATCGACAAAAAGACTTTGAAGGTCTGTGTTAGCGCTTCCTTCTAGATTGAGAAGCTCATTAAGACTTTTCTTGAAAGAAAAGCTTTTTGTTTCAGTGTTTACTGAAATTACTAGCCTGTGCGAAGGGTAGTTTTTTAGTAATTTCAGTGGTTCTTTGTCTTCAAATGAGTTAGCCAAATAAGATACAAGACTATCAAGGTTGTAGTGTCCGGGAATAATGGCTTGACTATGAAAAGTTTTTTCTTCAATCTTATAGCTGATGACACCAACACTTTTTAAATTATGTCACGAATTGTAAAGCGAGCAAGAGATAAGCCGGATGTAGTTTGGCTTATGAAGTGCGTGATCTAAGTAGATGGTGTGAGAGTTCGAAGGCGCGACGATTGTTGACACAACCATTGTGTATATAATAGGTTTAAAAATATATTTATTTATAAAATATCTGAGATACTACGCGCGTTCTGATTGGCCAAAGACCTATTAACTATTGTACCGGTAAACTCATAAAAACCGCGCAAGCGAAACTGTAAAGTAAACAAAGTTCGATTTTCCACTGCATCAACACAAGCGTGAGAAAAAAGAATTTCACAACTCGAGCCGGTTTAGTGTCTTGTTGCATATTGTGGTCTGTTAGAAGATGAGAAGAGAAGAAATGTTTCTTGTAAACGATAAGTTGCTGCTCAAACCTACAAAATAAAAAAAATTCCCACCCACACAAGCAAAAAACGGCTTAACGACAAAAGAACAATTAGCTTTAATATTTTAAAATTGATATCAACAACAGGAATATATTTTCATTTAACATTGGCTTGGAAAGGCTTACTTGCAGCGATCAATGACAATCAAAACAACCTCGATATGTACTTTGTGAAGTTCATTGAACTAAAGGTTTAGCTATAAGTGGAAAGCTCAAACATTATGGATCCCAAAGAGAAAACAGTGGCTTTCAAACTGAGGAATTTTCGATTGAAATTCACTGAACTGAAGTTTATAAATGTTCCTACAAATCCTAAGATAACTTCTAAATAAGACGGATTTCCACAGTGGAACTAAAAAGCAAGGCTTATAGCTTTGTTGTTTAGGATAATTATATTACGCCGATTCCATTTATACGCTTTATCGTGTTTTGTTTTTGAGATTTTTTCATGGAATACTTTTGTACCGGATGCAGTTTAAATTCTGATTATGTGTCCAAGCAGGGATGATCAATTAGCAAGAAGAAAATGAAGGTAACAAAAATTATAGGTTTATGGTTAAACAAATTATTTGCATGGAATGATCAAACAGTTCAACTGTAGGCTTAAAAAACAATGAGCTTAGTTTTCATTCAGAACTTAAAATGTAGAGAAGTACGGGCTTCATTGTACACTTCAAAGTAAGTGGATAGAGTCGAAAACATTTTCAGAAGCTGAGTTTCTGGAACTAACCTTTATTCCAATTGAAAAATTCTTGACAAGAAGGCAATCTTTGAATCCAACATACGCCATAAAAATTTTAGGATTTCAAACTTTTCTCGTACATTCATGTTTGCGGCGGCAGATTCCGGACACCATTTTCTGGATTTCCCATTCAAAGAACTTTTGAATCATTGAATATATTTTCTTCTTTCAGCTGATAAATTCCAACTGACGAATTTCAAAGCGCTAAAACTTTTCATCACTTTCGTTGAACTCGTGAACTTGTCAGTGCAGCTTTGTCAGTGGCATCGTGTAAAGTTCATTCTTTCAGCCGCTTTGATTGGTTTTCCCGGTCATATGATGAATGCTATGAGAACAAGCTACTTGATCGGCACAAAACTACAACAAATTTCTCTCTTTCCAAACGCTTTTCATAGTTATTTCATAAAAGCAATAGAACAGATTTTCTATGAGTTTACCGGCGTTATAAACCCACTTGGGATGTTGGGAGAACACGAGAAAAGCTTGTAAATTACAAGCCGCAGGCGAGTGATTTACAAGCTTTTCTCGTGTTCTCCCAACATCCCAAGTGGATTTATAACGCCGGTAAACTCATAGAAAATGTGTTCTATTGCTTAAATAAAGTAGTTGGTGGGGAGGCCCTCAAATACCGTTTTTCAGAGCCCTAAATAAGCCGCCAAACGCCCGAGTTACCGGGCCCCCAGGTCTCATTGCATTCGCCCTGGGGGCCCGGTAACTCGGGCGTTTGGCGGCTTATTTAGGGCTCTGAAAAACGGTATTTGACGTGCCTCCCCACCAACTACTCTGGATACCCCCTCCCTCAAACCCTGTAAGAGTCTCCACAACGGCAAGCTAGACATAACCAATTGAAGAAAGCTAAAACCCTTGTATATACGCAATGGCGCAACCCCGACAACGAAGACACCATGATGACGATCAACGCGATCTGATTGCTTGGCTGGACGAACAGGCCCGAAATCTTGAGCAGTTCGAGCCTGATGACGACAATAATGCTGAGGTCGAGCCTCAAAACAACCCACAGGAGTTAGATTTTGAACAATTTGTTCAAGTCTATGATCGGGTTGACCGATGGATTGACCGCGGTAGACGAATAATCCGGTTTCGTTTTGTCAACGATCTCGAAAAACCCCTTGTCGACAGAATTTTGAACAAAATCAAACAAAATGTTCAAACACGACATGCAATCAATTTACGGTTCACCGTCGAGTTACGAAACACTGAAACCGAGGAGTTGAGGCGGTTTTATCAAAACAACCACTACAGTCGTTGGCTAGCCACTCTCCGAGACACGACAGTGGTTGCAAGTTCAGGAAGAGCTTCGTCTCCAAAACGCAAACCTCAAAAGGCCTGACACCAAATGGGTTTACGAACGCACAGTCCTGCTTGATCTAAAAGTCGTGCTTGATCGACAACCCCTGCAAATAGGGCTCGGGTGGCTTCCTGATTTGCTTCGCAATAAAAGTGAAGTCATTGCCCTTGACAATTTCAATGACAACCTTTGTCTCTTTCGTTGCTTGGCTGTCCATCGAGGAGCTCGCAGAGATCGCAACACCCGCAGAACCAGAGAGCTCGCGGAAAGCTTCTTCGCCTTTTATCCGGGGCTTCGAGACCAGCTAACTTTGCGGCACTTCTCCAAAATCGAAAAGCATTTCAAGCAAGGCATTGCCGACTACCTTGTTCTCGCTAATGGTGATTTCATTTTATCTCACACCCCTGCGAATTACGACAAGGTTGGTGTTTCAACCATGACCATCGGCATCTTACACTATGGATAGATTGGCAAAAGAATTTGAAGAAGCCTTCGAAGGTAACTTTAAATTAAAAACCGAAACAAATACTCCAGTTGGTCAGATGACAATTGCCAAACATTATTCTGCGGGGGTGAAGCTTGACCGCGATCTGTCTGAATTGCTTGGTATAAGTCCTAAATTGCTCTATATAACAATCGTCAAAGGATTAACATCACCAAGCACTTACTTTATCCACTGTGATCTGGTCAATAAAGAACAAAACCTACTCAATGGTAAGCCTTCTACAGTTTTGGCTAAATTTGCTCTTCGTGGAAAGGCCTATGAGAGAGTTTTCTATGAATCAACACAGCAGAACATCTTGCGTGACGTCTCGTCTGGCGATTATGTAAACAGCATAACTCTGTCTGTGAGGGATGAACACAATGACCTTTTTGACTTCAATAACATGCCGTTTGAATTTGAACTTGAGATCAATTAAAATATATATATATACAAACGATGAGCTCGGCTAATGTGTTACCATCGGCTCCTGAATACAGCGAAACTCAATCATTTTACCCAGTCTTATCCAACGGTGAAGACTTCAGACTCAAGAAAATTTCTGACTTGCAAAAGGAGCTTGAGTCGGAGGCTAATCATTACAGGCAAGTTGCTAAGAAATACAAGCGAACACACACTATTGTTCACGGAACCGCAGTAAGTTTTGGTTTCATTTCTACAGGCTTGTCTTCAGCCACAATCGCCACAGCTCTGAGCGGAGTTGGGCTCGTCGCCAGCCCTATTCTTGGGGGTGTTGCTGTTATTACAAGTTTTTCAGCGGCCGGCATCACTGTGTTTAGCAGGCGGCTTGAGAGAAAAATTACTAAACATGAAAAAATATACACACTCGCCCTTGCAAAACGAAACTCTGTCTTTGAGCTGGTTTCAAAGGCTCTAACTGACAAGCGTATCAGCGATTCAGAGTTCGCAAGCATCTTGCGTGAGCTTGAAAGATATCACGAAATGAAAAATGCGATACGCTCTGGTGAAACAAAAAACACCAAAGTAAACAAGCAAACTCAAACTCCAGATCTTGAAAAACTCAGAGGTGAGCTTCGCAAAAAAGTCAAAGAAGAATTTCAAAAAAAACTCAATCGTCTTGCTGCCGTGTCCAAGTCGGATTTGAAAGACTAAATTCGGGTTTCTCGCTTTATCTAACAAAAGAACGCAATTGTGTGACAAAGCGTGACACATGACGTGACATTGTGCGTGACTGTCACGCGTGACATTGCGTGACACATAACGAAAACGGACAAAACCCTAGTCAGGGGGTGCTCTGGCGGCTGTTTCGTTTTGCCTAGCCTAGGCTAGGACTTAACTCCTGACAAAGGAGTTGTCATTTTCCATTTAGCCTCTGGGAGCGAGGTTGAGTTCTCCTAGGAGATCTCTGTTCGAGCACCCCCCTGTATCAGTTGGGCCGGGGCTGGTTCACCAGGGGGTCACTAACTGACTCAGCAACCCCACTACCCCTGGTCTGACATCGCATTAGCCGGATGCAGGATTCAGTGGGGGCCAGCCACACCTCCCTGAGCTATACCGAATTACAGACTTAATATAATATATGGTGCGAAAAGGTCTTTTATATTCGAGCCAATTGCCGTGCTTTCACATGTGGTAACTCATAAAGAACTACGCATGCGCAAATATGGCCGAAAAGTTGTATTTTTCTAAATACAGCCTTTACATAATGATACCGGAAGTCACGAGATCACCAAATTGAAAAAACAATTATAATGTTTAAGCATGACTGACTTCACCGCACGGCTCAATGAACTTGACAAAGAACACAAATTTGCCATCCTTCGCTCGCTATACGGAGGCGATTATAGAAAAGAAATACACCGCTTGCGCCTGCCGGAAAAACTTTGTCACATCTACGAAGATATGGGGTTGGCAGAGATGGGGAAACAATATCTACAAGAACATTATAACGACTTGCAGCGTGAACGTTGGGCCCGAAGATTTCTGTCTTGTTATTCTTGCGGCGGCTCATTTTTGCGATCAATCGATTCTTGTGAACTTTATTGCAAAAAATGCGGTCATGTGGAAGTGCTAGAGGATTATGCTCCGGCATATACAGATCAAAACATTTTTTACAAGCCAAGGCAAAGCCAGTCGGCGCGCTGTTATGCGTTTGGGTACGCTTTGAAACGGATTAACAAGAAGCTTGAATTTCTGCCTATGTAATTTACTATCGACCAAATTAATAACACGGAACGTATCTTCAAACTTATAGAAGCTCGGCTTCCAAGAATCTCTTATACGTTTGTGATCTACAAAATCCTGGACATTACAACGCCGCTTGAAGCCCCGCAACGAGCGATTGTAAATTACCTGAGACAACAGATGTCAAACAATATGATAATTAATGGAACAATGCTTTCAAAGATCTGGAGTAAACGCTTCCGCTTTCTCAATAAGAAAGGGTTCCAACATGGCACTGTCATCGCCGATGTTGTCTTCAAAAGTTTCACCAGGCATGGTTTTGTCAAGGTGTTTTTGTTTTGATAAATTTTCATGTATTTTTCTGCGAAGCCTTGCCAAGTTCTCGTGAAATCGTTCGACCTTCGGTTGAATACTGTTCAAGAATCCCTCGTGCTTGACAATTTGAAGCTCTGTGACATTCAACAATTTCCATGCAAACAAAGCAACTGGCTTCGGCCCCTCATCTGGAGCAAGGAGAGCCTTTTTCATTCTGATGTAACGCAAAAACTCCTCGTTTTCATATTCTTTGCTGAACGACATTCTGACCGCACCGTAAGAACACCATAGGTCTTTCTCGGCTATTGAAGCCATTATTTGCTCAAATAAAATAAGAGCGCCAATATCAATAAGTTCAGCTTGATTGCGTGTTAACTTTTGTTTTGAAAATAAATAACAATGCCCCAGGCAAGAGCTGTTTGCCTTTTTGTCTGGTAAATATTTCCGCCGTTTAAAAGATTATTATGATTCAAACTTGGCTCTATCTGTTGTAGAGAGCACATTCTGAAGTAAGAATCAACGAAGAGGCCTTTGTTGACCATAGATCCGCTAAAACAAAGACCCGTTTGTATCTGGGGTGTATAATAATTAGGCACTCGAGACAGCTATTTTCCGCTTGAAAGGACATTTGAACTCCAAAAGAATTACATTGTTTTCTTTGTCTAGATAATAGCCGTCAGGACTGCATATAACCTTTCGATATAATGAGTGATCTGTTGCTAGATTAAGAGATATAGAATAGGCAAAAACTCTAGCAGAGTGCTTCTGTTCAAAGCATTTTCGAGCAAGCGGCTCGAACAGATTGCCCCAGGTACAGGCCGTATTGCTATGCATGTCTGATGGCTGTATTTCTTTGGTGTTTCAAACGGCGAAACTCCGGTCAAGGCTGCAATTTCGGATGCCCCAAGAGTATTTTGTCGATAACTCACCCAGTCGGCGCTCTTTTGTTTTAGACCAGTGTTCCTCGATTTGAGAAAGTTCAAGAACACTTGTGTTGTCGTCATCATTGATATACAAAGGGAAAGTGTTTTTTCAATTGGTGATAACAGCGAGTTATGTCTAGCTTGCCGTTGCGGGCTCGGGCAAAAATGCATTTACCCCGAATCAAAATTACACTCTACTTAATCAGTAATCAATGCACGAAGTCGGACAGCCATTTTTTATATGCTTATAAACCGTTGCCTTAGACAATCTTCGATTGCAGCCGGGACAAAGCTCTTTCGGCCGTGGTTCTGTTTGCAGCTTCTTACAAGCGTATTTTTGATGCTCAACAAGCGAATGCCCTTGTGTAAAGTTCAAGCCGCAATGTCTACAAGGGTTGTATTCGAACGTCCCTTTGTTCTTTGCATACAAGTCATCACCTTCTTTCAACTCAATTCCCCGCATTTTCAAAAATTCAACAGCAGTCATTGCTTTACTGTGTGCCATTGCGCATATACAAGGGTTTTACCTTTCTTCAATTGGTTATGTCTAGCTTGCTGTTGTGGAGCCTCTTACGTGGTTTGAGGGAGGGGTATCCAGAGTAGTTGGTGGGGAGGCACGTCAAATACCGTTTTTCAGATCCCTAAATAAGCCGCCAAACGCCCGAGTTACCGGGCCCCCAGGGCGAATGCAATGAGACCTGGGGGCCCGGTAACTCGGGCGTTTGGCGGCTTATTTAGGGCTCTGAAAAACGGTATTTGAGGGCCTCCCCACCAACTACTAATAAACATGCTTGAATGGATGAATTCACCAGAAGCAGCAAAGCTCTTAAAGGCTCCCAAAGCTAAGTCGATCTTAGACTTCAAAATGCGTTTTCCGCACGCTGATATGTCTAAGTTCAAAGTACAAGTTAGTTTCGATGAGAAACGCAAAGCAACAGCGGTAGTGTATTTCCCAGAGAGTGATACTTCATGGGCTGATGTTACAGAGATTAATCGCAAGTATTGGACTCAGGCATTGAAAAAGGCTTTAAACTTGCAACAAGACGGCGGGTTTCCAATTCCTTTATCAATCAACAAAATTCCTACAAGGCCTACCCCAGCGGTTGCATTCTCTGAAAATGTAGCAAGCGTCGGTGATATCTCAAACAAAGAGCAAAATATCTACGTGACGCCAACAGGATCCTTTACAACAAAATTTAGGCAGATCTTCACTAATGCGCAAATTAAGCACACAACTGGAAAAGAGGCAAAAAGGTGGCTTTCTAAACCAAATATGAGTTACTGGCCGGAGCAGCTGAACTTCGCATTATGGTGTGCAACAACAGGCTCTGGAGTCTCCCGCGAGATACTGTTGCCCTGTATCTAGATCTTGCCCCACAGCTCAGGTCTTTTTATCTCTTCCACGTTTATTTCACAACAAGGCGCATATTGTTTGAAATGGGCGGAATCCAGAGTATAAGTGCTTTGCCAGGCGACCTCACCTTTAGCCAAACAAATAATCACTACGACATTGCTTCATACAACAGGATCTGTGCTGAGTTCGGTGTTGATCCAAGTAGTGATTTCCGTTTCACACTCGGCGCGAATCATGGACTTGGCAATGTATTTATCTATGTTTCCCGAGGCGGCATGATATCCACCGGAATGGGCTACCCAGGATCCCATGCCAAATTTAGTGACGAAGGTGGAAGTGATGGAACCCTTGTGCAGTTCATTTGTAATGACAATGGTGCAGACAGACAGTTTGAGCATTTTGTTCCAAGCTCCTCGCAAGGGTTAACACAAGTTGGTTTGTCTCGTATGAACCGGTCGATCGAGGCCTTTGTGTACTGCATTCTAGGCTCACAGGTGAACGTCCGTAGCAGCATTCTAGGTAGCGGTGGGAGAGCCAAGGAAACACAGGATGAGTTTCTCATCCTCATGTAAGACGCTATCAGGACGCCGGACATTTCTAAGAGTGTTCAGCGCTATCAACTAGCGATCGACGAGGCAAAGGTACGCTTGGACTTTGCAGTAGCGCCTGGAACCTGGCTCATGCCATCAAGCATGGTTATAAACACTGAAAGCACTGTGGGCTATACAACAATCAGCTAAAGCAGGCAACGCAAGGGATGAAGCTGGGTGTGAATAATGATGTTAATCTGGGCACAAAAAAACCTTATTACGCCCTATGGACGGTGGAACAACAAAAATCAATCTACCAAACAGCCACCCATCAAACCCTATTCACAAACAAGCAACAAAGGCACAGGGTCTGGGTGAAAAGACTGCACCCACGCCAGCCCAGCCGGCTTCATCCACAGACACCCCGACAGAGTCTCCCAAAGAGAGTGTTACAGAGCCACATCATGTAAACAAGGCAATCGTTGTTGTGGGCGCCCTTGCTTTTGCAAGTTTTGTTGCCTGAATGAGTTAACGCTTGCGTTTAATGGTCTTTTCAACCAAGAAGGCCTCCACGGCAAGGAATGGCAGCCAAGCGTGCTCGCCAAGAAAGGCGATAACCTGACCGGCCGTTTTGAACTTAAAGCTCACGATTGAACCGATGAGGCCGGGCAGGAGGGAGGCTACTTTTTTGCCAATTTCTTTACGCCCATTGCCAAAAGCCTTAGTACCTGCTTTCAAGGCATTCATTGCAGAAAGAGTCACAGCTCCTATGACTAGACCAGCAGCCAGAACAACCAGTTGTAAAGTCCACCCATATTTCTTAAAAATTTTTTTTGATCCATTCACGAAGAAGCAGAGCTTCTTCCCTTTCTTGAACCTGTGTTCTTGGCCTTGCCAGCTCTTCTTCTCGCTCTGTAACTCGGACTTCCGCGACTTCTCTGTCAGATGGAGAAGTGTTCGCATCCTCTATCACGCGCCTGTCTTCCTCGTTTTGTCGTTCAAGCTCGTCTTCTTATTTTTTTAGATCTTCAAGATGTTTAGTGGTGTTCAGTCTTGCTTCGACAGGATTTCTTTTTTTTTCTTTGGCAGAAATTTGTCATCCTTTGCCTCCTCTTTGTCTTTTTGTTCTTGTATTTTTTTTGTTCTTCTGCAAAGCCTTTCCGATTCCTTAAGTTGTTTTTCTGTTTCTTTTAGTCTTTGTCTGTCTACCCTTATAGCTGTATTGTCTTCAGAGATAACTTCTTCGGCGGATGGACCAAGAGGTTCTTTGAACTTGTCTGTGAACGATTTAAGAAGGCCTGAGCCATTCTGCTTAAGAATGGGTGTTTCACCGCCCTTTGGCCCGCAGGAAACTATTTTTAGTTTCATTTCCGCTTTTTTACCAAAATTAATTGGGCCTAATCTACCGAAATCCACTTTTGGAAATCGCCTTTTGATGAATTCCTTAGCTCTATTAACAAGTCTTTGCTTGTCTTCAGCATGTGTGAAGCCCTCAAGCAGAGGGATGCCCTCGGAATCAAATCCGCTCTGTTCGCGAGGCAATCGAGTCATTTCATACTCTTCACCACCACGATATGGGATTGAAGCGGCGTCTGGTTGAAAGGGCCTTGTTGTGTCAACTTCTTCTTCGTCATCAACATCGTCATCGACATCGACATCACATCAACATCGGGGTCTACCCAGTCTGGTAAATCATAACCGCCTTCTGCCATGATGTATCAAAGTATATATTTATTTTTTAAAAAATATATATATATTCCGGCTATGGCTGTGCAACTGAACCTCCTGCCCACGCATAACGAGAAGAATCTTAAGGCAATGAAAACAGAGCGAACCGTAAAGCGCATAACATTTGACCGCTCTGAGGCAAAGCCAGGCGAGACCTTGTACGTTTCGGTGCCCAAGTTGAATGAACATGAGGTAATCGTGTCTGGCTCGCTGGCCCTGCTCGTTAACATTGATCTTGCCGGCTGTCACGCAAACAGCTATCTCGTACAGAATGTTTCTCGGGCATTGGTTGACAGGCTCGTTGTGAAGTTTGCCGCCACCACTGTTCAGGACACTGTCAGTTATGACATTTACAAAATATTTGAGGACCTGTTTCTCTCGGTGGATGAGCGCGACAACATGATTCCGGAGGGCATCCAGAGTGTGGATTTGTGCAAGATCCGCTCTGGACCACCAGATTTTGACTGACCACGGTGTTTTGTACCCACAGGCCCTCTACAACGATCTTATCTTCGAGATAACGCTTGCCTCTGAATCTCAGGTTGTAATGGGTTCGGATGCATGTAAGCTTGTGTAGAAGTTAACAAATATCCAGCTTGAGTACGAGACGATCCGAAGCAAAGAACTGGCAGATGAGGCGACGAGCGTCTATTCTAACGAAAAGGAGTTTGCCTACGACCATATAATGCGAGAAGAGGTTGTTCCATTCTCGAAAGGCTCAGATGCTAGGTTGAATCTTCGGGTAAACCCGCAGCGAAGATCACTCAATGGCATTCTTCTGCTATTTATCGAGCCCTACACGCCAGGCGCTAGGGACTCCGAAAAATAGTTCAACCCCGACATCACAAAAGTGACTGTCACCATAAACGGCTCCCCAAACAGGGTTTACAACAACGGCATCGATGGTAGTGACATGTGGAGTGAGGTGAGCCGACTCTTCGGAAAGAGTGGTGCTGGCAGACCCAACATGAATGTGACCAAATATCTCACGGGCAACAAGTTCGGCCTCCTTATCGATCTGAGATCAATGGCTGATACAACCCTGCACGGTAATGTTCAACGTCTCGTCAACACAAAAGACGGCGTGTATCTTGAGATTGAAAGAACACCCTCCGGCTCGGGAAATGTGCTCTGCCATATCTACACCATCAGTGACTTACAGATGATCATTATGGACAGGCAGCTTCAGGCGGTTCAGTATTAGACAAACATAGATATAGAGATTGGACCCACGAAAGCTGCCCTTCAATGCCCTAATTTATGGGCCGACAAACTCTGGCAAAACACATTATCTTATAAATTAGCTCCGGGGCCCCTTTAGGGGTACGTTTGACTATATCGTCCTCTCATGTCCGACATTTGTCCACAACAAGACCTACGATGGTTTCGCGGGTGATGAGCCACGCATCTTAGTGTTAAACTGCCAACAACACGAGATTGAATGGTGGTTAAAGCTGGCAAGCTTCTATTTTGAGGAGACGAACACACTCTTCATTCTCGATGACTGCGCCGCTTCGAAAGATGTGAAAGGCAGCACGAGTCAACCTGGGGAACCTGGGGAAAGTGAGCCAGCAGTCAGCAGTTTTAGCCCATAGAGCAGGCGTGCTAGGCACTCATTGAATTCGTTATTTTTGGGATTTTTGGCGCAAATTGAAATGCTGGAAGAGAAGTCCAAAGAAGTTTTGCAAAATGTAAAGTCCATAGAGCCTAGTAAAGGACAAAATATGGATAATCTTCTTTCTAGATCTAGGTAAGTGAAAGAATGAATTTTTGGTGCAGTTTCATTGCTTAAAACAAAGGCACATTGACAATAGACTTACGCTACACAACACATTGCTTTGTCTTCGGTTTGAAATGAACATGCATTTTTGTTTATTCTATAAGTTCTTGGTTTAAATTATTATCCAGTCTTTTAAGAACTGTTTTTCCACACTGAGTCCTTCCCAATTTTATATTAAGCACAAATAACACTGCTTCCCCAATGACAAAGGAGAACTTAACTACAATTTGAGAGTCGAGTTGAGCTTTGAGATGCAATGTAAGCTTACTCTCTTGCCAACCTTGAGATTTGTCTTCTGTTTTCAAAATATAATTTTGATGTGGAAGCTCAATTTTTAAGTTTACCTAATTATCTGTATGTGTGCTGGATTGAAGAAGAGATTAAATAAACAGAGAAGGAACTAACTTTAAATGTTTTGTTTTGTTTTAGCTATTCCATATGGATGACAATGAAAGCTTTCAAACAGCTTGCAGAGAAAACACTGTAGTATTAAACCTCCACTCAGCTAGGTTTGAAACAAACAATTTAACAACTATGTCAGATTCTTTTTTGCAAGTATCTATTGAATTGTATAATAAATGAAATTAACTTCTGACAGGTTGTTTTCTTATGACTATTTTATGATACACTGCAGCCTTAATAATTGAATTGCTATTTACTTAAGTTTAATTATGCCAATAATATTTTAAGTGTTCGTTGTGAAGAAAGCAAATTATTTCAAAGCAAATATCCTGTGGATGATCCAAAATTATATTCATATAATTGTATCACAATTAGTACTAATAAATGTATGATGAAAAACAGAAGTTCCATGTGTAGCATTTTGTATTTGATGTTGGGATTATTATTAATAATACTGTGGAAGCTTTAAGGCAGGATTTCGAGATCCCTGAGTCAGTGGGATCTCTGGTTCCTGATCAGGATTTTGCAAGGTTAATATTTGGCCAGGCTGGCCGCGGTTTCCATGGCCAGCATGGCCAAAGCTCGGCTTCCTTCGGCTTCCATCTGTGCTTACCCCATGAGAGAAGTTTTGCCGGGCTGGCCGCCAGGCCGTGGTTTCCGCGGTTTTTTTATCCCTTGGCCAGCCCGGCCAAAGCTCGGTTTCGAGCCGAGTTTACCACGGCCTTCAAGCGGGCTTTAGCGGCTTTGGCCACGGTTTTCCGCGGTCTGGCCAAGCTCCTGATGCAAGGGTACTCCAAACACGACAAATGACCCCACTTCAAACCAATCTCCAAACCAAGGCACTGGTGGTGATGAATCAAGCAGTGACAACTCAGCCTACTTCATTCTGGGGGTTGTCGGTTTAATTGTCTCTGCTTTGGGCGTGTATTACCAACATGAAACAATTTTGAAGACTCTTAGGCGTTCATCAAATGGCCCGACTCCAGCCACTCCACCAGCAGAGGATGATGTAATTACTTATCCAGTCACAAGGCATCCCACACTCGTTTGGCGTGCTCGTAATCTTCGTCTGTGATGTGCTCCCGTTTTAGCTTGCTGTAAAAAGCCTCTTTCGGCGGTAAAGACTCTTCCTCGAAACGCTCAAAAGAGTACATACACTCATAGGGATAGACACCCTTTCGGAGAATAAGGCTTCTTTTTGCTGGATCCACTTCGTGTTGTTTTGTGATCTCGTAGTCCTCTGGCTTGTTTGATGCAACAAGGCTATCTAGACTTGATTGTAAGAACTGGCAACTGTCTATGAACCTCAGCTTGCCTAGGGAGAAAGAGATGTACTTCTCCATGTTATTGGGGATACATTTCAGATCAGAACCAACCTCTGCGATTTGCTGCATCAACTGGTGAGCGTCGTATCCTTTCAGGTTATGAAAGACAACTGGTATGATTGTTTTCTTGGGGTTGATTCTGAAGTAGCTTCTGTTGCAAGTGTTGTGGGCCGCGCCGCGGAATTTACCTGAAATGTGGCAGTGGTCTCTTACTGCGTCTCTAAAACTTTCACGTAATAGAGGCTCGCCGCAGAAGAAACAGTCGTCTTCAATGATACCATCAGGCTTTTGCTTTCTTGGGTGCCACTTGTCGATGATATAGTTGCCATCATCGTCTTGTATAGTGAGTTTTAGGAGTTTAGAGTAACATCCGTTTGTACTTCTGTGTACCTTACCGCAGTACTCTCCTGCGATTGGGTCGTAGAACTCTATCTCATCTCGTACGTTGTGACGGATCAAGTCTTTGTGGCAGATGTTGCATTCAGCGGCTGTGTGGAAGTCCCTCCAGTCTTTCTTTGTCATTCTTAATGGGGCCTTATGCTTGAAGAATTCCCTTATTTTAATTTCCACTCCAAGAAGAGCTGTCAAAAACTCTCTTACAGAGTTCTCTCCTCTATAGAGATATTGCTCACCTGTCACACCATCAGACCTGACAACAACGAAGGAGAAGCCACAAGGCTTGTGAACCTCGGTCTTAGTGGTGCTGCTTTGTTCCGTAGGTGGAATGCATGTATCTATCTTCTTAATAAGGCTCTCACAGTCACCGTATATTACAAACGGTGCCTTCATCTGTTTTTAAAAGTTTTCAAAGCGAAGAAAGCGTTCGCCTTTCTTTGGAATCTCGACTCTGACTGGACGGCCCGCGGCTCCTCTGCAAAAGATGAGATGCTCCTTGAGAAAAGCCTTGCAAGCATGTCACACAAAAATGAACCTGGTGGTCTGTGACGTGTTCGCGAAGAAGTCTGCTTAAATTCTTGATGTAGCAGTAGTGCTCTCTATTTTTGGTAGTGATCAGCATTACATTAACACATGAGATTTCCTGGCCTTCCATGTCACTAACATGATAAACTACTACTTTTCCATCTTTCCAGCCGAGAACATTGATTGCGATGTTATTCAGCTTCTCAACCTTCGGTATTTCATGCAAAGGCGTTGAGAAGGAAATGCCTGTAAAGTCAAAGCCATCATTTGTTGGATATTGGCTTGGTCTATCCGAGTTTGCCGCAACGGGGAAACGCGAAGCTCTCAAAGCCCATCGTAAACATTCATGATCTCTGTTTTTAACGTTTATAATGGCTTGTTTTGATGTAAGCTTTGGAGGAAGAGGGATATACGAACCGCCTCTTATTGGAACATTTCTAGAAACGTCGAGACAAACAGTCGAAACCCCGTCAACAGCCCATTCAGAGCCTCTTTCTACCCAAAGAGCGATTAACTCTCTTTTTTCTATTTATGTCGTCATTACGTTTTTTCATAACTGATCCTTGATCAAAGGCGTTAATGAGTATTGGTACATCCTGCCATAAAAAGGAGTCAATATTTTCTATGCCATTATTAGTTTCTTTTCTAAGCTTTACCATCATTGTGAAGCTGACCTTTAATGGGCCTAAACGATCAGCTTCTAATCATATTACTCTAAGAAGCTTCGGTTCGATTATTTTATTAAACAAAGTCAGATCCCGCACATGATAGTTAACTGGAAGGGTCAACTTATGGCTGCGCAACCAGTTTCGAAAACCGCGATTCTGCTGTATAAGAGCGAGGTGACCCATAGTGGTAAATATACAAAGGGTATGCATTTCTTCAATATATGATGCCAAATCGCAATATCTACAGGAAGGCTCCGAGGGGTGTAATTACCCGTTAAAAACAAGGGTTAAAAACTAATCAAACAGACAGTAGTAGGTACGATGCCCGCCACGGGCTCACCAAAAATAAGGGCTAACTCACCCCCATGGAGCCTTCTCCGAGGAACTCCTGTCCCCATGAAATCCTTCCCCCGCGAACCTCCCGCAGGAGCATAGCACGAACGCAAGAGGCGACCAGCAACCAGTTACGGGACATCAGAGGTAGCCAAACCACAACGATTGATGCCCTGAAACAGTATGGCCGAAACCCAAGGCACAGGGTCCCAACACGAACAATCCACAAGGACATGGAACCCAAGACGCCAAATGCGGCAATTGTGGCACATTCGACAACCCATCAAGAAGATCATGTCCAGCTTATAGGACGAGGTGTGAAAGCTGTGATAAGCTTGGCCACTGGAAGTCTGTTTATCGCTCCCGTCCAAAGACAAGAACTGGCCAGATACAACCCAGGGACAACCAATACAAGCAACAACAGGGGATACACACTCTAGACGCCACTGACCCTGACACAGAATTCCCAACAGCACCGAACAGTGCTACGCGTGTGCCAGACACCCCACAGCTGTACCTCCACTCCCTGTACATAGACAGCATCCTTGAAGCAGACACTCAAGCCCTGATGCAGATAGGAGTGGACGTGGGTCAGAGCACGATGCTTCTACTATGCAAGATCGACACAGAAGCTGAAGGGAACGTCATTCCTGTCAACACATACAAACAGCCGCATTCCTACTCTGTATGTGGCCCAGATGGTACACTCAGTGGTCTGACCCCTTCGGACACCACCATCACTGCCTTTGGTGGTCATACTATACAGCACTATGGCACTTGTGAGCTTCGCTTATCACATGGTAGTGACTCCAAACCGTACTCATTTCATGTCTTGAACACCACTGGACCGACAATTCTGGGCCTCCCCACTTGCAGGGACATGAAACTTGTTACTCTCAATTACAGCCTCACCACCACTACAAAGGACCCCCTCGGCAATACTGATGCAATACTGAAGCAAAGGAGCATTAATTCAATGTCTAGTTAGCTCTGTTCTTACTTTTTCTTACTTTTTTTTATTTCCTTAATGTTGGTTTATTGTAATAATTGAATAAGTGTGAATAAATGAATTTGAACTTGAACTTTGCCAATATAAGGACTGCTTTGAGGGCGTCGGCTGTTTCAAAGGATAGTTCCACATTACCTTAGACCCTTTGAACGTGAGAGATCATGTTATCATTGCTAGCGAGAGCTGCACAAAACAGTACGATTAATGAGTGAAATGAGCGAAAATAATGCCTCTGAACGTGCATTTTACATATTGTTATTCCCTGCAAAACAACATCGTCAAATGATCAAGTTATAGGTTTTGTGCAGAACATAAACACACGACGGTTTTCCTTCCTCTATTTGAAAGTCGTCCCTACGAAGGTCTACGAATTCAACAGGAAGCCAAAAATTACCGCGCAAGCGAAGATGATTGACAGATCGGGAAAGTTAACCTGCACTAAACCAGGCATAACTAATCAATGATCAATGACATCAATGAGTAATCAATGGGTAATCAATGGGTAATCAATTGATTAATCATTGAGTATTGCCAATACTCAATGAGTAATCAATGATTAATCGAACCCAAAAAATTTTGTGGGTCATTGATTACTCATTGATGTCATTGATTACTCATTTTACGCCAACAGAGACCTTCCAGTACACCCATTTCTCTTCCTGTCACCCACCAGGGGTCAGAAAAGGGCCCAGGAAAGGTGGAGCCTTTTGAGAACAAATTCCTCTGCGAAATCATTCAGTGAGAATATCGACAACTTCAAAGCACGCCTCCGTGCTAGAGGCTACACTCACAAGCTCATCGAGAAAATAATTTCCGAGGTAAAATTCAATGAACGGAAGTCATCTTTGCAGCAAAAAAACAAACGTGCGAAAAAGAATACTGCCTTTCGTAACAACGTACCACCCGGCGTTGCCTAATCTTAAAAACATCTTAATGAACAAATGGCATTTAATTCAGAACCAACCATTGCTAAGAGAATTATACAAAGAGCCTCCCCTTATTCATACAAAAAAGGAAAATCCTTGGGGATATACTTGTTACAGCATGCAAAACTCTAAAGGTCACATTCCACGTTATCACGAGCTGATAAGTCGTGTCTGGCCTGTCAACACCTCTTTTCATGCAAATTAATGACTAATCAATGACATCAATGACTAATCAATGACATCAATGACTAATCAATGACCAAAAATTTTGTGGGTCATTGATTAGTCATTGAGTAATCATTGAGTATTGGCAATACTCGATGAGTAATCAATTGATTACTCATTGATTACCCATTGATTACTCATTGATTTCATTGATATCATTGATGTCATTGATTAGTTAAGCCTGGACTAAACTTCCTAGCGAGGTGGTTTAAATAAACCTAACCCGGTTAAAAAATCTATTGTTCTTTAATTAATTTCCATGGGAACCGCTAACACGGTTAAAATTCGGCGAACACCAAAAATACGCGGCCGCATCAGGAATTTTGTTGAACCAGTTAATTTTAATTAATTAATAAATTGCAAATAACCGGGTTAACTACACATCATGCCGGCATAATTTCGCGATCGAGCATAATACTATAGTTGGAGCATGGAGCATAATGCCGCCATAATAGTATTGTTTTGCCGTCACAATAGTACTATTTTCAGTATTTTACGAAATAACAGTTATTTTTTATTTCGTTTATTGATTACCGTGCAGCATGAAGCATGAAATTTTTGCGGGACTTTAATTTTGCGGATTGGTAATTTTTGGAGGCTTGCGGGAACAAATTTTTGCGGCTCGAATTAACTGAAATATCCGCTGGGAACTAATGTTTGCGGTTTCCTTTTTTATTATTATTATTTTATTTGCACTACTACATCTATACCAATAAACTACTACTACAAGCACACAAAATACACTTCCTACTATACATATAATAATGGCTGATACAAAGAACGTTGAGGTACAATTACTACTATAAAGTATAATATTATTTTTTACATTTTAATTTTCACTACTGCGGCAGAATAACTGAAACTTTTCCTATTTATTTTCCTGATCAGCAACTTTGTTATTTGAAATCATAAGTTTCTTTTCTAATTGGTAAACGTAACTGACTTTATTTAAAAAAATTGTAAAGGAAGGATAAGTACATTTATTACGACATTCATAAATGTGTTGCTTAGCTAAGACTAACATGTGATTAATAAAC